>JAEQBH010006358.1:0-437325 GCA_016808115.1 Tetrastigma voinierianum | reverse complement strand
GGGTAGTCCAATGTATTTACCGAAACTCAGAGTAAGCTTTCCTGAGAACAAAAGCTTTTTTGCTGGAAAACTCGTATTTTACTCGCATTTGCTATTTAGGCATGCAGGAGCTCAGAGACTCGAGACATGATCGGCATGGAGAATCAAGTATCATGTGATTACTGGGAGTGTGATTGCTGCCATGACATGCGCACGAAGGCTGTGGAGTAACCCACGAGGAAATTATCACTATTCTGCTTTGCTCACCCCGTCGAGGATCACTATTTCCGGGCACAGGAGTGTACAGAGGATCTACGTCACTAGAGGCCACGCTGTAAGAAAGCCTGATTGTGGCTTTGAGAAATCCATTTGTATAACATGTATTAAAAAATTGTAAATTTTACTATATGCCTTAATTATGACTTATTAACTCTGAACCATGTAATATAGCTTGGGTTGTGATATATTTAGTGAGTATTGGATGTACGGGCCCACGTACATTTTTAATTAGCCTAGAATGGCAGGACCTGTGGTCTTTGTAAAGTATTGGGACAAAGGCGTGATCGGGACATGTCAGATTTCGAGTAGAGCCCTGCACAGCTGCTGAGACTCCAACGATTATGAGTGGGTGTCAAGCTACCCGACATCCACGATATTCGCAGTTGACGGGCGTCACCAGACCACACAATCGGTGAAAATCGAATTTTCTCGAAAAGGGTAAATGGTACGGCCAACCAAATTTTTCAGATCTTCATTAAATGGACTTCACCATTGAAATCATCTCGCTAAAATCTAACTACCACACCGGTTTCGCCAAATTCGAGACAAGAATTGTCGCCGGCGCACCGCCACCTACCGCATTATCGCCGCGTAGACGTGTGTTATAATAAAAGCTACCTACTACATGTACCGCGTGACAATATATTGTATGATTACAGAGGATGAGATGAATGACTGCAGATTAGTTTCATGTGGGCAATTGTCTGGTTCCTAAAGTCAAAACTAAAGGATAAAATGGGAATTAATTGAAAAGAAAAAGAATAAGTCATCTTCTTCTCCACATTTTAAAAACATGCATTAAGGGAGAGGAACTGAAGCTAGAGAGAAAGAGCAACTTAGATTTCCTCGGGCTTTCTGACCACTCCGCTCTCGCTCAAGAAGCTGATCTACTGCATAAGGCCACGCGTGGACAATCACTCTCTATGTGGAGTTTCAACAACCTGCAGGAAATCTCTCCCTACTTGGCGTATTCTTCGCTAAGAGCCCATTTTAATGGACGGATTTGCTGAGCCTGAATGGGCCAGAGCTGTCTCAAAATATTTGAACCGAAAGTGAAGAAAACCTTATTTGCAGGCCGTGAACAATGCCGAGCCTGTGTCTCATCGCTCACGTGAGTCAAGGTGTGAATTTTGTGTTGTCAAGTGATTCAAAACAGAATTGCTTCAATTAGTATATACAGCCCATACGAGCTAAATTTGATTTTATTGCCATGGATTAATAACATGATGTATGTGAATTAATTTTTGTTAATATATGCATGTGAAATATATTGGTATGAATTGTTTGGAAATGACATAATGCATTCCATATACATCGGGGCACCCTAGAATGGGGTAGGTCCGAGTGGAATATATATTAAGAAAGAAATGAAAGAAAATGAAAAATAAGGTCAAAGGAATTTCTGCTGGAAGATTCGAAGAATTGCCTTGGAGAGTTGTTCAACAGTTCATCTCAGAGGCTGACCCATGACTGTTTCGGAGAATTACCTAGCAATTTGCCTCGGAGGGTTGTCCAATATATTTACCGAAATCCCTAAGAGTGTGTTTCTAGAACAAAACCCTTGTTTTGAAAACTATTTTCTCACATCTCGCTAGGCATGAGAAAGCCTAAGAGCTGACTCGAGACATGGGATTGGGGTATAGACATTCCAAGTGAGGATCACATTTGTTCTGAGGTGTTTGGTTGCCATTACATGTGCACTACAGCGAGTAACCCACATAGTGAGATTATCAATACCAAGACGCTTCACCCGTCGAAATTGCTATTTCAGTACAGGAGTATTCTAGAACGACACTCAATAGAGGTCACAGAAGAAAGCCAACATGTGGCTTTGGTATCTACTCGAGAGAGCAACATTATTAAAATTTTAAATCTATATATGTTTGTATTAAATGATGTATCAACCCTAAAACTATGGTAATATAATTGGATATATTTTTAGTGAGTATGGGATACGGCCCAAGTGGCCATTTACTATGTATAGGTCTCACATGAGACATGTGTATTCCAGTTGACAGTTATCAACTAATTTGATTTAGGGCGCTATAAAATGCTCATCATGAGCCCTGGGAGTAGTCGACATGGATCATTTTAGAAAGTGATTTATTGGGCATAAAATCGCAAGGGCTGTATGAAATAACTAACATGGTGAATCCTAATCACTCAGATGGGCGGACAAAGTTTAAAATAAATCGGTTATATCGGCCGATATATCCATGATATATTGGATATCGATAGGTACCGATACGATTTTGTGAACCAAAAGTCGGTTGGGCAAAAAATAAGAATAATATTAGAAAAATCTCCGATATTTTGTTGAAATATCGAGCGTGTACATCATGCACACTTAGGCTAGAACTTTGGGAAATAATCGACAAAAAATTGGCATAAAATCTAATGGCATCACGATATTTTCAAAATCGGCCGTGTTTTTTACCTATCGACTAGCGATCCCATTTAATCAGCACCATCTTGTTTCGATCCAACGTCCATTTCATCCTCTTTTAAAAAGCATCCAACAACTATATTTTTTATCCAATGATTGATTTAATCCAAACCATTCATAATTCGCACGATTTTAAATTGATATCCTGTATGATCAAACCAGGTCATATTTGAACCAAAATTCAAATCCAATGGTTATAATTAAAATCACAATGGTTTTTCGACACCCGTGGACGCTCAAAACCCGGGGTCCATGACAACCCGTCAAACCCCATGGTTCACTCTCGTGGGACGTCTGCAAATCAACACACTATAAAATCCAGCAGAGTCTCCTTTGTAGATGTGAGCTCTACCTGCGACAAAACTGCTCCAACAATTTACAATGACCACACTGTGGTCAGCCAACGAGTAAAATAATGGCCACTGGGCCCCCGCACATGACAATGTAAAATACATCAACTATATACAATAGTTCAAGAGTTAATAAATTACTTTATCAAACATATATCAAAATTTATAGAGTTTAATACATGTTATACAAAAACGAATACCCAAACCTATAACCCGGCTTTCTTCTAAACGGCCTTCAAGAGTTTCAGCCTCCCGTACACTCCTGCATCAAATAGTTGATCCTCGAGCAGGTAGTGCAAGAAAAAGTTCCCAAGAATGGCAATTTCCTAAGAGCGGTTACTCTCCACCTAAGTGCATACGCCATGGCAACCAATCACATCCAAGCAATTACATGAACCTACCAAATGTCTACATGTAAGACCCGAGAAATTTCTCTCAATTTCTCGAAAATGGCAAAGTCGTATTTCAAGGCCAAAGTGTACTCGGTTGTAAACTAAAATTTATTCTCTAGATCTCTGATGACTAAACGGATTGCAATCATGGAATTGTCTCATAAATCTAGCTAGCACGAAAAATCTACGCCGAATCGAGACCTGGTCGCGAGTTGGCACGTTTTACGAGGCACCGCGGCTCGAGGCCAAAATGATTTTGGCGCACGAAAGTCACATATAAGCAAAAAGCACTCATGTGCCATAAGTGTACAGTAGAGAAATAATGAAACGGGACGCAGATGAAACACCAGCCAAACTGAAACGAAGGACATAATGGTCATTTGAATTCGCATTGTCACAACAGACAAAATAGTGTATTAGGACCTTTCTTCTCCAACAAAATGAGACCAAAACGTGGGAAAAGGAAAAAGGAGATCCTAGACAAAATTTTCATTTCCCAAATGAGAGCATCCAACTTCAAACTGGGACATCCCGACCATCTAAAATTAAAGATATGAGAACCGTCTCACACAGTAAGGGCTTCGCCAGTGGCAATTTCGATTAGGAGTTTCCTAAACCCCGAGAGGTAGGGGTTCCTCTCCCACTCATGCTTTGTACTTTTCGTTTAAGAACATCAGAAATGTTTTGAGGCCGAACGGAGGGTCAAGGGCTGCCTGATCCCGGCCCCAAACCCCTGGGACCTGAACTCTGATATAATTTCTTGGAACACTCACTGAGCAAACGTGGACTTCACGGCTGATTCGGGGTTGTTAAATATTGAAATGTTGTATTAAATCATGCATTGTTTGATGAGGCCTGAATACAGAGGTCGCGTTCACAAGTGAACCGATGAATTGATGAGTGTTTGAACTGTAAACCCTAGGGTTTTACTGTTCATAGGAATAGTGACACGAAAATATATTTTTGTGTGAAAATGTCGACTGAGGATTCAAGTCAATTGCTCGTGCTCAACACACCAAAACAGCCGAATTTCACGTATTTAAATGAGAATTTACATGACATGATTGTGTGAATTGAATGTTTTGAAATATATGCATGTTTATATATTTACATGTGAATTAGAATTGTATTTTTGGAAATTTCAGATTATGATATCTCCATATGCACCAGTAAGCACCCTAGAGAGATAGGAGTGAGGTAATGAGGTAGTTTCTTAAGAGAACTCGAGGGTAGACTAGTAAATGTAATATATCCTGGTGGGCTGGCTAAAAATAATAATAATGATCTGAGGGTAGTCCATACTAAAAATATCAACGCCTGAGACGACACAATTGATATACACCTGAGGGCAAATTCACATATAAAATATCAATCGTCTGGAGACTACCAATTGATATATCTCGTGAGGGTACCACTAAATATAACATCGGAGCATACCACTACTTAAATCGGAGGGTAGACTACAACATAAACAAATAACTTTGTTTGAAATTAATGCTTCATACATGGCTTTCTTAGGCAGTATGTGAGAGAGCTCTAAGAGGACTCAGTACAGTTGATAAGTTAGACATTCAAGTAGGATCATGCATTTGCTTGAATGTGTGTTTATTTTGGAGCATTGCATATGCACTTAGGGTGATTCCACTACTGAGCATTAGGTCACCCTGTCGAGGGAACATATTTTCAGTACTGTGCAAACAAGAGACGAGAGTACAGCTGGCCCTGTGAGAATGAAGCTTAGAAGAAAAGCTCGGATTGTGGCTTTGGTTTTGATTGTATACATGTATTAGAATTCTCATTTTAATATATGTGTTGTATAAAAGAGAATTGATTAACCTTTTGAACCATTGGATATAGTTGTTGCATCATGATGAGTATGGTTATCAGTCTAAGTGGTCGCTTTACTCATGTCAGGATTATATTGGACCCGTTTGGGATTGTGTTTCATGCAAAGGTTGTACTGGGTAGAGCCCTGCACAAAGGAGACTCCTCGCCGATTTTCTAGTTGCGTTTCTGCAACCCGACATTTACTTGTATTCCGCGGGTCACTGTAGTCAACTGACCCCCGGCCTCGGGGCCACAATAGATCGCAGCCTGTGCATACTGGCTACCAGTGGCTCAGGGATTTAGGCTTAGGCCATAGTCTTTGAGGTGTAAGAGCATCACCAATTAGTGGTTCGATGCTGAGTTTAGGTATGAGATTACCTAGGAAACCACACGGACAAAAACTCAGATGACCGCATACATGTGTTGACAGGTTTTGTGTGATTTGATAATTATGCCAGGTGAAAAATATATGCATAACATGAATGATGTGTGATCATGTATTGTGAGGGTTGGTGTGCTTAGTAGATGTTATGTTGTAGGAAAAATTTTGGAGTTTACAACAGTAAACTGAACAAGGAAATAAAAGAAATAAATTTTACTAAATTTATTTGTTTAAGGACAATGAAATGTAAATTTTAAATAAATTTTAAAGTGAACTCATAAAATTATTGAGTGTAGGAATGTGTTGTTCAAGCCACTACATGTATGGAGGAAAGTGGTGCCACTGGAAATTAGGGAGGAGAAATAAAATCAATTTAGCAAATTTATTTGAGTGTTGGATAAAGAACCAAATTTAATAATTGAGGTCAACACTAAGAGACAGTGTTGTATATGATAGTTTTGAGTGAAACTTAATCATTTTCCGTAATTAAATGAAAAATATATATAATAAACAAAAATAAATTTTAAGCAATTCATTTGGTTTATTGAAGGAAAAGGTTATGTATTTTTTTGTAGTTTCCATGAAATGGAAAAAATTAAATTTTATAAATTTATTGGTGTACTGAGAATAATGAAAAAATTTGGGATAAAGGTTGTTGTATTTTCCAAAGGTACTGAAGACGAGGAAATATATATATATATACATATACACACATACAAGGCAAGGTGTCTCAGTAGCGTAAAAAAAAAAAAAGAGAAAAAAATTTATGTGAAAAAACTGGGCATAATGCTGAATTCAAATTATAATGAATTAGTCTCTTTGCTTGGAATTGTATTGCAGTAGGGAAATTGTATTGCAACCTGGGAGTGTAGTGCTGGCTTGGTTTCATTGCAAGAGTAAGGGTTTGAGTGGTAAATTGTATCAGGGTCTAGTCTTGCAGGCAACAGAATTGTATTGCAACAGAAGGCTTGAATGGCTAGTGAAAGTGTATTGCAAGATGGGAACGTATTGCAAAATTTTGTGTAGTTGGCTAGAAAATTGTATTGCAAGTATGGTGGTGGGCTGGAAAATTGTATTGCAATATAGAGGCGTAAAGGGGAGGTAATTTGTATTGCAAATACACAAGTGTATAGACCAGAGGTGTATTATAAAGAGGCAAACGAATTGTATTGCAAAATTAGTAGCATCGGGTAAATTGTATTGCAAGACACCAGTTGTATTGGTGATGAACAAGAACTATGAATAGTAACATGAACTATGACTATGAACAAGAATAAGAATGTGCGAATCGCTGACCTACTAACTCAGAACAAGAATTTTGTTTTTTTTTTTGAAAATCAAGAAAACAAAATCGTAATTAAAATGGAGACAAAATTTTCGAAAAAATGAATTTTCAAAATGAAATCTGCTGATAAAATGTTTTAATGTTCATTCAATTGCCTTCAGACACTAGAAATGCAAGGACAATGTATACACCTGATTTATGTGTACGAATAGTGTCTCGGCCGTGGCTTATGCTTTTTAGGAGAGATACCATGGAGATCGCCAGTAACTACCATTGAAATTGTGGATCGCATTGTTTAGGAAATTATATGCATGTGGGTAACGCGATAGGAAAAGGGGTGAATATATGTTAGGAACTCAATTGATTCGGATAATGAAATGAACAAGAAAACTTGAATTTTATTAAATAAATGAACCGAGTGTTGGAATTAAATTAATTAGAATAGAACTGGTCATTCATGGTTGTTAAGTCTATTATAATTGGCATGTGGCATTGCTAGTTAGAACCGAAATGAAAATTAAATGATTTCATTGGAAATACGTGAGATGGCTAGTCGAGCACGCAGGACGTGAGAGAAGGCCCACAGGTACCGGGGTCAGCACCACCAAAGATTTGATAAGCCTGTTGAGGCCGTAGGTATTAATGGCACCGCATCGAGTCAGCAAGAGCGTTGTAGCCAAAGAGGTCCTGGAATTTCCAGGTTTGTAGAGCAAGATCCTCCGACATTCATGGGGAGGAGATCCGGTCGTGTGTGCATCATTGGTTCAAGGCAGACTGAGAAGGTGTTGGGGAGGTTTATGGAAATTAGCTTGACACTATCGGGGGATTAGGATTAGCCGTGTTCCAGTACCTAGAGAGGAGGCCCAAATATGGTGGAAATGGGCAAGGACTCCTATAAACCTTAGAGGAGCTCACATGTGAGTTCTCCCTCAAAGATTAATAGAATAGACGATATGTGAGGCTGTGGAGTCGAGACTTTGATCCCACTATAGGGACCTCGAGGATCAAGTGGACATGTCGCAGTTCATGTCATCCCTGGGATGGATCGGGTCGACAAATTTTTATGTGGTCGCACGACAGAGCGTAGGAGGGTTACACGCATGTCGCAGATTCAGACGTGGTATTTCGTGGGGACAAGCATGACATTTTACCCTGCATAAAGATACGAGTCCAGTGTCAAGGACAAGAAGAGTTGGCTACGAAATTTAATTTAGAGGACGAGGAGAGACCGAATTAATCTACTCAAGTAAAAGTGGTATGTGGATGTTTTCCGATGAGCCACTCCGGACTACCTACGTGAGGGTCGATTCCCTAGATTTAGTTACACTGGTACTTCACCCATCTCGCATGACTCGCATAGGATGGCACCAGCTTGAGTCATAGGAACTCGCAGTCCGGGCATGGTAGGAGCTTATTGGACAAGGGGGCTTTACTTTAATCGAGCACTTCTACCATGGGGCGCCTGCCTGCTTTCATAAGAAGGTTAGACAAGACCCTTCAGATCGTGCATTGATTAATGGCAAGCCGAACAGGTTACGACAAGAATCTGCATACTCATTAACAGGATTGAGATGATTTGTTTGATCGCTTGAGAGAGGAGCGCGAGTCTACTCCAAGAGAGCTAGACCTTCAGACCGTTGTCATTATCACCGAGAGCAGAGACAGATATCCTTAAGACAAATAGCGTAGACGCTAAGTATGGGCACTCCTTGAAGCATTTGATGCCCTTCGATCGACGACGCGCCAATAGAAGATTCATGGATCTCTATGGTAGGGTGTTCCAACTCATCTAGACTCGCTTGTCGAATTCTTCGTGGATGACATTTTGATATACTCCCAACAGAGGGAGGAGTATCACTGGAGAACGCTTTTAATGCTTGTCAGAGACCACACAGACGCCAAGTTTAGTAAGTGCGAGTTCAAGCTAATGAGATGATTGACACGCAGGCGCCAAATGACGTTGAGCGTCACGACCTGCAGAAGGTCGATCAGAATGAGTCGAGAGACCGAATGTCAATCTTTAGTAGATACGAGTTTCTAGATCGGGCCGGGTATTGCAGAGGTCTGAACGGGCCGGCCGCCCATTCAAGTGTGATATAGATTTCGCTTAAGGGACACGGACTCCAGCGGCCGGGGACGCACTCGACCATGGTAGAGATCGAGGATGCTCTGGTGCACTTCGGGATGCGTGTTGGTAGCAAGAGGGAGGACTCCGCTTCTTCTAGTTCTGGTAAAGAGGCGTAAGACTTCGCTTCACGCTAGTTTCAAGATCAAAGCCGTGGATCGAAGCATGTGACTAGATCGTCTTCAGAGACAGATCCCAAGACTTTGGGACAATGCAACCCGGGGCCAGTCGTAGGACAAGAAGAGGTGGATGATTTTGCCTATCTCCTTCCAACACCCCAGTACCGGGTTAGAGTGGAACCGCCTCAGCTCTCGGGTGTTTATAAGGGGCAATTTCCCAAATTGAATTGATATACGTAGGGCCAGAAGGCACAAAGTCAGTTAGACAGATCAGAGTTATGCAATGCGTGGTGGACCTTAGAGGACCTATTGGTTGTTGATGTCAGCTTGATAATGGATGAGTCGACAGCCATCTGTAGTGTCGCTAATTAGACCTAGGCTCAAGCATCATACCCGATTAACACCTCGATCGGCTTAGAGTGGTTAAGGCCCCTCGGTAGTCATATATATGGATGTTCTTCCTAGGGTGTAGAGAGTTGACTCCGATAGGGTCATCATGAGCCGAGATCTCGAGATTCGCTTCATGGCAACCCAGATCAGCGTCACTGGCATTATTATGCCTGTGCACGGTAACATCGTCGAGCTCGTGTAGGTGCACAGAGTGCTGTCATCACTCGTGAGTGGGGTTGAGTTTGGTTCCTTTAGGACTCATCTCAATGGAAGACTGCCCAATCAAGAAATGTAAGAGGCTCAAAGTGTGTCGCAGTTATGGTAATCGAGATGAAAACACACTCATGTGTTATCAGACTTAGAGTCGAAAGTGATGGAGTCGGAATGACTCGAGATTTGATACCCTTGAAATTGTATTGGGTGTTGTTGAGCCGGCAAGGGCTCAATATATGGATGTCATAATGGATACGAACTAGGTCGACGGTCATCGATTGTCGATCGTGGACCTTGGGAAGGTCAGGCTTACACACAAAGTAAGGGTTGTGTAGGTTACACGGTGAATTAGTTATGCAGTGTTAGAGGACATGTCATGAGCATACATCCCGCCATAAGGGTAGAGGAGCTACTCTTAGTGGAATCTTTCTAACAAATGTTATCAGCGAAAATGTATTGGCAACTATCATAGCATTATATGGGAGGTCGGACACTCGCGTTATGATTGACCGAGGTGGAAGAGATCTCCATCACGGTCCTCGATTCGATTAGAGACACCCTGAGAAGGTGAGTTTGATACGACAAATGGCTTCTCACAAATTTCTTGTTTCATGTAAGAGCTATGTGATGTAATAAACGTCGACCTCCGAGAGTTCGAGGCTGAGATTATGTTTTCAAGGTGATGCCTAAGAGGGAGGTCGTTCTAAGCGCTGAAGCTACTCCGCCGAGGTTTATTGGACCTTCTTTCAGATCCCTGAGAGATAAAACTGTTGCTGCACTTGCATATCACTTTAAAGATGTCGTGTCCTAGAATTTAATATTCCATGTTTTAATATACCTGAGATCCGCTGTAAGATCATACGATTGAGGTTACTCGATGGACCTCGAGGAGGTGGACCAAAGGTGCATTGTTGATAAACAGGATCGTGCTTTTACGGTCGCAAGACCTGAGGCTACAAATAGAGGGTTACGACACTACGGAGTGGAGGAATGCACCCGGGAGCGAGGGACATGATGCGACTACATCATCCCTTCATTAGGGATGGCTGCACGTGGTTTAGTTGTTTAAGATTTTAAATGACCTGCTACATGCATGGTAGAATAACAAGCATATTCGTGTGAGTGATTGTACTGTCCTAAATTTCAGGATGAAATTCCTTTGCGAGGGAGAATAAGATCCAGAAATTTCAATTTTTGAAATGGCAAAATCGTAATTTGCACGAAAGGTAATTCTAAGCAGGTAAAATCCAAAATTTATTCTTAGATCTGATAACTAAACGGATTGCAATCGGTTGGTCTGTCTCGAATCTAGCTAAAGACGAAAAATTCGCCGACCCGACTATCTGAGCTGAACGCTCAACAAAAACCAGTCAGAGTGCCTAGTACGATTTTGCACTTACTGAAGTCAGATAACAAGTACCAGTGTGCCATAAGTGGTATGAGTAGAGAAATAATGAAAATGGACTACGAGATAAATCATCAATAAACCGGGAAACAAGGGACAGCAATGGTCATTTTCTGATTTGATTTAAGTCACAACACGACAAAATAGGCCATGATCCTCTTCTCCAACAAATGTAGACCAAACGCTGGAAAAGGAAAAAGGAGATCCCAGAGCCAAAATTTTCATTTCTAGCGAGAGAGTATCCAATCCTTCTGGGCAAACATTTCCGACGATCCGACCGTCTAAGTAATGACAAGAAGAAGAACCGCTGACGCGGAAATGGCTTCAAGGTAAGGGGGCTGCATTTAAAGAGTTTCTCAAACTCCGAGAGGTGGAAGTCCTACTCATGCTTTTTACTTTGTTTGCCAGAACATCAGAAATGCTTGAGTCGACCGAGGCCAAAGATAAACACACCGTCCAACTGGACCGAATTGATATAATTTTTGAACACCAATGGAGCAGTTGATATCCGCACGTACCACTGGCCGTTAAATATTGAAATGTTGTATTAAATCATACTGGTTTAATGAAAATAAATGGTCATGGAAATGCGTTCACAAGTGAACCGATGAATTGATGAGTGTTTGGAATTGTAAACCCGTAGGTTTTGAATAATCATAGAATATGATACTAAAATATATTTTTGTGAAATGTGTTTGATCAGGAAAGTGATTCAAGTTGAATTGTTTGCGGTTTGATCATAAATTTCAAGCAGCTAATTTTGATGTATGAAATGAGAATTTACATGACATGATTGTGTGAATCACGTTTCAAATATATGCATGTTTATATATCATGTGAATTAGACTCCAGATTGAAATTAGTACGTATCCATATGCACCAAAACCTAGAAAGATGGAGTAAGTGCATATTGGAGGTGAAGCTTTAAGAGAACCAAGCTCGGAGGTAGACTAGTAAATGTAATATATCTCGAGAAGGCTAAAAATAGATTAATAAATGATCGAGGTAGTCCATACTAAAATATCAATCGCCTGAGACGGCCCAATTGATATATGATCTGAGGGTAGTCCACATAAAATATCAATCGTCGGGAGACGTACCCAATTGATATATCTCGAGGGTACTCCACTAAATACAACATCTGAGACAGCTCACTACTTAAATCGGAGGGTAGACTACACAAATATAAACAAATAACTTTGTTTGAACACTGCTTCATACATGGCTTAGTGCGTGAGAGAGAGCCTGAGACCAAGTATGAGTTGATAAGTTGTATATCCAAGTAGGATCATTTGTTTGCTTGAATGTGTGTTTATTTTGAGCATTGCATATGCATCTAGGGGTGGAGAGTAGCCCACTTAGGGTGACGTCCACTCATCGAAAGCATTAGCTCACCCTGCCGAGGGAACATATTTTCGTGTACAAAGAGCGCACGAGGAGACTCCGCTTCGTCTCGAGGTCGAAGCTTAGAAGAAAGCCGATTGTGGCTTTGGTTTGATTGTATATGTATTAGAATTCTCTAATTTTAATATATGTGTCGTATAAAAGAGAACATTTAACTCTTTTGAAACTGTTGGATATAGTTGTTATATCATGATGAGTATGGTTATTGGGCCCCAAGTGGTCGCTTTACTCATGTTGTGATTATATTGACCGCCGACAAGTTTCATGTGTGTGTCAGACTGGGCAGAGCACCTGGCATTGTGCTGAGACTCGCCTGATTTAAAATGAAGGCTCGGCAGAACTAGACATCCACTTATTCCGCGGGCCTGACGTGGGTGAGTCAACCCACCTCCTGCTCAAGGCCACACTACATGCCCAATCTCATGTCCAGTCCTCACCGACCTCACACACGGCCGTGCCCGACGCGAGTAAAATATCCAGTTTTCAAAACAAAAGCTTTTTGTTCTCGAAAACTTACTACCGAGATTCAGTAAATATATTAGACTACCCTCCGAGGCAAATCTATTGGATAACCTTCCGAAACAATTTATGGGCCCCTCCGACGTGAATTGTTGGACAATCTCCCAACATAATTCTCCGGAAAATCTTCCGTCGAAATCCCTTTCACAAACATTTTTCCTTTTTATTTTCTTTCATGTCATGCACTCACTTAATATGGTTCCTGCATATGGAACGACATACAATTCCAACAACTCGTGCTAATATATAAAGTATGTATATACAACATAATTAATCCACATAACTATGTTATTCAAATCACAATCAATAACACCAAAATTAGCTCACATGGGCTAATTAACAACACAAGCAATTCATTTTGAATCACTCAACATCATAAAATTACACCAAAATCATATAATTGATTCACGAACAAAGGAAACCCCGTTGGCACCGCTCGCGCCACAACAATGGGGATTTTCTCCACTCGGTTCAAATGTTTTGAGACCGAAAACACGACTAATCCAAGCCTCAGAACATCCCCAACCATTTACATGACTCTTAGCCAAAGAATAACACAAGTAGGAAAAGATCCCTACCTCTTGGAGTTGTCGAACCCACCAAATCGGTGTCCACGCCAGAATCTTTCCTTAGATCGACTTTGCTTCTGTTCACAAGAACCGACTGGTCCGAATCGCAGAATTCAGAGAGAAGGCACCTTCTCTCTAAAATCTGAAATTTAGCCTACTGCACGTTTTCCAAGTTTTGCTTTTCAAACTGAGAAAGACAACTATTCATTGGTCTTATTCCTAAACATTTTCATAATTCTCATCTTGTCCTTTTCTTGATTTTTGACACATACTTAATCTAAGCCATCCATCTTATCCTCTCTCTAATTACGCAACATGCGTCACATGTGCATAGCGTAAGAGAAAGCACTTTTGGTCACATCACACGCCTTTCACGGTACCTCGGCTTTACTAGCACCTAAAGACTCAGTGTCTCGAAAAACGCGAAATTCCTCGACTGTCTCTAATTCAACGAAATTGACGCAGAGTCAGATTTCGCGAGACACCTAACGGTGAAGTCCGTTTCGTCATCCGAGATCTAGAAAAATTTCAGATTTTGATCGAAATTACCATTTTACCATTTTTCAGAAAATTAGAATTTTCTCGGATTTTACAGATTAATGACTATTTTGACTCCAAAAGATTCTATAAATACCCCTAAAATCATACAATTTCATTACAAACTCATCCATCTACATCCAAGCTCCATTTGACTCTCAAATTATTTTTTCTTTGTAATTTATCTCGATATTTTAAAGATCTTGGTTTTGAATGTTTAAATTTATAACAAATACAAGGTTAATTAAGGTATTTCTTTTGTGAATTTATTGTGTTTATGTACATCATTTTTAATATACATTAGTTTTATTTTGGTATTAGTTATTTTATAACAAATATTTTTTATACTATATGTTTTATTTTTAGTTTAATTTGATAATAGTAATATATTATAATGTTTGAAACTTAGCTTTTACAATATCATACTATATTAAACAATTATAATTATTTCATGATTGAAACTTAGATTTTCTTAGATATCATAATACACATATTTTAGTTAATATTATTACTAACTAATATAATTTTTTGATAATTATATTAGTTATTTAGTTAATAGTATTACTTTTATATGAACTTACATTCATTTAGAAATTGTTTAATAATATGATTTTATATTTGTTTAATTTATTAATATTTATGTAATTTAGATATCATAATATTAAATTATTAGTATTTAGGACATCATGTTAATCTAAAGTTTAAATTAAATTAGATATCAATATGTTGAAAAGAAATTAGCTTACAAATTAGTTAATAACATTAGTTTCATATTAACTTACATTAAATTTTAAAATATTTTAATGCTATAGTTTACTTAGCTTTAATTTGATAATATTAAATTGCTAGATATAATGTTTAAAACTTAGATCTTAGACATCATATTATTAAAACAATTATAGTTTAATTTGATAATATTAAATTGCTAGATATAATGTTTAAACTTATATCTTAGACATCATAATATTAAACAATTATAATTATTTCATATGTTAGAAACTAGATCTTAGACAGGCCAATATTATTATTTTAGTTAATAATATTACTAACTAATATAATTTTATTTAATTATAGTAGCTATTTGTTGGCTAGTATTACTTTTATTTGAATTTTAATGATTTAGAAATCTGTTTAGTACAATATGATTTTGCACTAGTTTAATTTCTGTGATAATATTTATGCAATTTATATTTGTAATATTAAATGATTATATTGATATCATGTTAGTCTAAAGTTTAATTTAAGTTAACATGTTAGAAACTAAGATCTCAAATATCATATTATTAAACATATTAGTTATATATTATATTTGTCTTTAAAACTAAAGATCTTAGATATCATGTTGAAAAAGAAATTAGCTATATATGAATATATATTATTTCATATTAACTTACATTAAATTTGAAACATTTTTATCCTATAGTTTTATTTTAGTTTAATTTGATAATATTTGTACTACAGTGAGATATAATGTTTGAAACTTAGATCTTAGGCATACTATTAAACAACTATAATTATTTCACGTTAGATATTCTTAAATATCATAATAATATTAAATAACATAGATATCACAATATTAAATGATTATATTGACATCATGTTATTCTAAAGTTTAAATTGTTAGATATCATGTTAGGAAACTTAGATCTTACTTTTATATTAACTTGCATTTATATAATGTTATTATAATGATATCATATTATATTATGTAAGACCCGAGAAAAATTCCAATTTTCTCAGAAAGGGCAAAATCGTAATTTCGGTAAAAATCCGGAATTTTTCTAGATCTCGGATGAAAAAATGGACATCTCCGTTGAAATCGTCTCGTGAAATTTATTACTGCACGCCAAATTCATATCAATTCCAAGGTGGTCGAGATTTACCGCTGTCGAAAGGGGTGCCTAGATGACACATGGCAGTGTCGGGAGATGCCACATTAAGACCTCAAAGTGTGACACTTGGCATAAATTCCATATCAATTAGCCATGTGTGAGACTGATTCCACTACCATATTGTTCACAAATAATGATGTCATAACTATACTAAGAAAATACAGAAAATATAAAACAAACAACACTTTAATCAGGAAATTGGGAGGCAATTTCCTTCGGATCTGCATGAGCTGGCCCAAAAAGTATAGAAACGATCAAAAAAGAGAAGAGAAATCTATGAGAAACGGCTAAACTAAACGGTAGTTATAAGAATTAGTGCCAAAGTGCTTAAAATAAAAAATATTGAAAGCAATGAATGTTATAAAAGAACTGTAGAGAAAAGGCGAAAAGGAGAAAGGATAAAGTAAAAGAAAGATTTTCCCTGCTCGGCCGACGTCGATACCGAGGACTGTTGCTGCACGCACGGATCTACGTAGACACTCAAAAGTTGAGCTTTCGACAAACTCCAGTGCAGGATATTTTCCTACTTGGTTTACTTTTAGCCTAAAGCGTTATAAATGGTAGTTGTTAATGAGGCCATGAGGTTATTGAAATTAGTTCAGCCTTGGAACTAAGGGGTATGGATTTCATGACTGGTTTCACTGACCAGGAGTTGGTTTTAAATTGTAAACCCGAAGCTTTGCAAACATTGTATTGTTGCGCGATAATAATGCTTCAACCAAATTGGTTCATGTTTGTGAAGGGACTAAGAAGTGCCCCGTTGAATGGTCTTAATTTCGGTGACCTAGTTGTGTTATGGCTGTTTCAATAAATATGTCATAGTTCTTAAAATATGATGTCATGCATGCTATTTAATGTATTAACATGGCTCGTATATAAGAGATTATACGACAAATTATAATTAGTCCATGGTAGTAAATGTTTCATGTAAAGGTCATTCATGACAAATATAGAGAAAATGCAATGGCATCATGCACTTCATATGCAATTCGGGCCACACCTGGCCGCCTGCATGGGTGCGGTAAGGTTTGTTCACCCGCGGTCGTGAACGGGTCGAACTGGAAAAATGTGGACAAAGTCCAGAGGATTCCAGTAAAATGATCAAAAATGATAAATTACACGCTTGGGCGGAGCAGTTGGGCAGATCCCCCTGCGGTGAAAGTCCCAAAATGTTATTCACTGCTAGAGTCATGAATCCCTACGATGTAAGTTAGTGAAATGTCAAACGCGTGCGGCGCCCTACGGTGTAAACCAAACTGCGGCCCACAACAAAGGAAAAAGGCTTGATAAAACAAATCGGAATGGTTTCCTAATATTACCAGTATGTAAGGACGGGTTTTATTCACACTGGCATTCCAAAGAGAGGAGTCTTACCATCGTTGTGAGTACATGAGGGGTCAGATCTCATGCACATGATAGACATTTCATATAATAGTAAATAATTGTATGGAATGTGGACATTGTTATACATACATTGCATATGCATTTTAGGTGGGGAGTAACCCTTGTAGGAAAACTTTCACTGGTTTGCTCACCTGTCATGGACCCCTTTCGTGCAATGTGGACTATCCATGGAGACTCGTGACGCAAAGAGAGGTATGCTGGAGGAAGAGTGTTTAAATGCCGCTTAAGTAAATATTTTTAAATATGTATAACCTTTTGTAGAACACGAAACTAAGAGAATATACTGGCATATTTATTTCAGTATTGGTTTAGGCCCAAGAGTTACTTTTACTGTGTACGAGTCTCATGATACGATATGATCGAGAATAATATAGTCAATACACCTAATATTAATACATATTATCATGATTGATTTTAATTTTGGCAGAATAAACTACATATGTTTATAGAATGACTAGTAGAAATGGAGGCACATTGTAGGCCAAAATCTACATGAGATAGATATCATCATGGGAGGGAAATAAAAATGGAACAATTCTGTAATCACGTGGTTTAATGATGTGCAGGAATTACTCGTCAAATTTCTAATGGTTCACATACTTCAATATCTTATCTAAATTACAAAAGGCGTCCAATGTGCCATTAAAACTTAAAACAAGTAACTACAAACTTTAGGAACAAATAAGTACAAAGCCAAAAGTGCTTAGAATTATGGGAAGGAAATTCGCGCACCACGAGGCATAAAGAGGTAGAAGACCCTCACACTATCATTGATGGTGATGAGGAGGAGGAGGTGATGAGGATGTATATGTATCCCATTAGACATGTACCCCATGAGCACAGATGAATATCGAGGAAGCAAGATGGCATCAAAAGCTAGTGAATGAACCGAGAACAAGTCAGAGGGATTTATGATGACAAGAGAAAAAGAAAATCTTTATATTTAATTCAATTTTTCACATAATTATGATAAAAGAATGAACTTTTGATTTTTTTTTTTTTTTTTGCATAATTGCAATAGGTATCTCACAACTAGATGATCCATTCACAGAGGTAAATATCACAAAGTGTTCGCATAAAATCCATCATCCGCCACCAAACGCCATTATACAAGTCTTCAACTACAAGACAAAAAAGCCCGAAACTATGTTCAAATGTGGTTCAATCAAGGAAACAATTGGACAATTAATTAACAAGTTCTTCATATATGAAAGAACTGCACCTCAAAAGCGAACTCACACCACTTTAAGAACATATTATTAGTGCACAACAAGTGGTTTGTCTAATTGTATAATATTTTTAATAATGTACATTATTATCTTAAAATTATGATTGCAAATCGCAAACTACTCAATCAATTTTTCCTTAATTATATATGTCGGGATGGGCATCGAACCCCATTCCTATATGAAATCACAAGCAACATTGGAAATCGAGTATAAAGATATGAAACTTATATCAACATAATAAAGGGAGAAATGGAAGATATATGGATACAATACTTATGTGTGATGGGTTGAACGATATACTCAAAAGGAAGCATAATTTTCCTCAAATATGTTGATGTGTCAAACAAGATTAAAGATAACAAATATTATGAGGTATGGTTCATTAAGGATGTGATCATGAAGTCGGGATTTGCCAAATGTGGTAAATTGTAATGTATAATGGATCAGCCTTTGTGAAGGCAAGAAATTCGTTGATGAATAAATACAATCTATATTGGACTCCATGTGCAGCATACTGCCTTGATTTGATGTTTGAAAACATTGGTAAAAGTGATAGTGTTACCGAAGTTGATCATGAACACAGCATAACAAAGTTCATTTTACAATCATGGTTGGTTGGTTACAAAATGTGAAAGGTTCAGGGCGGAGATAGAATGTACATCTGTAGAGCAAAGATTTGCAACAAACTATATCGTCCTTGACAGTCTTCTAAAAAATAGGATTGATTTGAAGAAAATCTTTTATTAGTGATGAATAAAGTATCTCTACAAGTAGTCGGACAACAATTGGATATGAGGTTGAAAGATCTATGTTTGATCCGAATATCGAGAAGGTGGATAAAGCTGAGGTGTCCATCTACGAGGAACTATACACAAGGCTTCTCGTGATTAGTTGACCGTGGTTGTCCAACCATGCTTCGTCGTTCATGAAATGATTCTGGCGACAAGGCCAATTCTAGATCGACTCAAAGCTAACGAGTGGGCAAACATATCATCACATATCATTTTATGATAGAACCTAAACATCCTCTTCATGTAAATGGGTAATTAATTAATATCATTCACCGATATTCACAATTAATAATATTATGTTTTATTTATCATATTACCAATTCTCAATAACTACTATAGCATACTATCTAAATCCAAAATTTCAATATGCACCTAGAGTCAGCCATACCTTGAGATCGTCGATCATGATGTTTTTTCTAAATTAGATCCAAATGTTGAAGGCTTTTGTAATTTTCAAAATTAGGTAAATTAATGAGTTTCTAATTCTAATTAATAGACTCAATTTATTCAATTGATTTTTTATTTTATAGATTTTGACATTTTGAATTCATAGCTTATACTTTTCCGAGATGCAAAAAAAAAAAAAAACGATTTGGTGATCACAAAGAATAGCCTCAAGATCAAAATGGTTCCTAGTGAGGTTAATTCCCATTAAAGTAAATTCCATAACTATTTTATTATTAGATATTAATATAAGTCATTTTTCAGAGCTTAATGATGGTTTTGTATGGAAATCATACCATGAATATGGAATTTGGCCTGAAGATTCTTTTTTCAAACCCCATCATCTTAAGTGTGTGAAAAATTTGGAGCACATTTTCTAATCCATACTTCAAATAGTAAGAAACGCTTTGATTAGTCCTCAGGTTCCAACAATTGGTTTTTGTTATTATAAATTATAAAACTAAAGATACGTGATATGGAGGCAGAGACTGATAAAAGTTGCAGAAAATTATTTTCTCGATTTACTCAGATTTCAAAATGAGTTTGGTGGAAGAATACACAATCAACCATTCCAATGGGTTAAACCTCTCCATTTAGATGATGAAGATGGAAATCCGATCCACAAATTGCCGCACACATATTCGAGAAGGTGTGTTAATGTTACAGTTTATCTCAAGAAGTTCATAGAAAGTTTTAGTCAAGACATGAGAGATCATTTCACTCTGTCAGGACGCCCCAAAACCGGTGTCCGTTGAATACCCATCAACCCTGAAATCTACATGTCTCATGTTATGAGACCCATACATAAAAGCAAACAAAGCACAATGCTCACATATCCACTCATAAATGTATATTTTATACAAAAATGATTTACTACAATTTGTTTACAATTTATACAAAAAAATGGGTCTCGGGCCCTGCACTTTTACAAAATACAAGATAAGGCCATTCCTGGGCCGTTTTCACCCCTTCTAAGGTCCCTGATACTGTCCATCCCTGGCATGCCTTTCTGTGACTTGAAAAATATATTCTCGACAGCAGAGTTAATGCCCCAATAGGTGAATTTCCCTACTTGATTACTTCCCACCCCAAGTGCAATGCAGATTTAAGTACCAACAAATATTCTAACATATGCTTAATATATCACTCATTTGGCATATTAACAAAATTAACTCCATAACTCATGTTATTCAAATACAAACAATAACATAAGATTAGTCATACGGGCTACAGACAATCCCGCTTGCCCATCTCAAACCGCCCAATAAAATCACAATCGCATGTTATTTACTCATGGCAATAACACAACATCACACAATCACGCAACAAATTGGGTGGACTATCCAAACCATTCCAGAGATTTATTCACTGATCCAAATCTTTGAACCAAATCACGGTCATCCAGCCCCCAACAATCCCTCTATCCATTACATAACCCTTAAACCAAAAGTAAAGCAAGTAGGAGAAAAACCCCTACCTCTCCCAGAGTTTGTCAAGACTTCAAAACTGGTACCCACGCGTAGTCCTTGCCGTGGGGAGTAACTTTGCTTCTCATCACGGAACCGACGGTCCGACACAATTTTAGAGAGCGATTTCTCTCTAAAAACCTCTAATTCTCCACCTCTCTTCACTGCTCTCTCCAAACCAGACGTCAAGAGGACTGGGACAAGAGAAAGTCCTCTCAATGCCACGCGGTCAAGCCATCATCGCCATGGATTACACCTTATCCTTATCCACCCACTCAGATTTCCCCACGGCATCATGCCATGTGTCACCAATGGCCCACACTTGATCTCAAGTTGATCCGATCCACCTCGGGCACGGGCGCCCGCTACCCAAACATGCCAAGGCTCATGCATCCCCGCGCCTGAAAACATTGAAATCTGACCGTTTCAATTCATAAATTCTTGACGGTAGCTAGATTTCTGGAGACGATTCTAACCCAAGTGGAAGTCCTGCTTCTGGCCATCCCCGATGATCTTGGTAGGAAAATTCGGATTTTTTACCTAAAATTTCACGTATTTGGGTCTTTCCTTAGAAATATGGATTTTCCTGGTCACTGCTACGGCCCTTACATTCAAGTGTTAAACATAGTAGCAGACCAAGTTTTGTCAGACTTCAAAGACAGTTATGATGGCTCAAGAGGAGAGGAGACCAATGATAGTAGTAATATTGTAAATGATGGAAGAGATATTGCAAATCCACAAAAAAGTCAATATCAATGGAGTCCATTCACGGGTGAAGATGATTTCACACATGCTACACAAGATGAAAACCACGGCTTAGGAGAGTTTACCCATGTGTATCAAAACCATTGGAAAGCCAGAAAGACAACGGTTGGATGACACCCATACAATGAGATTCAAGCCCTACTAGGTTTGAGTCCATAGTATTGGAACCAATTTAGTGATTCATCAAATGAGGGCAACATATTTCCTCCTTATACAATGAGTTATGGTTAGCTTTCTTCAAATCCTTCAGGTTCCATTAGTGAAGAATATGGAATGATTAGCTATCTCCATGATCCACAAATGCCATTCCAAATTCCATATCAAATGCAACAAGGATTTCAAACGAGCATGTGAGTGAACCCCGAGTTTAATTGCATGGAGAGGTCATGGGTAGGAGTCGCATTTATGCATGGCATGTCTCAAGTCATAAATCAACATTATCTAACACCAAGGTTTTAGCACATTTGGCTCTCTAACCAAGATGTGGGATCCTCCATCAGTTATAATGTAATGGTTTCACACGATCTTCAATTTGGTTTTAAAGACTATTGTAATGTAATTCTCATAAATTATAATGAATATCATCTTCAATAAGTGTATATTTGCTTATTTATGGTTTTTATAGTTCAACAAAGTATTTATATATATTCCAAAGTATTTTTGTTAATTTTCTTTACCGATATTTCTTATCAAAATATCCACCAATATTTTATCGACATATCCATCAAAATCCGGGGCATTGAGCATATATGTGATTACCTATATTTTGATCATTGGGCGAGACTAAACAATACCAAAATAAACCCCACCCTATCAAAAACTCGAAAAGCATGTTTATTATCATCGTTATTCATACGTCATAACCAGGGTTTAAAATTTCGAATATATCGGATATCGGTGAGGTTCGCTAACATCGACCATCGATAACAAGATATTGATCAACTTCAGAAGATGCCGCGCATTACCTGGGCCGATATATCACCGATATATCGTGGAAGTGTCGAAGTCCGTGCGCGTTTGATTCATTAGTACCGTTAGGAATATCATCGATATATCTACGATATATCGCCAATATTTGTGCCACCAGTCAATCGCTTCGCACTTTACGAATCCAACGATTGAGATCTTCATGTAAATGATCTAACGGCCTAGATTGCACCCATGTTTTCAAAATTTTTCAATGGCTATTTTGACTAATCCAAGGGCAAAATTTAAATTTGCGTTAGATCCTACTACCAAATTTCACCCAAGATGTTGAATGCTCTCCGTCGGGCCTTGATATTTGTGATCCAATCCATTATATTTGAAATCTTGATCAATCACAGCATGGATGCAGATTCAATGTTTGCATTCAATAATCAGATTTGCACCAAAATTAAATCTAACGTTATAATTAATTGAAGATTTTTATTCATCCAATGGCTAGTTTGACCCCTAAAATCTATAAATACCTCTAAAATCATTTATTTATCACAAATTCTCCTAATTATCCAATCTTCATTTCACTCAAATTTTTTTTTTCTTTTGTTATATCTTTTAAAAATAAAGTGAGAATTTTTGTGTTGAAGGTTTCAAGTTCTGTTTCAATAAGGTTAATTAAGGTATGTATTTATGTTAATTTACTTTTTAAATTGTCATTATTTCGTATTAATGTTTTGTGTACTTAATAGTAATGTCTTATTTAAAATATAGTTTTATAATTATTATAAATTTAATAATATAGTTTTATAAATTATTATTATAAATTTAATAATATAGTTTCTTATATTTAGTTTGAAGGTAATATCATATATAGTTTTTATTAAATAATATAGTTTTTATATAGTATAAATATAGTATTATAAAATTTTAATAGTAATGTCTTTAAATAACATATATTAGTTTTATTTTATAATTTAAAGTATTAGATTATAAATTTACAATATAGTTTTATATAGTATTATAAATTTAATAGTAATGGCTTTAAAATAATCATATATATTAGTTTTATTTGATAATTTCATATTAGATTATAATTAATAAAATAGAAATATATTAGATTATATATTTATAATATATATATATATATATATATAGTATAATAAATAATAATATAGTTTTATAGTTAGGTATTATAATTTAATAATAGTTTTTATATTAGATTATATATTTAATAATAAAGATGTCTTCTTTAAAATAACTATAAAGATATATTTAATTTGATAGTTTATATGATACTTTCATATTTTAAATTAGTTAATTTAGTAATAATATAATAATTAATTAACTTTTCATGTTAGTTAATATTTGAATGAAGTTATATATTAATTAGAACATTGTGTATGCATATAAATTTCATATAGTTTTATACTTGAAGTTTCATATTTTAGATTAGTTTGTATTAGAGAATAATGTTAATAAATTAATTATCCTTTATGTTAGTTAATATTTTAAATATTATATATTAGTTAATATTGTGTATGCATATTATAAATTTATAGTTTTATATGAAGTTTTAATAGTTTAAATTAGTTTAATTTAATTATAATATATTAATAAATTAACTTTTCTGTTAAATATTTGAAATTGGTTATAATGTCCTTGGTAATAGTGTATGCATATTATAAATTTGTAAACCCCACATGTCCAAATATCAATAATTGTCCCATTAGCTTTGTTTGCAATTAACGTCCCTTGAATTCCTAAACTAAATTATAAGAATAATAAGTATAAATGGACACAAGTCATAGAAAGAAATGCGAGGTTAAAATAACATTAAAAACAGAACTAAATAAGGAAAACCCCTATGGTAGTCACATAGATCAAATTAGAGATTGTAGTGGTAAAACCGAAATTTTTGGAGAAAAACAAAAATACCTCATGAACAGTAAAATCGAGACAATTGGATTAAAATCCCAATTTTTTTTCTGCATCTTCTCAGTTTTGCCTTGACGCCACTCTCACCCCACACTTTCGGGACCCTAAGATCGTTAGCGCGGAGAAAGGAAGGCCAAGCTATGGAGATTTAAGGGCAGATTTGGGATCATAGCTCAAGATCTCCACAAACTTAAGATTTAAGGTAGATTTTCCCGTTCACTTACATCGAGGCTAGGTTATTTATCTATGTATGCGAAGTTATTAAATGCCAGGTATTTATGGCCTAAAATCTCCATCCCTGTACGTGAGAATGGGAGTGGTAGCTCTCAGTAAGAATTCTTGAGAAACAGCAGCAATTAAGGAGAAAATGGAAGAATCAGAATGTTACTAGAAAAAGTTAGGTTTCCATATTCGATTTTAATATTAGAGACAGCGTATTGATGAGGATGATTTGAAAATTAGCTTTATTTAGACATTTTATCTCTAGAAGAATGACTAATTTATATTAATGAGATTTGTCGGCTTTGTTTTAATGAAGAATGGATAGATTTAAGAGAAGCATATTGAATATATGTATATTGGTATTGCATCAGTTATCAGCTCCCTACTGTTTTTGTAAGGACTGATCATGTAAGTTGACCAAAATCTCAAGGAAGCCTCATGTGATTTTTCAAAACAAGAGGGAAAGCTTGGAAATTACCTATACCTGTAAACGAAAGTCTCCTGTGGTGATACTAATATTTATATATGCAGCAAAGACATCCAAATCCACTATCAAAAAAATTGCTCAACATTGAACTTGTTAATTCAAGGAAAATTGTTGTGACTGATTGGAATTGATTGTTACAGGATAATTTTGGTATGGTGATTGGAAATAAAGTGTAGATGGTAGGTCTCGAGTGAGGATGCTGAGAAAAGAAGAGAATTTGGATGAGGTAGAGGTTACTATGAAGTATACACTGATAAAGAGAAACTCGAAAGAGGTTACACTAAGATGGTCGTATGTTTAAGAGACTCGGTTGAAATTTGTTGAGAGTCAACCAAGTAATACTTATTTTATTCTTAAGAGGTTTCAGCAGCATGCTTGGAGAAACACATTAGAATATGAGAGTCTCTTTAAAGATGCTCTCAAAATATTCTTAAGAGGTTCCTAATAAGGATGCTTGAGAAATACTACTATGAAGAGTGAGAGGTTCCTTACAAGGTTACTCATTTTATCTCAAGAGGTTCCCTAAAGATGTCGAGAAAACAAAATAACGCTGGATAGGTGGATGTCATCTGTTACACACCTAAAACAACTGGGCTGGAAATGGTATTTGGTGAACCATTTTATAATTTTATTACGCGTTGCTTCAAGGTACATTTACTTATGTTGTTTTTATATAAACCAGATATGCTCAAATGTCATCATGGCGTAAAATTGTATATCTATGATATGTTATAAAAAAAAATGAGATCGATTGTTTTTCATCCTTTTCTAAACCTTGTTGGATTTTAGGAGGATTTTCCTACAAAGCTTCGTGCTCACCTCACCTACTTACATCCCTTTTCATATTTTACCTTTGAGGAGGTGGTAGGAGCTTAGGAACCCGTGCATTGAGAGGCCCCACCAGGGAATTCCAATCGAGGTGAACATGTAGAGCTATCGTAAGATCTTTTGGTACTTGACTAGAGAAATTAGTTTGAAATCATGTAAAGTCTAGTATTGTTATTCCACGTTATCATAGTTTAATTTTGGAAATGAAACAGGTCGTTGGGCATATTCTTTGATATTGTGGGTCAGTGGTTTGGCTTTATTCCTTTTTAAGTGTTTGTTGGGGTATTGGAAGTGGTGAATGGAAATCTTTAGGATAATAAGAAATATTTTATGGATAAAATGGATGTAATATGGTTTATGTATTATAATTGCATAGTCAGAAGCTAGGTAGAGCTCTCGAACAAAGGAGACTCACTCGAATTTTGTTAAATTAAGGACCCCGCTATTTATGGATTTTATTAGTGATCCTTAAGGTAAATGTGGTTGTTAGTATGTAATGCCATCCTGTGGGGTATTTAATGCTACAAAATTTGTAATATATGAAAATAAATTTATTTTGAATTGTATAATAATATAGTTTATATAAAGTTTAATTTTAATATGATGGATAGTGGAAGTAATATTGAGGTCGAGATCCAACATGGAAATATTAAACACATGCGGAGTGGGGAAGAGAAATTTATGACAATATGCAATTATCGCGCGCTTGATAAAGAGCGGTGGAATCACCGCTAAATTTCACCTATCACATCTCTGGATCCCCACCAAATACAAAAAAATGCCTAAATATGCTCCTAAGTGAAACAAGAAATGAGACAACTTTAAACTAGAAAATAAAGCAAAAGTTAAGAAAGAACAACAAACATATAAGAAATTTGAGTCGAACTACAAAATATTTAGACGCCATTGATATCTCATTGATGGGGATTTTGAGGGATGGAGGGAATGGTGGATGGAGGGAGGAAGAGAAGGATGATGGCTATATGTATCCGACCTACATGACTCGATGAGAGAGCTAAATTTCAGCAACATGTCGTGCATCAAAAGCAGTGGAATGGAATCATGTCAAGAAGAAGGATTACGAGGCAAAAGAAAAATGGGAAAAATTTTAACTAAATTAGTTTTTATAGAATAAACGACCACTTCGATTTCAATTGAGATATAGCAACAAGTAGCTTCACAATCACAAAATTTCATCGATCCAACAAGGCGCATGAAAGATCTCAAAGTGTGAAACAATCGGATCCACCACCACCTCTTGCTCCATTATTATACAAACCTTTAGCAACAAGACAAAAGAACATTAAAAAACTTTTCAAAATGTAGCAATCTCAAATTAAAACAAAGGCCAAATCTTAATCATGAAATTCTTTCTATTGTGAGAGTGTTTAGGCCCTCACAAAGAAGACTTCTACCTACTTTCTTATTATGATTGGCTTGGTGCAATAAATTAAGGATAGATGGTAAAAATCAATTTTCTGCTCAAAATTATTATCTTAAATTATAATTGAAAAACCATATAATTAATTTTTAATTCTGTTTGTAGACATGGGAATAGGGAGCCACCATCTCCGCATGAATAAAAACAAATACTTAGATATCAGAGTATAAAGACATAGAAGATTATGTGAACATTCAAATGGAGAAATGGAAACCTATGGTGCACAATTATGTGTGATGGATGGATCGCCCCACGAAATCAGAGCATCAAGTAATTTAAGACTAAATGAAGCACAATATTCCCAAGTCCGTTGATTATCCGACAAGATAAAAGACAAAATATATTTAATGGCTCATAGCTGACATAATCAAGGAAGTTGGTGAAGCAATTGTCGTATAAATTGTTATAGATAATGGATCAGCATTTGTGAAGGCTAGGAAGTTGTTAACAATAACATAATTTATGAAGGCAACACAATCAGTATTGAGTTGGCGTTTGAAGACACGGGTAAAAAAGAGCCAATGTTTTGGAGTTGATTACCAATGCACGAAAAATCACCAACTTCATCTACAATCATGGTTGCTTGCTTGAAAAAATGAGAAAGGTCTATGGTGGAGATATTGTGCATCTGGAGGCAACAAGATTTGTGACAAATTACATCGTCTTAGAAAGTCTTCTAAAAAATAGGACTGATTTGAAGAAGATCTTTATTAGTGATAAATGGGCTTCATGTTTAATGATCTACCACTGGGCATGAGGTTGAAATACCATGTTCGATCATACATATCAAATAAGGTCCTAAGCCAGTGTCAATCTATGAGGCGCTTATATACAGTTCATCAAGGATTCAAGTCGTCCCAATAATGCTTATCGGTGGTACGGAGTTGGATTCTGCAATGAAGCAAAATTTACATCAACTCAATGCCAAAGATTAGTCAAAACAATCATCAGAAATCGCTGGATCAAACCTCAAACATCATCTTCATGTATAACTAAGCGATATCATAATCACATTTAATGCATATTATCTTCCTTTATCACAGACTAATTCTAAATAACTCTTGTAGCATAATATTTAGAATCAGATTCGATAGCAGACTGGAGTTAGTAGTGACCTTGAGCTACTCCAAGTCGTCACAATGTATTTGCAAGATTATCTTCTACTACCGTGTAATCTTGGTAATTTTGGAACAGGTACATCAATAGGTTACAATTCTAATTAATTGATTCAATTTATTTAGTTACACTTACACTTACATTGATTTGATAAGTACATTTTGAATTCACAGCTCATAAGGTTTCAAGATGCGAAAAGAGGATTCGATGATAGAGCAGCAATAGCCTCAAGAGATTTAATGGTTCATGGTTAGTGTTATTTCTGTAATAAAACTTTGAATGTTAGTTAATAGATTTTGAATGTTAGTTATTTTATTGTGAAGCAAATAGTGGTTTATATGGAAACCACGCCCACATTGAGGAAATTGGCCCTAAGGTTCTTCCAAACCGTGATCTTCTTCAAGCCAGGAGATAAATTGGAGCACATTTGCTCTAATAATATATAAAACAAAGAAATCGGGCTTGCTTTGTGACGTTTCTAAAATCAAATACCCATTGATCACCCAGAACACCGCTAAATGCCCGTGGATATCAGGTAATCCTCGACATCACATCGTTATGTCCCATTTATCGTAGATCCAGTAATATTAATAAAACAAATAGAGTCTCCTTTGTACGGGGAACTCTATCCAAAACCTAACCGGTATAATTATACAATAACATGACCCATCTGAGGCCCAATATAACACAATGGCCCCACTAGGTCCATTTATGAGTAAAAATTGACCACATTGGACCCATTTATGGACATTCATATAAAAACATGTAAGACTATATTAAAAACAATCCATAAGAGTTCAATTACAACTCTTTTACATAAAAATACATATGAATTCTATTTCAACTCTTTAACACATTAGTACATGTCAAAATTAATTTACTCCAAAAATCTTACAATAATACTCATAAAAGCTACAAGTTGGCTTTCTTCACCCTTGCGAATTCTATGAGAGCCATCCACTGGATGCATGTTTCAAGACCGAAATGTTTTTCCCATATAGGGTGTGCCACGCCCAGTAGAGTAATTCCTATAGAGGCTACTCCCCACCTGAGTACGCATGCAATGTTTACACTTGACAATACATATTCACATCAACATTCCAAAGATAAGAATATGTCAATTCTAACTAGGAATTCTACTTGTCATGCTATGAAATGGGATGAGACTCACTCATGCACCATACCCTGAGTCTTTACCGACTCCTATCACACAATGCAATGCCAATGTGTGATAAAATATGTCATTGATGGATTACATCTAATGATCCTTTTTGAAACAAAATCATTTGTTTATAAACCAAAAGCTTTTTCAATGTTAAAACTGAATAGATCATTTGGCGCCAAAACCATATGTCTTCAAGCAACGAATTTTTTCGTGGGGTCTTACTACAGGCTCCCACTCGCTGCAGACACTTCGACTTTCACAATTGAGTGGAGAACTTAAAGACCGGCTTTTTCGCTCCGGAGTGTTCAGCCCTTCGCTATTGTCCACATAAGTTTTTTTCCATTTGCGTTGAGAGACCGCCATTTCATCCAATGGTACCGAGCTCACTCATCAATCACCAAATAATATGTTTTGATTTCAACCACACATCGACACCTACGAAATGCAATAAGTCCCCTCTTCGTATATGCAGCCGTGATGCGCCATTGCATGTAAATGTCAAGGTCACATATGTGGATAAATTTATGCATGGACAATTATCCACATTTTACCTATGTATCATGGACAATTATATTACATGCATAACTCAAAACAAACATTTAGTTCAATACAATATATAAGACATATCAACCTCATCAAACGACAGTAACTAAATCATGTTATTAAGGTAATCCAGTAATAAATAACTTTAACTCTCACAAATGTGACATATAAAATGCTCACAAAAACAACCCACATAACTACCCAAACCCATTTTAAACTAACCATAAACACGCAAAGATGTTTCCTTAAACCGGCCACAAACAAACAAACAGCCATTGTGCGGGTCAGATTATTCTTTTAAACCCAAACAAATTCCTAAATAATTTTGTACATACTTACACAACCACAAATCAATTCACCAACCGGGCCACAACGGGCTGCAAATCGCTGGTTTAAAACAGCCAAACAAGCCTGCTTTTAGTGCTAATTATTCTTTAATCCAAATAGTCCTAAAACAATTTTTGGACATACTATACACAACCACAAATCACCCACCAACCGACCACAAACAGCCGTGAAATGTCATTAAAGCTGTTAAACAGTGCCAACAAATTTCTTAGCAAATCGGACAGATCTTTAATCCAATAGTCCCTAAACAATTTTTTGATATATTATACACAACCACAACCACTCACCAGACCGCCACAAAGAGGGTCAGAATTGGGCCATTAAAGCCGCGAACAGGCTAAACAACCCCTTAGGGCATCAACACAACCAAACTCCCTTAAAACAACCCAAGGTTGGAAATAAACCAATATAGAAGAACCCCGCCTCTTGAAAAGCAATAGTGCGTTGGGAAGTCCCAGCACCTCATAAGCCTAAAACTTGATTTCCTAAATCTTCCCTTTAGCTCTTCTCGTGAAATCTCTCATTTTGGTGCGTGTGTGTAGCCCTGGGCCGAATGATGAACTTTAGTCTGATCTGGACGAATCCGATCCATAAACTCCGTGATCATTTAAATAAGTCTTGACTTCTTCCTACCTCTCTCTCACGTAAAACAACAAAGAATAGTCGATATTCTTCCTCTCTCATTCTTAACTCTATTTGATGTTTATGGGTGGCTCACGCCGCATCACATGTCTCGCGATTGTCCTAAGACTGCTTTACTCAAACAATTCGATTTCGTCCTGGTTTAAGTTCAAATTATTTTAAAATGAACTTTACTTAAATCATTTCCCACTTTCAAGATTTTTCTTAAGAATCCCGTGTTTGGGTCCACCAGACACCCATCGTCTCGAAAATCGTGAAAAATCCGACTATTTTAAATTCAACGAATTCGTCATAACTAGATTTCATGAGAGGAATCAACTAATATGGTCCATCTCTCACATTCCAAAATCTGAAAATTTCAGGTCTACAGCCTATATTGTAGCATAATATATCTTTCGTCTTTCGAAAATCGGTAACACTGCCTACGTATAGTGTCTTTGCGTTCTCATGTTGCCTCCTCCACTCCTCGGTGCTACCACAACACAACCACTAGCCTCACGATTCGCCCTCTTTAAACATGTTCCCGACTATCCATGATAAGATACGGTCCCTCTCAAAGTTCCATCTGCATCAACAAGCTCGCCTAATCCACCACATGAGCTCAACTGAGTGTAATTTAGAGCATAGAGACATGAATACCGCATGAACACTGTGATAAGCTCACAGAATCGCCAATCAGTAAACAATCGTACCTACCCTCTTGAGTACCTCGAAAGGCCCAATAAATCTTGGCCATAAGGTTGACCACTCCTTTTTTAGGCATCGCTTTCAAGAAGACATGATCACCCACCTTAAACTCTAGAGGTTATCATCGTTTGTTGACGTAACTCTTCTACCGGCTCTAAGCTGTGAGAAGATGCTTCCTTATCAATTCTACCTTCTCCACTGTGTCTGATGAGTGTTTAGAACACTCATATTATACCCGCATCCGCTTTATGTTTTTAGTTGATTTTACATTTAAATAAGATTATAGCCCACATTCAATTTCTAAATTTTTGTGAATTGCAAGTGAAGAGGGTGGTTTTGGAAATTGAGCCGAAAGTAATGAAACCGGCAAAGAACGCCGCGACATAAAGCCAACCTCACACGCCTAACGCCGCTATGTTCTGACCGCCAGACGCCGCGAACATAGCGACGCCCGTCACCGTAGAAAAAGTCAACAAGTAACCCAACGCTGGGCGACACAGAACGCCGCGGACGCCTAACGCCGTGGATGTCGCAACGTAGCGACGTCTAGTCAATAGAGAAAAAAGTCAACAAGTAACCCAACGTCGCGACGCCTCAACATCGCGATGCCTCAACGTCGCGAATTCAGCGCAATTTCTACCTCAAAATCATAAAAAGCAAATGGAACCTAATGATGGGGACATCAAGAACGAGCGACTCGAGCGAGGAAAATAGAGCAAAGAGTGTACTCTGATCATTGAAAGACATTATTTTAGTATTTTCTTCGATAAACCACGATGATTTATAGATTGATGTGTATATTCAATTCCAACATGTTCTAGATTTATATCTAGGGTTTTTTTGAACCTTGTCACAATTGAATGAATTAAGGTTTAAAATTATATTATTCAGTTTATTTATGATTTGCATTGATCTGCTCTATATCTGTGATTTAAATACATGGTAATGTCTGGCCAATATTGGAAAGGATCCCATCAAATCCGAGATCGAGATAAGGGACTCCTGTGTGGATCCTTAATAGAGAGATTTCTAAGAATTCCAGAACAGATATCCCGATTCCGAATGTGGTGATTAGGTTTGAACATTTAAGTGTTTTAGTATTGGCCTGGGGCAGATGCACCCAACCCTATCAAGTAGATAGGTGGATACACCTCGAGAGTATCTGAAAACATGACCTCGTCATCGAGAAGCTTCAGCTAATAGGAATTCACAAGCACTTCCTATAGATAATAATCCATCAAAGTAGAGACAAACTCAGTCTCCACAACAGAGTAATTCCCTAAATTAACTTACCTTTCATTTTAATCTCATACATTAGTTAGATAGCCATTCCAAATGCTTCATCCAAGATAATATTATAAGGCTAATTTTAGGGTCAACGACTCCTCCCCGTGGATTGATGGTCCGCACTTAGGTACACTATATTACTCGACATGATCATGACTTCATGCATTGATGAAGGCTTACATCTTAGTTTCTTATTACCACTCACACTTCTACCATCAAGTTTTTAGTCATGGTTAGGAGTAGTTTTATGGTTTGAGTATTGACAAGAGTGCAATTGATACTGTACTTTTTTCGCTCTTTCTTTTATTTTATTTCGCCTATACAAGTGCTTGTAATTTGGTCTGCCAGGTGTGATCATAGCTAAGGTTACCGTGGAGGTATGCGGCTGTATCAAGTTGAACTACATCCGTTTGATCCTGAACCGAAAAGAACCTTACACCGTTCACGCAAAGAACAAAGAGAAGCACAACATAGAAATCTAGCAATCATGCAAAACAATGTAGAGCAAGATCATGGCCAAGAGCAAAACGAGCCATAAGGGGGTCACAATGGGAATAATGGTAGGAATCAGGCGCCTAGGCCATTTATCCAACCAGATGATCCATTCATGTTGCTAGAAGAGTTTGCCTTACCACCTGGCGCTTGTCTGTGACCTGGCCATCCGCAGACCACCCATTTAGGCAAACAAATTCGAGTCAAGTCAGTTGACCTTGGTAAATGCTTTAGAACATCCCGTCTACCTGGATTACAAGGAGAATCCAAATACACCACCAACTTCAGTATGTGACATGGTCAAGTATAATGCTGGTAACCGAAGAGTGGCATTAAGACTGATTTGTTTCCTGACTTCACTGTAAGATAGAGCCAAACATTGGTTGGACAAGTCGCCCAATCGATTCCATTACTCATGGAACGACCTAGTGTAGTTCCAACAAAGTTCTTCCCATCGACAAAATCGCGTGACAAACTAAAGTGCAAGAGATCAATACATTCGCATAACTAGAGGGAGAGAACTTGCGTAGGTATTGAATAAATTTCATGAACTGTTAAGGAGGTGCCCACATCACAGGCTGACCAAATGGATGCAAGTCCACGCTTTTATAACGGTCTTAGGGATGCAACCAGAATAGTGATTGATGCCTCGGCAGGAGGTGTGCTAATGAAGAAGACTATGGACCAAGCATATGAAGTCCTAGAAGATGCTGCTACTAATACCAATCAGTGGCCTAGGGAAAGGACTACATCAGTAAAGGTTGTGGGGGGGCACAGATAACGAGGTTCTCAACAATCTGGTTACTCATGTCACGCAGCTTACTAAACAGCTTACTAGATAGCAAGGTACCGCGAATGCCATCCGCACTAACCTACTGGAGTTATGTGAATTCCTGCGGGAGGACAACACAACAAAGATAGAATGTCAATCGACAACAAATAGTAGAGCATGCCCAAAAGATGTGTCGAGGTTTAATCGTAATCAGCCACATCGCCAGGATCGCGATAAAGAACAACTATCGTAATCCGTAATCAAAGCGCGGTGGCGTAGTGAGTCGAACAACTGGGCGGTTATGGATGGAGGAACAATTAGAATAACATGCCACCACCCCGAGTGAGCGAACCACCTCCCGAGAAAAAAGTGGACTTGGAACAAGCCCTTATGCAAATGCTCACCTCGCATACCGCCTTTATGAATGAGACAAAGGAGAATATGCAACACCAAGCCACCCAATTGAACAATCAAGCAATGCAATTGAGAAATTTAGAGGTGCAATGGCCCAACTGATTGATGAATGGTAGCAAGGTTCCTACCAAGCAACCTAAGGCGAACCCGAGACGAAGCGGAATGAACATGTAAAAGCAATACGCTGAGAAGTGGTAGAGAATTAGCACATCTGGGCAACCACCGCATAAGGGAGAGAAACCGAGGAAGTCATCCGCACTGCCACTATAAGACAAAAAGGGAGTAGCCCCAAGAGAAAAAGTTTGTGGGAGAAGAAACTGAGGCAAAGGATCATCCACAACCCATAGCCCCAATCTGCACTCAACGCCTAAAGAAGAATAACCGACAAGGTTTCACCAAGTTTATGAAGTGTTCAAGAATCAGACAATATTCGTTATTGATGCTTTGGAACAAATGCCCAGTTATGTCAAATTTATGAAGGACATCTTGTCAAAGAAGAGAAGACTGTCGAACTTCGAGACAGATAATCTCACTAACGAATGTAGTGTCATCCTTCAGAGGAAGCTGCCACAAAAGCTAAAAGACCCAAGCAGTTTCACTATCCCCTGCACCATCGGGAACGCCCATCTGGAGAGCCAGGTGACTTTGGGAGGCATAATCTACGTCTTATCCATATTTAGACACCTGAGATTAGGTGAAGCTCGCCCAACCACAGTCACACTCTAGTTAGCGTATGTGTCCTTATAAAGATCCAAGAGGGCGGATAGAAGACTTAGTAAAGCGTCGACAAGTTCATCTTTTCCCATGGATTTAATAGACAGATATGGAAGAAGGATAAAGAAATACCCATAATATTGCAGACCATTTCTAACTAGAAGGCAATGATTGATAGTAGGAGGGGAGAGTCAAATTGAGAGCGTAGGGAAGATGAAGTCAAGTTTAATAACTAAAGTTGTGAGACACCCCGCAGAGAGGATAATGGGCTTCATAGTAGAGACTGTGGAGGTTATAAGGTTCAGCCAAGTAGTCTCACTGACTTTGAGGCGGGCCTCGGTATTGCAGTGATTCAGAAAAATCGGGAGAAGAGGCTGAGAGGCAAATGGATGGATCTTATTTGAACCTGACAGAATATTATGAACCTCTCAATAAAATACTAAACGTCAGCACATCTATTAATACCACCCAAGATGGAGCAAAAGCCAATACCTAGCCATTTGAGGTATGTTTATCTCTGGGAATGCCTAATCTTACCAATGATTATTCAACACCCCTGATGAAGGATGAGGAAGATAAGCTATCGAGGGTACCCGAGATCACAAAGACGTGCTCGGGCTGGTCTCTGGTCGATTTAAAAGGGATTCACCCTTCTATGCATGCACGACTTCATAGAAGATGGTCATGTTTCAAAGTGGAAGCATAGAGGAGACTGAATCCAACTATGAAAGAGGTAGTCCACAAAGAGGTACTAAAGTGGCTAGATGCTGGGGTTATTTATCCTATTTCTTATAGTGCATGGGTAAGTCCGGTACAAGTAATGCCTAAAAAGGGAGAAACAACAGTGATAAAAACAAAGAATAATACATTATCGCGAACGTTTACAGTTAGAGGATTTGTATTGACTATCGAAATGAATAAGGCTACTGGCAAGATCATTTCACCGCTGCTTTCGGATCGATGTTGGATGTATCAGCAAGACATGAATACTATTGTTTTTTGGATGGGTATTCCGACTACAATTAGATTGCGATAGCCCTAGAAGATCAGGAGTAGACGACATTCACATGCCCTGGCGCATTCGATTCAGCGATGTTCCTTCGGGCTGTGCAATGCACCAGGCACATTCCAGCGCTGTATGATGGCCATATTCTCATATATGGTTGAAAAGACAATTAAGGTGTTCATGGGTGACTTTTCTGTATTGGGGGACTCCTTTGATAATTGCTTGGAAAACTTGAGATCGGTGTTGATTAGATGCGAGGAAACCAATTCAGGTTTAATCGGGAGAAGGTCATTTACAGGCCAAGAAGGCATAGTACTGGGCACCTAGATTAAGAGGAATAGAGGTAGACAAAGCAAAAATTGAAGTAATAGAGAAACTACCTTCACCATCACGTAAAGGCATAAGAAGCCAAGCCACGTAGTTCTATAGACGTTCATAAAAGACTTTTCTGATTGTAAAGTCGCTATTCACTGATCGTCCAAGGGACACCATTTGCTCGATGAGCGCAAAGAGCATTTTCACCTTGAAAGATAAATTGTATCGGCTCCTATTATAGTAAGGTCGACACCTCCCATTCGAGCTTAATAAAGTACGTAAGTGACTGCGGGAATAGACGGAGTAAAGTAAAGGCAAAAAGCAGAGAATATTTCAAAGTTATCTAATATACCACCAATGATACCCAATTGAACTATGCCACCACTGAAAAGGAACTGTTGGCCATTGTTTTTGCCTTTGACAAATTTAGGCAATAAGGTAATAGTGCACACTGACCACTCAGCCATAAAGTACCTAATGACTAAAAAGGATGCAAAACCGAGACTAATACAAGGTACTCCCATAAGAATTTAATTTAGAGATTAAAGACAAGAAGGGAACAAAGAACCTAGTCACCATCTGTCTCGGTTAGAGGGGGCAAGAGACAAGGTCCATGTGAATGATGATTTCAGATGAGCAAATTAGTAATTGAAGACACAAAGCCTGTTCCATGGTTTGTCGAATTATGTGAATTATTTAGGGCCAGCATGACCTCCAAAGTTTAGCTACCAATAGAAGAAAGAGGTTCTTTTGCACATTTTAAAACACTTACTTACCGGGAGGAACTTATTCTGATGATGCGGTGACCGGGTGCTGACCAAGTGATAAGGCGACAATCATGAAATGGTCGGGTGACTTAAACCATCGCACACTTTTACCATGTGGGGGCATTTGGGAGAAACAGGACAAAGAAGAAAGGTACTTCAACTGGGTTTCTATTAGCCTAGCTTTTATTCAAGGATGCTCACTGGGCTTCAGGACCACCTACGACAAATGCCAAAGAATGGGGAGCATTTCTAAAAAGGATGAACCACCCATGAGCACAATTCTGGAAGTTGAGCTATTTGATTTGTGGGGGATGGATTTCATGGGCCCATTTCCTCCTCATTTGCACCTCAGACATCTTTCTGCAAGTGGGATTACGTCTCTAAATGGGTATGGGCAATACCGACACCACTCAACGACGCTAGTGTGATAGCCAAGTTCCCCACATATTTACACATTGCACTCCACGAGCACTGATCATAGATGGAGGTACTCATTTCTGCAATAAGATATGGTCTGGATGCAAAGCTCCTGCAAAAATTATGAGGCGGTAATCGCACATCACTCGCATACCATCCACAGGCAAATGGGCAAACAAAGGTGTCGAACCGAGAGATAAAGTTCATTATGGAGAAAACAGTCAATAGCTCAAGGAAGGATTGGTCGAAGAAGATTAAGGATGCACTCTGGGCATACAGAAAGATTTGTTTCCACCATTCTGGGTATGTCGCCATTCGAATAGTTACGGGAAAGCATGCCACCTTAGGGGTAGAATTGGAGCATAGGAGCATAATGAGCCACTCTCATGTCGAATATATACAAAGAAATAGCGTGAGAGAAGCTTTATGCTACAAATGAAGAATGGGATGAATTCGCAACGAGGCTTGCGAGAATGCTCAAATATATAAGGAAAGATCGGAAGCCCGGCACCGATAAACATATCCGCGGTGGAAAGAGCCTGAGGCAGTCAAACAGGTCCTCCTATTCAATTCCCGACTCAAACTTTTCCTGTGAAAACTAGTCATGATGGTCGGGACCATCTATTAAAGGACCCGTGTTCCCATATGGAGGGGAAAAAATTATGCACCCAGAGAAAGGGACCTTCAAAGTTAACATGCAATGGTTCAAGCCATAATTTCTGTAGGCGATTTCCATATAAACAAGCGTGAATATCCACGCGGCAAACAGAGTAGGACCGCAAGGAGTCGCGCGTATCCGGGAGCCCGAGAACATTGAGATTCGTGTGGAAGTCGTGAGGTAATTACATTAAACAAAGCGCTACTGGAAGACAACCCAAGCTTTTGAAATCTTTCTTTCCGTAGTCTAACTTTTACGTGCTTTTAGTTTTTAGCATGCTTTATCCGCTTTCCGTAATCGGGCGTTTATTTTGTTTGTTTGTTTTTAGGACCCGAGAGAGCAATGGAAGCTGGGAGATAGTTCAGGAAGCTCATTCCAGGAGTGCGAAGGGGTTAGAATTTCATTCAGGGGGTTCTCTCAAACTTAAGCAATTTTTTGAAAATTTTTGTCACTCTCACTCTCTCATGCCGATGTTAACTTCAACGCCACGACGCCTCCACGTCAGCGTATATTTTCGAAGGAACCCAGGTGGCGTTTCCGCACGTCATGTAGTTGGATCCCAACCGCGACGCATATCCCCGTTGACCCCTTCTTTCGTAATCGCCGCTGACGCTCACCCCAACATCGCGACATCGCTGGCACCACTCTGAATGTCATACATTCAACGCCGCGACGTTGATTTCAACGCGACGCTGGATTTCAACTTCGCTGACGCTACCTCAACGCCACGACGCCGCGACGCACTCGAACGCCGCGGACGAGGTCCTTCAACATCGCGACGTTAGCTAATAAACTCTCTGGAACATCATGACGTTGAGCCCCAACGTCAAGCACGCTGCCCCCGCTTTTGGCGAACATAAATTCTATCCTTCTCTTCCATGCGAACAACCCTAGCCTCGCCTCCGCACCTCCGCTTGGCAAAGATCCGGTGAGCACCCATTTGACCTCGGTCCTTGAACTTGCACTCAAGATTGATTCCCCGGTGCCCTGGAGACCATCTCTGCAGCCCGTCCCCATCGCCAACCTGGTTTGGTGCCTTAATTCAAGATATTTACTGTCCATGAAGGCTCGTATCTTCGCGAGCCGCTCTTTCGCTCTTCGGGTCCGGGTAGGCTAGAAGACCTAGGAGTATCTAGGTTATTGAAGTCCTCCAGAACCACGGGCCTCAGCAAATCCTGGCTTGTGCAATTTTAGGGTGTTCTAACTCCACTTGCTCTAATGGAGCTTTGGGTGGGCTTCTGCTTGAGCCATTTGGTCCCATCAAGCACTTCGGTGAAGGAGGTCTAGAGACACACCAATGTCGAGTAAGTGGCAAAAAGATGACTACCAAGAGAGGGTGGGCGCAGTAAAGACCCGCCCGTAGCTATGACCATGACAAGTTTGTCACAAGAGTGTGGCCGGTAGTTCCGGGCCATTTCCAAAAATCGATCGCTCATTAAGGAAAAGGCTCTACCAATTTCGAGGACTTCTTCCGCAAAACAATCATGATAGCGGATGGGGCCGAGCACTATGTCAACCTCCTCGCCTACCAAGCAAGTGTGGTACGAATTTTACGCGCTAATCTCACCTCCATCTTTGAAAAGGTTCTGTGCGCATAGTGTTGCAGGTAGACTTCAAATGGAAGCCCATCAACCAAGCACTTTAACCTTGGAACCAGCCCCCACCCCCACCCCGATCCCTTGATAGGCTCCATGGGCAAGACCTCACTACCCCGAGGTCATTAGGTATTGGACTAACCAGGCAAGGGTGAGTGGAAGATAACAATGAAGGGCATGCGGTGCACTTCAAGGCCAAACATTTGGCCTACATCCCTAAGGTATGGCATCACTTTATCACATCGCGTCTCATTCCGATGACAAAAGTGTGTGAAGTGATAGCCAAGCGTGCCTTGCACAATTATGCCATCATCCAGGACATACCTTTTGATGTGGGGCAGGTTATAGAGGATGCCATCCTCCATAACCGGGACGCGAAGATGAACCTAGGGCACCCTTTTCTCATTTACGGCCTATGTAAGCAAGTCGGGGTGCCCTTAAAAGATAATGAGGTGTGGATACACCCGATTAAGGCAATTATGGTCAAGCGTGATGTCGGTAAAACATTAACCTAAAGCGATGTATGACCTGCAAATGAACCCTGATAAGGATGAGCTTCGAGTATCAGCCCTATTCCGACAGACCCTGGCGTGACGCTTGACAGGCCTCCTCCCATCCACTACCACCACCACAGCTGTCCCAAGAGGAGGATCCGATCATTCCTTCCACTATCTTAGAGGACCCGGTGCTAGACCTCACTGCTCGTTTCGAGGCCTACTAGGATGAGACCCAAGAGCACCGAGTCTTGATCAGCCAAGATGTGGAGGCCCTTCAAGCTGACATGCGCACAGTCCTAGCCAACTAGGCAACCATCCTTGGCAATCAACAATCCCTTCAGACTGGGGCCTTTGCACAGCTTCACCTCCACCAGCCCACCACCGCCACCTCACTGATCCGACCGATCACTGTGGAGTTTCCTCACACCCTCTCTCGCTTCTTTCATGTATCAGATAAATGGCCCTACACTCTGCTTAGGGCAAGTGGACTTGCCTCGGTATGCCTGGGTTGTTCAGTGTTTGTTTGCTCTGCTTTCGGGTTATATTTGTGTTTTCTCGCTTTTAGTATGTTCTAGGTTTTTTTTTTTTTTTGGTTTGTTCTTTGGCCAGAGATTTGTTTTGGTAGTTATGTGCGTTGATGTTATTCAAGGACCCTTCGACCAATTCTAAAATTCTTTTGGAAAACATAGTATAAATCCAGAGAGATCCGTAGGTCGTTGGGATGCTCGTGAATTTATATCGATAGGTAGGGAGACAAAGGAATTCACCTCTAGATATCTAAGAAAACCACTTCAACTAGCCTATCGTATCTACACACGTGATGACTTCTAGGGTATGCCTAGGCTCCAAACCAGACCTACTAAGGTCCAACAAACCGTGGAGGCTTCTAAACACTAAATTGATGAGACCCCATAGAAAAAGAGGATTGCCTTCGAGCCCCAAATATTAAAAAAAAAACAAAAACAAAAATCCAAAACAATAGAATGTAATAAGTGGATCTTCTAATCTAATCCCGCATAGTCCAGGGCCTTTCAGTCAATGCCCCGAAGCCAACTGTCATGAGCCATTAACTTCATCAGCCTGCTACATGGGATGCAGGATGGAAGTTTCCCACGCCTAGGGCCCTTAGGTTTAGTTGGAGTGGACGAGGTGAAGTTCGAGGGGAATCAATGCCCGGCGCTCCCCAACTAACCTGGGAGCCACCAACGAATCCCTTACTACAAGAACATCAACATAATCTACGCACTGCCTTTTCTTCAGAGTAGTATGTTAAGTGAATAAAAATGGTGTGTTCTTATCCTTCTGTAGTTAGACGCTCCAAATAGGGGCGGGTTGGAATCTTAAAGTTTGGGGGGGATCTAATGTAGTTATATGCTAGGGATCATGTATCAAATGCACATAGTCTTCGGGAATATTTATTGAAAAACTTAAGAGGTCGAAATACTCGGGCAACCTTGAATCATGTTCAAATAATTCCTCTGGAAGTTTAACATCCTTATGGATCCTTAAATTCGAAATGAAAAGGCAAGATTTGTAAGTCTATCCATTGGATCCTTCTTCTATATATAAAACAGAATCATGGTGTCGAGTTTAGTATGCTAGGTCTCTGTAGGAGTTTGAGTCGGTTTCTTGCTTAGGATGCTAAAAAGGCTAAGTTCGAGGTGATGAGTTCCTAAAACCCCTATATTATGTTCAAGATCCGCTTATGTTTTTAGTTGATTTTACATTTAAATAAGTGCATTATAGCTCAATATCTCGATTTTCGGATTTGGGTGGGAATTACAGAAGAGGTGGTTTTTGAAATTTGAGCCAAAAAGAAGAAGCAGGAGAAAATCCAGTAGCAACGGGCCGAGACGTGCCAATGTCTCGCCATGTTCCAACGTCGCTGACAGCCTTCTAACGCCGACGCGCTAACGTCACATGTTCAACGCGACGTTTCCAACGCCATGACGCCGCAATCCTGGGCCGGCATCCGGGTCATCAGAGAAAGTCAACGCGACCCAGCGTCACGACGCTTCAACGTCGGCGACGCAAAGCCGATTTCGCCTCAAAATCATAAAAAGCAATTGAACCTAATGATGGGGGCATCAAGAACGCATTTGACCGAGCTGGAAAGGGGTGAGCAAGAAATACCTGATCATCGAAAAGACATTGTTTTAGTATTTCTTCTTTTCTAATAAACCGCCAAGGGATTTCTTATTTTGTATTGATGTGTGGCTATTCACGGTAAATTATTGTTTTAGATTTTCATTCTTAGGGCTTTGAATCACTTTTATTTAGCAATTTGAATGATTTAAAGTTTAAATGAGTTATTCAGCTTTATTTATGATTTGCATTGATCCGTCTATATCCGTGATTTAACCAAATGGCAATGTCCGCCGCCATTGGCATGACTCCTGTCAACTGAGATCAAGAGATAAGGACTCCTGTGGACTAATAGAGAGTATCCTTCTAGCAACTTGTGAAATAGAGATATCCCACTCGACCGTGGCGACATAGGTTTGAACATTTGTTGCTTAAGTATCGGGTCAAAGCAAGATGTGCACCCAACCCTATCAAGTAGATGAGCATACACCTCGAGATAGGTATCTCCTAGGCAAAATCACCCCACTGGCAAGTCATTAGACTAATAAGCGCTTCCTATAGATAATAATCCATCAAAGGCAAGGGAGACAAACTAGTCTCCACAAAGAGTAATTCTGCTAACTTAGCTTTCATTTTAATCTCATACATTAGTTAGATAGCCATTCAAATTTTTCATCTATATTATTATAAGGCCAATTTCGCAGTCAATGCACTTCCTCCCCGTGGATCGATATCGCATTTAGGTACAATTATAATATTTCTGATACGACGTGTGCACTTGTGCACATAGGCACTACATCTAGTTTTTACACATCACGCTTTCGACCTATCAGTGTCCCTAACCAAATTCGGACCCGTAGATGTTCTCTCTCCCACCTAGTGTTAAAAATATCGGTTTCGATTGATATATTGGTACTTGGATTTTACTAATATATCATAGATATATCGATGGATATTTTTACATGAATATCGATATATCATAAATTAACAAAATGCTTTGGAAATCTAGCGGAAATACTTTAAAGTGTGGGAATGACATTAATAATGAAATATAGTAGTTAATATTACATTGCTATGGTCTTTCACCACCAAAATGAAGATCGATGTGGCTCCATTGTATCATTTGACGAAGGGATCCCATCTTGGTGAAGACAATACTCAAACCAAGACATAGTGTTCCAATAATATTGATTATAAGATCGAACATGTCATGGATAAATGTCTTGACTTGTACCCATAACCTCTCCATGGATAGGAAATTCGGGGTTCACCCACATGCTTGTTTGAAATCCTTGTTGCATTTGGATATGGAGTTTGAATGGCATTTAGCATCATGAGGATAGTTAATCATTCCATATCTACCAATGAATCAAGGATGAAGAAGCTGACCATAACCTTATCAGGTAAGGAGGAAAAACGTTGGCATCATTGGATGAATCATTGTGTTGAGTGCCAATGCTTATTGACTCAAAACTAGCCGAAAACGAATCTTCATTGTGTTGTGTCATCCTTCTTCAATACCTCTATATGGCTTCCCAAATCCACTCCAATATCCGACCGCCTCCTAGACCCATGGTCTTCATCTTGTGTAGCATGTGTGAAATCATCTTCACCGGTGAATGGACTCAATGGATATTCACTTTGTTGTCGATCTACATTATCCCCACCATCATTTCGAGTATCACTACCATCATTGGTCCCCTGTCCTCTTAAGCCATCATAGCCTGTAGTGAAAGTACCAACAAAACTAGGTCTACTACTATGTTCAACACTTGAATCAAAAGAGGGTCGAGAAGTGACAACATGCTGAATTTCTTCGCTCGTCAGGGTTCATGTCAGCCGGATACATATAGACATCATCATTTCTTCCTCATTTTCCTCACATCACTATCATCTACCACACCAACATTGCCCATGGCTACCACCATTGTGTCTCAAGTAATCTCAGATTCTAATTCTCTTCAATATTCGTGAACTTTATTTTGTTTGGCTTATTCCTAAACCAAAAGCTTGTCTCATTTCTTTAAATCTCTGGCACATTAGACACTTCTTGCTATTTGAGTGGGGATCAGATGGATAGTGAAATTTGAACCGTGTTATTCCGCCACTTTTAATAACTATACCACAAAAATTACATATGGTGTCATTTCTGTTCCTTTCAATAGGTGCACAATATTTCAAGGTGATTGCTTAATTCCAAAGATGCTTCCACTTCCACTACATCCATCCCATAAACTAATCGTAACTAACCCATGTTCATAATCTCAATCTAAATATAAAGTTGCATCAATTATATTACATTAATAATTAATAAATATTTATATTTATATCCATAATCTTAATCAAAATGTAAAGTTGTATTAATTATCATAATTTAAAGAAAATGGTATTTCATAAATTTCGACATTTGCCAAATTTTTTAATTAATAATTAACAAATATTTATATTTTATATCCATAATCTTAATCTAAATATAAAGTTAAGAATATCATAATCACAAAGAAAATGTATATTTCACAAATTTTGACATTTAACAAATTTTTTAATTAATAATTAACAAATATTTATATTTTATATCCATAATGTTAATCTAAATATAAAGTTGCATTAATTATCATAATTTAAAGAAAATGTATATTTCACAAATTTTGACATTTTACAAATTTTTACTCATTAAATTAAATAAATGTTTATTTTATATTCATAATCTTAATCTAAATATAAAGTTGCATTAATTATAATAACTTAAAGAAAAATGTATATTTCACAAATTTTTGACATTTACAACTTGTTAATTAATAATTAACAAATTTTTAGTATTCCATATTCATAATCTCAATCTAAATATAAAGTTGCATTAATTATCATAATTTAAAGAAATGTATATTTAAACATAAAATATGCATAATATATGTTCATATTTCATTTTCATAATCTTAATCTAAATATAGACTAAAATTAAACCTTAATCTAAATATAAACTAAATCAAATCTTAATCTAAATATAAATAATCTTAATCTAAATATAAACTAAAATTAAATCGTAATCTAAAGAGTAAACAATTTAATCTAAATATAAACTTAATTTAATTACTAAATTGCACAAATGTAAAAAAAAATAATTAATTAATATGGAAACATACCTGTTGTATGAATATAGATTTAATTTGAAGACGGAATACCAAAAATTGACAAAAATATTATTCTCCAATACTTTGCAAAAAATGAAGAATTGTTTGAGAGATAATGGATGAGTTTGATATGAAAACAAATGATTTTATGGCTATTTATAGATTTTTCGAAGTCAAACTAGCCGTTTTTTGGTCAAAAACCCTTTAAAAATGAATTATGGCCGTTGGATTGATTTGGATTAAATCTATCGTTAGATCTGATCTAGCCATTATAAATCAATTTCGCTATAGATCAAGTCAAGATTCAAAATCCACCGACATATCAAAAATATAGTCAGTTGGAATCAAAGGATTGAATGAAGGTTTGATCAACACTGATTGAATTATTCATGGTCACAACCGCCTACAGTCATGAAAATTTTGAATCACAAAATCTCAACCTTCCACGTGTCCCAAAACCACAGCCATCGGATCAAAAATTAAAAAAAAAACAAAAAAAAAATCAAACTGGCCGATACTAGCCAATATATCGACCAATATCGGTTTTTTTAATTTTTTTTGGTTTTTTTTTTAAATTTTTTACAAACTTGCATTTTGTGTTGGATATATCTGTAAAATATCGATATATCGCCGATATTGATCGATTTTTTTCCGATTTTTCGAATAAACAATTTTAATTTGCAAAAATCGTGTCGAGATGGCCCGACACGGGAAAATCGACGATATATCGTCGATATTTCGCTATTTTTTAATCCCTACTCCCACCTTCATCCAACAAACCGGAGATCAACAAGTCCTCCCATATAGTGCCTCATAGGGTGTCATCTATATGCTCGCCTGATAACTATTGTTGTAGGCGAATTCCACTAAGGTTAAATGCTCTTCCCAACAAACCTTGAGATCAAGGACGCATGCCCATAGCATGTCCTTCTAGTTCTGATGGTCCTCACGACACCGTCCATCCGGGATGAAAAGCACTCATCATCAATATGTCCCCAAGGACTCACCGGAAACCTTCCAAAATGAGCCAGAACCCAGGATCCCGACCGATAATTATGATACTATTCCATGTGCACCGTGACAATCTCCCGTGATGCACAACTTACAGATAATTCCTCTAGAGTGAAGGTCATTCGCGGCCATGCTTCGCGATGTCCGCGCGGTGGGCGAGCTCGCAACCACGGTGGATATGCTCCATGATTCCACCCGCCACCTCCAAGGGTCGAGTAATCCCGCTTGCTCTGTTTCACCCTTTACTTGTCATGACATGAGACAACGACAAACAAACTCCCCAACGTGTTTCTTATCCCACCCAGACATCGGCAACAAAGATCATGGCATACTGCCACCCGATACACAGCAAAAACAGATAGTTAACCCCGAGGATCTCCTTTCACCCAGCCATCGGGGAACCACGACCTTCCACTATACCCGGCGACTACCATCTATGTGAATGGCCCAGCCCTTCGCCACTTGTATCCACTAATTTTGGGGCCCCCCGGGCGGACAATAATATCTCTGTGTCTTATCCTGGAACTCGATCACTCTGCTCAATAGGGAAGGCATAGCTACTAAACTCCCTAAAGTACTCTAAGTCTAACCCCGATTGGCAGCTCGATCATTCCACACCCGAATATTTGCCACTCCCGAGGAAGCCACACCGCCAACACTCCCTCAGGATCTCCTGGCTGAGTGCATCGCCCACCACTGATTTGGCTCTTACCGGATGGTGAATGCAAAATGAAGCCTGGCTAGTCTCCTTGGGCGACTCATCCACCTGCCATGGCTCCCAAGGTCGAGGTCCCCGCTGCGGTAAATGTACTTCAGAATTTGCGGGTCCAAAAACACCCTAACTTTTCACCTTATAGATATGGCACCCAAAGGCAAAGACAATGGCCGCGCCTCCTTATCATTGCAAGGGTAACTCTCGCCAGGCTCCGAATCACGAGAACCATAAGCCACGGCCCACCCGTAATTACATCAAAACACATCCAAGCCCGTCCCTAAAGGCATCACAATATACCGTGGTACCTGTCCCCTCTCTGGAACTATCAGAATAAGGGTTGAAGTAAGCCTCCTCTTCAACTCCTGGAATTCCTTCTCACTCGAGTAATTTCACTCAAACTTGACCTCCTTTCGGGTCAATCTCTTCATAGGTGCGCAACGACCCAGAAAAGTTCAATGAACCTCTTGTAATACTCCTCGCCAATTCAAGAAACTGGCAGATTCGAAAAATGACTTCGGTCTCCCAACTCATGACTCGCCTCAACCTTTTCAACTGGACACATCCAAGCCAACACCATGTCCTAAAGAATTTCACCTTTAGTAAGCCCAAAATTCACACTTACCGACCTGCATACAACTGATGGTCTCTCAAGACCTCGAGAACAATCCTCAAATGATCCTCATGCTCCTCCTTAGACTTGGAGTAGATCAAGATGTCGTCAACGAAGACCACGACGAATTGATCTAGGTAGGGTTGGAACACCCTATGCATGAGATCCATGAATGCCGCTAGAGCATTCGTCAATCTGAATGGCATCACTGTGAACTCAAAATGCCCATATCGAGTCCTAAACGCCGTCTTAGGGATATCTGCCTCCCTAACCCTCAACTGATGGTAACCGGTGTAGAGATCTATCTTAGAATAAACTCGCGCTTCTCTTAGCTGATCAAATAAATCATCAATCCTCGACAAAGGGTAACTATTCTTGATAGTAACCCTATTCAACTGCCTGTAGTTTATGCATAGCCGAAGGGCCTTGTCCTTCTTCTTGGTAATAGCACCTAGCAACCTGGCAGAAGTGCTCCTATCTAATAAACCCCCCCCGTCCAACAATTCCTATAATTGGACTTTGAGTTCCTGTAACTCAGCAAGCACTATTCTATGCGGAGTCATAGAAATAGGAGATGTACCAGGATGCAACTCAATAGTGAAGTCTACATCCCTATGAGAAGGGTCCTAGTTCTATCTTGAAAATGTCATCATACTCAAACCGCCCACCAAACTCCCTGGCTCTCGCCGTCCGTGGTAAGGCTTGCTAGCCAACCCATCAACTGCCCATGCCATCTAGAGTCGTTGATGAGTCTAAAACTCATCTATTTTTAAGCTCATTTTTCGAGTATATTTCAGGCTTAAAATTTCAGTTTAATGCCGAATTATGGAACTTTTACCCGGATTTTTTGTTTTGAAAAACCTTAAGGAAAATAAGTAGAATTCAAAGATAAAAGGAGCAGTTTCAAAGATGATGCAAAGAAAGTGGCTGTCGTCGCGACATTATTTCAACATATTTCCAAAGGTCGCAACATTGGCGTGAAGAAAGTCTTGATACTATGGCAATGTCGCGACATCACACCGTCAGCCCGGCACGACATTGCTTGCGCAGCACGAATCGATCAAATGAGTCGCGCGACATCAAAATAATGTTGCAACATCCAAAGTCGAATGACCGAGACCTAAACATCCAATGTCGCGACATCCAATCAAAGCAACTTAGATGATGATAAGTCGTCGTCGCTGACACGTATCAAATGTCGCAACATCAACTAAAAACATTGGCAGAGGACTTCAAAGCAACGAGAGTCAATGTCGCAACATTGGAACAGCAATGTCGTGACATCACCAAAAGATCAAAAATTTGGCAGGCAATGTCGCGGACATCATCATGAGCTAAGTATGTCGCATATCAAGGCAAAAATATAAGAGCAAAAGCATCGCGAATCTATGTCGCGACATCGACTTATATAACTCACTAGCAGCGGTCGCGACATTAGAACAGAGAACTACATCAAATTGCCGCATATCAAACCATAATCCAAGTCAAATTAATATAGGAAATGGGGCGATTGGCGACACTGACTCAGTGTCTCAACATCAACTTAATGTTGCAACACAGGAAAGGCAATGTCGTGACAACGGAATTAATCTACAACACCAATCTAATATCACACATCATGATGACATTGACTTATCAATGAAATCGAGAATTGCCCAATGTATGTTCAATGTCATGACATTAGATGCGACCCACAACATTAACAATTTGATGTCGCGGACATCACCGACATCAACAACTAGGGTAGCGATTGGGGCTTTTCAAATGTGTGATCTTTGCCTCGCTTTTAGGGCCCAAGACCTTGAGCCTATAAATAGAAGCTCCTTCTGGGAGAAAGAACTTCCAGCAGTTTTCATCAAGTCCTTTGTAGCTGTAAAGTCAAGTCTCATTGTATATATTTTCTTTTCTTTTTATTTGATTTTTTCTTTATTTTCCTTTTAGTTATTTATGGATTTAGTTTATGTTTAAGCATTAAAGTAAAGGATTTGAACTAATGAGCTGGTATTCATGTAAATCAAGTTTAGCTTCATTCAACTTTAATGAAATCGAAATCTATTTTTCTCTAGCAGATTGTAATCTAAATAGAATTTGTTTGATCAATCAATGCTATGATTTGAAAAAGATCCCGCATTTGAAAGGCTAAGCTCCCACCGAAAGAATCGCTTTGTTGAGAGTATTGATTGTAATAGTTAATGTTGTTTCTGGGTAAGAAAATTAGAGTGACTGAACTCCATTACTCTTACATTGAGTTGTTCTAATATCGTGTTCGGGTACTCAGAAAAGTTATATCATTTTTTGATTTCTAGGAACTGGAGGACACAGAATGAGACTACTCCTGAGAGTAATGAGCAAAGAATTTGCGGCAAATTAATTTTCAATATTATTTGAACTAATGCACTTTTTGGGATTACTTTGATATATAACTAGTGACGATCTAGTCTCTCGCTTTCAAGGCCCTCTTGGGGTGACACAATGTGGAGTGTGTGCCCGAGACTTAAGATCCACTTACTAACTAAATAAATTAATTTTATATTTCACCTCAATTCACAGAATAACTTCAACCTGTTAATGAGACAGAATCATGTGGGAATTCTTATCTAATTGAAGGTCGAGATAATTTTTATTTTGGAGAGGGCTTGCAATGATCCTGTCCATGGTGGCAAGCATTTCCAAATTCTAAAGAAATAGTCAGAAGTAATTAAGAAGGAAAATAGTCATATCTTAAAAGAGGAACAAATCCTACAAATAGCTTTTCAGACCCATTATCTAGAGATAGAAGTGTGGTAAGCTGGAGAGTGAAATGTGTAGAATTAGGAGAAATCCATTTCTACGCTAGTCTGCTTTTGGACAATTCCAAGGTTCTTATCCAATACTTTATCTTATTTAGAATTTGCTATGGATGGTCACAACATTGCTTTTCTTCCTTACGATTTCAGTCCATGAGTTTCTAACGTTATTTTAATTCATTAGTTTTATTCCTTTTACTTACAAAGATAAATCTATTCAAATAAGATTTGGAAATTCAAATAGTAAGGATCTTTTAGTAGTGAGGGTAGTTAATATTTAAATTTTTCTAATCAATTTCCTTGTGAAATGATATCTCGACTTAAAATCCAATCAGACATTTCAGATAACCTTTGCACTTGCGTACACTCCACCACACAATTTTCATTATTATATCCATATTAGAAAACATTTTCTTTTCATTTTAAGTTAGCAACAAGCTGCATTCCTCGCGAGACCGAATAGTTCTAGAATGACAAAATTTCACAAAGAAGAAGGTCATTAACAGCCAGACACGCTTAGGGTAGCATCGTGCTTATCCCCTCAAACATAAAAAAAAAAAAAAAACACCATCTGTAGCAAGAACCCTTACGATCACAATCAATACGACTCGTGTCACAACCATCCATCCCAAGTGATGACATCAAACTCAACATATCCATGACCCTATGTCCACTATGAGTAGAATCTGGGGCGATCTTTAACTCAAGCAATCTCGTATTATATTCCCGATTAATGTTCACCTTAGTTCCTGGGGGAGAACTCACATGTAATGGCTCTTCCAAATTTCAACCTCTAAGCCCAAATATTCCACATGATGCAAGAATAAAGGAATGAGATGCACTGTAATCAAACAATAATTCGCCCCATAAGTGAGATAGTAGAAACAAATTCCGAATGACCAACTAATTCGCAAGCTAGGTCCGGGTGATGGCGTATACATGCCCCCGATCCCCCGGGTCCTAGCTCCAGAGCCCCGGCCCGACCCCACCGACCCATGCCCAGCCCTATCCGGCTTGGATTGCATAGTAGGGCCTGTAGTGCCCTAGGATTGATACTCAGCCCCCGACCCATGGTGAGGTAGGGAGGAACAACCAAGTCCTGTGGAACGTCCTGACTGTTGACCTGGACCGGTGTCCATAACTTTAAGATCGCACTCGAGGTCAATCCCGCCCAGCAAGTCTGCATCTAGTGGCAATAGAAAACATGTCCTCCGCCCTAGCCGGGCTAGGAAGCCCCGAAGTCTCTCCCACTTAGATGATTGACCAGCTCGTCCTAATTAGCCACAAATTGGCCCCCGAAACCCCAACTAAAAAGTCCTACTTCTTCCCCGAGCTAGAAAAAGAAGGCTCGGGCTCTCTCTTCTCTTATCTTCAGCACTCGCATCCCGAATGCCTGGGTAAGGCCGTCCCACCTCCTCTCAACTAGCCATAGTCATTTTAACCAAGTCCATGTCTTGCAAGAGGAGTCCCACAATTTTACCCCGGATGGACAATTTCATACCATCCTCAAACTTTCTCACTTTGGCCATATCTGTGGCCACATAATCATTAGCGAAATGGGCTAATTCAATGAACGAGCTGCCATTCGAGCACAAGCCATCGTCCCTTTGTTTCGCCTAGGAACTCCAGCTTTTGCATGCCAAGTGATGTCGGGCTGTACTTGCCTATGAAGAGCTCACAAAACTCTTCCCATGTTGTTGCCTCCAAGTCTCTTAAGGCTTTAAACCCAATCCCACCATACTTAGATTCAGCTTCGCTAGAATGCTGTCGCCTTATCCTACTAGAATCGGAGGTGATCTCCATAGCCTCCAAGATCTCACGACCATTGGAACTAATGATCGGGCTACCATCGGGTCCCCTTCTCCCCGAAGGTCGGGAGGGATGCGTGCCTTGAACCTCTAGGAGGCTACTCTACCTTTCTACCTAAAAGCCAGACTCAAGATGTGCAATGGTGGCAGCCACTACGCTCGCCTATGCAATGGTAGCAGACCAATAGCCTCTATGAAGGCTTGTTAGTCAAAGACCTGATAGTGGGTTGTTGCTCCGCCCACTGCCTCGGCGTCCTCTTCCTTGATTAGTCATCTGCATATGTCAGATAGTAATAGTCTTCATATAGTATCCAAAAAATGGGGATCAAGTTTAAACTTTAAGATTTCTCTCCTTGTCTAACTAGTAGCGCATGTGCCAACCATTAATAGACCTCAACATCCCGAACCATTCCATTCATTCTTTTTTGGAACCCCTAAGGTTATGTTTTCTAACCCTAGTGTTCCTCTTTTTCCATATACATTTTACCATGTATATAATTCACATAGCACAAAGCACACAATCATGTAGCATATTGGTGTGGCCAAATATGAAATGCAATAATAATGAATAATTTGAGACCCATGCCCATCAAGCCCTAGGTAATCGTATACCCAAACCGATAATTGTCGGTGGCGCCTAAAAATCCGAGGTTCGCTGATCCATCAACTAGCGGAATGCCCGTGGATATCATGTAACTCAAGGCCACACCGCTGTGTCCCATTTATCGATCCATAATTTAACATCTACGTTTCCCTTTTCAGACTGGGAACTCATCCAAAAAACCCAACCTCGCATAATTATACAGCAACACGACCGTATCCAAGGCGCCCAATATAACACAATGACCGCAATCGAGTCCATTTATGAGTGCACCCGATCACACCGGGCCCATTTATCCATATTCATAAAAACATGTAAGACTATATTAAAACAATCCATAAGAGTTCAATTACAACTTTTTGGCATAAAAATACATATGAGTTTCCAATTTCAACTTTTTAATACATTAGTATGCTAAAATTAATTTACTTCCAAAATTTTACAAAAATACTATAAACCATAAATCGCTTTCTTCACTTTACGCCTTGATGAGAGATTTCTATCGCATGTCCACCTTAAATGTTTTTCCCATATAGCGAGCGACGCCTAAGAGAGTAATTCCCATGTAGACTACTCCCACCTAAGCGCACATGCAATGTTTGCACTCTATTAACATTCACATCAATGATTCCAATGATAAGATTATGCCAATTTAACTTGGAATTTTACATGTCATGGCAAATGAGATGACACTCACCATGCACCATACCCCAAGTCTTTACCAACTCCCATTACACCATGCAAATGCCAATGTGATAAAACTGGCCATTAATGGATTACATCCAATGATCTTTTCAAAAAAATCATTTTGTTTATAACCGTAAGTCATCGAGGCTCCGCACGCCTCCTACACTTTTGACTTTCACCGCTGAGTGTATGAACCAAGATCGGTCTTTCACCCGAGGGAGTGGTTCCAGCCTCTTTTGCTATTTACCTAATACCAAGTTTCTTTTCCTGGTTTCTACGTAATGTTAGTACAACTCTGTTTATTTCAAAATATAATTTTAATTCGTTTTATAACAAGTTTAGGGTATAAGGAGGATGAAAGAATTCGAATTTTTCTCGGAATTTATAATATGTGAAAATGATAACAACCTGGAAATTAAATTCAAGAATCATAAGAAAAGGGTAAATTGTAAAATAAGGACCAAATGGCATATGAAAAGAAGTTTATATGCTAGAATAGAATAATGAGATAATTGAAAGTGCAAATGAAGAGAGATGAAGGGGCTTTTGAGAAAAAATGGGAAAATTAACTAAAAATGCAAGGCCAAACAAGGCCTTAGACCAAAATTGGGGTGGATAAGACCAAATGGTCTATCAATGAGACGCTCATGTGGAGAAAAGAGAGAGAGGAGAGGGAGACACACGCTTGTTGAAATATAGCCATCTTGGGTTTTATTTGTTCAAGCAAAGAGAATGAAGGAAGCAGAGGAGGAAAAACAAGTTTGAAGAAAAGATTGGTGATTAGGATTCATCCTAACTCTTTCGAAAGATTTGTTTAGTTTCATCAAACTCTAACTTGTTTAAGTGTGATTTAATTGTTTTAGTTCTACAGGGTTGTTTCAAGTTGTTTAAGTTGCTGTGGTCCCCAATCGAGGAATGTTTATATAAAGGAAATGTTGAGGTTTAGGGAAATACAAAAATTTTCCAAACCTACGTTTTTTTTCTTTAGCTATAACTTCACATACCATCCAAATTGAGATTCAAATTTGTGTAACCATACTTCTAGAAGAACAAATATCCTTGAAATAAGTGTATTCAAATTTTAACCCCATTGGATCCAGAAAATTCGTCAAAGTAAAACTTTGTTTTCGGGAAGTTTCTGATACAGTTTTGGTGTTTTGATACAGTTTTGGGTATTTAGGCTATAAGTTGAGTTTCACTCATCCAAATTGAGTGATTAAGATTTATTGATATACTATACTTCTAGGAGAACAAATCTCCTTGAAATAAGTGTATTCAAATTTGTACCCCATTGGACCCAGAAAATTCGTCAAAGTGAAACCCTGTTTTCAAGGCTGATACAAGGGTATGAGGGGCTGTTGAGTTTCACTCATCCAATTGAGTTATTCTAATTTTTGGATAAACTAGGACTTCTAGGAGAACAAATATCCTTAAAATAAGTGTATTCAAATTGACCCCATTAGACCTAGAAAATTGCTAAAGGAAACCCTATTTTTCGCAATAAAACAATTTTGGTGTTTTGATATAGTTTTTGGTATTTAGGTCATAAGTTGAGTTTCACTCATTCAAATTGAGTGATTCAAATTTCTGGGTAAACTAGACTTCTAGGAGAATAAATCTCCTTCAAATAAGTGTGTTCAAATTTCAACCCTATTAGATCCTTTAAAATTCATTAATAGGAAGCGCTGTCAGAGTAAATATTTTGGTAAAGTATCTAAGTGCAAATAAATAAAAGAAATGTTGATATATGAAATATGAACACATGAATGAATATAAATATGTAAATGACCAGTATGATATCTCTAACTCAAAAAAAACCTAACAAGCTCGATTTCCTCGATATATTCCAATGTCATGGACAAGTAGACATTGTCTATGAGGGGATTATGTTATAAGTTAGCCTCGCTTTGGTCATTAAAGCTCCCGCTTGTCATTAATGGCCCCATTCGGGGTCACATAATACAGCATAAGTCACTGCCTTCGCATGATGATACCTTCGGGTATATACAACTCGCTTCGGGCCATGCCAGCATAAGCATAGGTAATCGGTTGATAAAGAATGATACTTCTATATATATCTCCCAGATCCACGCCTCTTTTGAAATATACAGCATAAAAAAATGATACAAGATGATATAAGATAATATGAAACATGACACATGAAAAGGAATGAAATATGCAAATGATACTTAAAGATGCATATGATATTTAAAAGAAGATATGTTTATAAGCTTATCAGATATGTATACTAAAATTAAGGATCACGTGAAGTTGTCATATATGTTATATGTTTCCACTGGGTTATAGTTTAGCACTGGTGTTTCCATCCGTAGTACTAAAGAGAACATTCGCAGATTCCGCATCAAATCCAAGGGCCAACACAACAATGAGCCCAAACCCTAACTAGGTTTCGATTTGTTTTTGTATATAAATGAGTTTCTCAGAATAGTGAAATTGTATAAGAAAAAGTAATGGGACTTTGATATATGTACATAATATTATGAACATCAAGACAAAGGGGTTGTTTTATATATATATATATATATATATATATATATATATATATATATATATATATATATATATATATATATATATATATATATATTATAAGTTTTATTTCTTTTATGAAAATATATATATAAATCAGCCCACCAATGACATAAAAATGTGCTAAAGAGTCTCGCCCCGCCGCGCCCCCACTCTTAGGCGAGGTGGGTATTATCTGCTGGGACTTCTCGTCCAAACGGCACTCTGCTCCCACCCATCAATAACCAAATGCGGTGTTTGATTTCAACCATGCACCTCACACCCATAAAACGCGGGACACCCACGATACGAAAGAATGTAATGCGCCTATCAGATGTCAATGTCATGTCACATATGTGAATGTCGGCATGGACAATTTAATTCATACATTTTAACATGTATCATGGACAAATATACAGAGCGCATATAATATCCAAAACAATCTGGCCTCAATGTCAATATATAAGCACACGTATATCAACCTTCATCAAACAATTAACCAACTCATGTTATTTCAAATCAAGTAATAACAACTTTAACTCTCAAGGCTAAATGTGACATATAAAATGCCTACAAAAATGTACCTTTACACAATGTCCTAAACTAAATTTCTTAAATCCAGCCATAAACCGACCAAACAAGCCTTTAAATTGACCATAAAATCTGCTAAACAGGCCCTTAGCAATCCGAATTATTCTTTTTTTAATCCAAACAGTCCCTAAACAATTTTTGAGACATACTATACACAACCACAAATCAATTCCCCAAATCGCCCACAAATCCGCCACAAACCATTAAAGTCGTTTAAAACAGGCTGTCAGGCCACTCATGTCCGGTTTATTCTTTATAATTCAACAAATTTCTAAACAATTTTTGTGACATAATTATACACAATCACAAATCACCCACCGACCGCCACAAACGAGCGTAAAGAAAACGGCCACAAAGTCAAGTAAACAGCTAAACATCCCCTTAGGGCATCAACACAATCAAACTCCCTTAAAACAACCCTAAGGTTGGAAATAAATCAATATAGGAAGAACCCCTACCTCTTGAAGAGCAGTAGTAAGGTTAGGATGTCCCAAGAGCACCTCTTAAACCTAAAAAACTTGATTTCCCCAAATATCCCCCTTTGAATCTTTGGTAAATCTCTCCTTTTTGGTATGTGCATCGCAAATTCTCACGAGGCAATGAACTTAGTTCTTTGTCTCGATGAATTTCGATCGATCGAACTCCGTGGAATCGCCGAAAGAAGTCTGAACTTCTCTCCTTCTCCTCTCTCACATAAAAACTAAGAGCAAAATGAGATATTTTCTCTCCTCATTTCTTAACCTATTTGATATTAAGTGTGGCTCACGTCGCGCCACGTGTCCATGACTTGTCCGGGTACATTTATGCCCCCGAAACGATTTATTTCGTCCCGGTTTAAGTTCAAATTATTTTAAAATGAACTTTACTTGAATTATTTCCCACTTTCAAGATTTTTCTTAAAAATCCCGTTTTTAGGGTCCACTAGACACCTGTCGCCTAGAAAATCGTGAAAAATCCAACTATCTCGGAATTCAACAAATTCATTCGGTAACTAGATTTTCAAGATCTTAACTAACAGAGATCCGTCACATCGAAGATCTAGAAAATTTGGTAGTCATAAATTGCATCAGAACCAAGGTTAAAATATTGGTTTCGACTGATATATTTGCAGATTGATTTTACTTGATATAATTTGGAGCAGAATATAGATATATCGATGGATATTTTTACATGAATATCGATATATCACCAACAAAAATACTTTGGAATTCATGGAAATACTTTGTGTGCGTGAAACAGATATTAATAATGAAATATACACATTGATATTACATTACAATGGTCTTTCAAACCAAAATGAAGATCGATGTGGGTTCCATTGCAAATACTGGATTAAGGGATCTCATCTTGATGAAAAATATTCATACCAAGATGAGCTGCTCTCATAATATTGATTATAAGATTCAACATATGTTTGATAACATGTTTCTGACTTATGCACTCAACAACCCCTTCCTCCATGGATAGAAATATGGGTTCTCAAATTCCACATGCTTGTTTGAAATCATGCATTGACATGGAGTTTGGAATTTCATACTTCAGGAATCCATGAGGGATAGTTAATTGTTCCATATTCACCAATGGAACCCGAAGGATGTAAAGAAGACTCCACCCATAATTCATCAGGTAAGGAGAAAATATGTTGGCATCATTAGATGAATCCCTGTATTGATTGCCATTGAGAAAGCTATCTCTATATTTCAAAATCTTCAAGATTATTTGATGGACACATATCATCTAAATGAAGGATTTAATGTCACTCAACAGGTTGAAAAATGGATTCAATGGATTCCCTCGATTGATGGTAAATTAAAATTGAACTTTGATGGCTCAAGTGTCCAAAATAATAATGCTTTAAGATGAGTTATTAGAGACTCTAATGGTATCATAAAAATGGTTGTATGTAGATATATGAGAAATTCCTCAATTATTGTTATTAAATGTATAACTTTAAGAGATATATATATTTTAGTTGTTAAGAATAAAAAAAAATTTGACTTAAAGATTAAAAACGATTCCAAAATAGTTTTAGATTGCTACAATAAGAAAGTTAATATTCTTAATTATATTTTTTATTAATGGATGATATTTGAATTTACCTCAAGATTTAAATATTTATTTTTACTCGACATATCGTATAAGACTAGTAAGAAAATAAAATGATGATTGTTTAGCTAAAAAATGTAATAGTATTTTGAGCAGATGTTTGATGGTTAAATTTTCCCAAAGATGGTACTTAGATAGATTATTGTGCTTTCTTTTCAATCGTGGGAAGATGCTTGTCCACAATCATTTCATTGAAAAATAAAAAGGTGAGGAAAGAGATTGTCATTCAACCATTCTAACTGTCAGTATATCATGTACAGATGAGAATATCATGCCTATGAATAATTATGATATCTCATATCAATTTCATCGCACGATCATAATATCATGCTCGCATAATGATGATATCCCGCATCACCTGAGGATCATATGTTTTATAATATATCTTTAAAAGTTTATACTCAACCCCTTTTGGCACATCAAAATTTAATTCAAATACTCTATAAAATAAAAACACTTCATGAGCGTGGATCATTTACTAAATATATATATCGCCAACATCGCAATATATCATCGATATCTACAATATACTCTGCCATATCGCCGCTTTTTTTTTTTTTTTTCACATGCGATTTTTAATTGTTTTTCACATGGAAATGTCAAATATATCGTCAATTAATGGAGAATCGACGATATATCATGATATTGGCAATTTTTTCCAGCTTCCTCTTCAAATCACCTTCATTTGGTAAAAATCGCTTTGAGTAAAAGCTCACATTACCGATATATCAACGATATATCGGGATATTTTCGTCCTTGACTGTAACTACAATTTACCGTTTTGCGCTTTTTAGGAAAAATTCAAATTTTCCAGGGTTTTACATGCTTGCCCTAGGCTCTAACAATTTGTTTTTTGTTACTATAACATGAAACAAAGATACGTGATATGCAGAGACCGATAAAGTTGTTTAAAAAGAATTTGATTTGATTACTTGACATTTCTAGCCGAGTTTTTTAAGGAAGAAGGTGATAATCTAATTATTCGTAATTTGATTAGACCCCTCTCCATTTTGGATGGATGAAGATGGAAATCCCTAATCCACTTTAACTTTACAATAGTGTCTCAGAAGGTGTGTTGATAAGCGAGCGTGTTTTATCTAAAGAAGTTCATAGTGAAAGTTTCAGTCAAGACACGAGAGACTCATTTTAGCCCTCTCAAGTATTTTTCGACTCTTTTGATTCATGTGTTAAAATATAGTAGTAAACCTAGTTTGTCAAGATTTACCACATGTTATGATGGCTCAAGATGAGAGGGGACTAATGATAGAAGACATAATCGAAAATGATGGTTGGGATATCGCAGATCGACAACAAAGCTTGAAGACTAACAGCCCATTCACCAGTGAAGATGATTTCACACATGCTACATAAGATGAAGACCACGGATCTAAGAAAGTGCTAGATACCATGTCTAAGGGACCTTTTTTTTTTTTTTTTTTTTTATGCAGTCAAACCCAATTTCTATACCATGCTCTTGAAATGTACAAGTTCTAAGCTATTAGATTAAGGCTTTTGATTGTTGATTTTTGCAAAATATATTTACTTGGGCTCTGTTTGGAACCCAAAAGGTTCGCTTGAACTTGAAAAGGCGCATAATGAAGAAAATTACTTGAAAATGATTTTCTCAATGCTTAATTTCATTGTGAAAAAAAATATCAAATGAAACTAAATATCATCAAATTTTCTCAAAATTTTACATATTTTTTTAAAATTTTAATCCTTATTTAATAGAGAGAAATAAATAAATGAGTTTGAATATGTGACGCCCCATTTCCCGAAGGTCCGTTGACAACCCGTCAATCATAGGATTGCCAGGATGCTCTGACAACCACACCACTCCACGTAAAATCGGGCAAAGTCTCCTTGTACCTGTGGAGCCTACCCAAGGTACAAAACCCGTCTCCAACACTAACAACGACCACACCAGTCCAGTTGCACAGTAAACAAGCCACTCTGGACCCATGAACAATACCACAAAATTACATCAACTATATACCAATACCAAAAGTTATTACAATACTTTAACCAAAACATATATCAAAATTTAAAGTTTTAATACATGTTCTACAAACTAATACCAAAGCCTTACAACCCGACTTTCTAAACCACACCTATATACCCGAACCCAGATCTCAGAAATAGATCTCGCCAGGTGGCAGAATGCAGTGAGAGATATCTCGTGGCACTCGAAGGCATGCATGAACAACTTATAATGATGATCGCTTGAACGTTCATACCCTAACTCATGTCTGAACCACCTCTGCATCTTAGATAAAATGCAGAACATTCTAAAACTTAAGTTATACCCAGAAACTGACTGAACATTAAGAAATACATCGACTACTCCTCCGAGACAAACTGGCTGGATAATCTCCAACACCCACATGAGAGGGTTACATGAATTGGCTGACAATTCAACACAATTCCTCCTAAAATCTTCCGTCGAAATTCCTCACAAAGACGTTTTCTTTCACGCCATGCACTCATACTAATAGTCTAAAGTGGCTCAGCATATAATGGCCATGCCAATTCCCAAATATTCATGCTAATACATTTTCTGGGGCGTGTATATTAACATAACTAAATTCACATAATTCATGTTATTCAAATTACAACAATAACACCAAAATTAGCTCACATGGGCTAATTAACTAATCAAGCAATTCATTTTGAATCACTCAAACCACACAAAATCACACAACAAAATCACGTGAACAAAGGAAACCTCTTGGGCCAGTACAGCTCACACGGCCACACAATGTGGATTTTCCACTCTAGCTCAAATGTTTTAAGACCGAAATTAAGGCTAAATCAAGCCTTAGAATATCCCTAACCATTCACATGGCTATTAGCCAAAGAATAACACAAGTAGGAGAAAACCCCTACCTCTTAGAGTTGTCGGAACTCCACCAAACTCCAAGGTCTACGCGTAGCCCCCACCGCATAGATCGACTTCATTCTGGTTTATCAGAACCGACGGTCCGAACAATCGGAAATCTAGAAATAAGGCAATACACTCTCTCTTAAAATCTCAAAACCTAATTGACTACACGTTTTTACCCTTGGAGCAAGACTATCATTGCTTATACTCTATTTAAACTTTTCCAAAATTCCATCCTCAATTCCTTCATTTCACTATTTGTCACATGGCTTAATCTAAGCCATTAATCATCCTCTCTAACTCACAACATGTGTCAGTTATGAGTACATGTAGTAGGTGACTTGTTCACACTACATGTCTTTCAGTCTCGCTTTACTTAAGACCGGTTAACTGGTGGGTTTCAAAAATGCAATTTCAACCGTTCCTGACTAACAAATTCGACTTATAAATTAGATTTCGTAGACGATTCAACGGTGAAGTCCATTTCATCCGAGATCTAGAAAATTTCGATTTTGACCAAATACCATTTTGTCTTTTTTCGTAAAATTGTAATTTTCTGATTTTACATTCTCCCCTCTAAAAGAATTTATCTCCAAATCCCATACTATCACTACGAATCACATGTATATGCAACGTGTACAATATCATGTATATGTAAACTAGTTTGGTTTAAGTATTAAAACGACTAAACCAATGGACCTTCATCCCCAAATAAGAAGTGGATAGGGCCCAGATCGTGTCCCCACGCCCACGCTGACTCCTCCACTCAACGGAAGCCATAGCACCTCACTGATCCACATCGAGCAATGGTACACTGTCCTCCGCGCCCCACATCAACTCACCTTTTCCTTCAATCCAACACATGAGCTGGGACTAGAGGTACCCCTCCGAAAATAGAGACATGAAACACCTGATAACTGGTACAAGAGGCGGTAAAGCTGCGAACTGCAAGGTCATCAGGTTTACCTCTGAAAATCTGGCGCCAACAAACTCATGATGGCTCTCTGCCACAATTTAATCACTCTTCAAAAGATCACCTTCTAAAGACGATCCAAACCGAACTCGGAAGTGGTCGACGTCAGACATCAAGATATAAGTTTCACGGCCTAAGCCGGAGGAAGACACTGCCATCAAGCCCACCTTCTCATATGTGCCTTAACGACAGACCGTTGATTTATTCTTCCCACCTCATCTCAATATACTATGACTGCATGGCCTCCCATAATAATGCCTCCATATGGAAGCATTCAGATACTCACCACCGATAAACTGCTGTCAAAGGCTCCCACTACACAAATGCTCTTCCCATTACCCTTAAGATCCAGGACGCATGCTCGCAGCATGTCCTCTAACACCTGTATGGTTTTCTCTGACTGACCATCTGTCTGTGGGTGGAAAGTTGTACTCATGGTCAGCCGCGTGCCCATAGCCTTTTGGAAACTCCTCTAAAAGTGCGCCGTAAACCTTAGGTCTCTATCCGACACTATGGATAATGGTACTCCATGTAGCCGGACTATCTCTCGAATGTACAACCGGCAGAATCTCTCCAATGTGAAGGTCATTTGCACTCCGCTTGTAAAAATGTGTCGATTTTCGTGAGCTCTGGCCCACTATCAAATTCCATACGCATCATGTCCTCATGGCGGTCCGTGGCAAGTGGGTCACAAATCCATCATGACATGCTCCCACTTCCACTACCACCTCCACGACATCGGGGCGTAGCCCCACTGGCTTCCGGTACTTCTAAATTTTTAACCCGCAACACGTGAGACATCGCTTCAACAAAGTCCCCTACGTGTCTCTTCATCCTGCTCCAGTAGTACTGGCGACGAAGATCTCGATACATCTGCTCCACCCGGATGCACGAAAATCTAGAGCGTTGAAACTCCATGAGAATCTCCGCCTAAATCTGGCCAACTCGGGAACCACTACTCCGTCCCTATAATCGAAGACTACCATCCGCATGGATGGTCCAAATTCCCCTCGTCATTACGTACCTAATCAGAATTCGATTCCCGATGGACACTATCTCCGTGTCCCGGGTCCCTAGGACTCGATCACTCGCCACGTAGACTGGGCAGCCACTAAACTCCCAAACATACCGAGCCCGCCGGCAATCAGAGCCAAAATCGCCCCACGCCCGAGCATCCGCCACCCTGGGGTTATACTGAAGCCAATACTCCCGTGACTTCCGACAGCGCATCGCCACCACATTTGCCTTACCGTGATGGTAATGCAAAGTGGAAATCATAACTTTCAGTGAACTCCATCCATCTCGCGCGGCTCATATCGAGGTCCCGTCGTGTGAAGATATACTCAGACTCGCGGTCCGAGTACACCTCGAACTCACATATAAAATAGTAGCGCCCAAATCTTCAAGGCGAAGACCACAACCGCCAACTCCATGTCATGCGTAGGTAATTTTGTTCATGATCTTCAACTAATCCGGAACCATAAGCTAATACCCTCCCTGACAGATCAAAGCATATCCTAGTCCCGCCTCGAGGCATCACAATACACTCCAGGTACCCGTCCCCGGGTCCGGACTATCAAGATACGGCGTGAGTAAGTCTCCTCTTCAACTCCCGGAATGCCTCCTCGCATCGGGGTCATCCCTAATCAAACCCGACTTTAAGGTCAATCTCACATAGTGCTACCAATCGGGAGAAATCCTCACGAATCTCCTCAGAGTACCTATCCAATCCTAAGAAACTACGCAGATTTCTCAAGATCACTTCGCCTCTCCCAACCTACATCATGCCCCGACCTCTCTCGGGTCCATCGCCCGATGTCGACACCACGTGTCCCAAAATCTCACCCCGCAGCCGTAACTCGCACTTACCGAACTCGCGCATGCCTAATCATTCTCAAAGAATCAATACAATCCTCAAAATGATACTCATGCTCCCACTGACGAGGATCAAAATGTCATCCACGAAGACTATGACAAACTAATCTAGATAGGGTTGGAATACCCTATGCATGAGGTCCATGAATGCCACTGGCGCATTAATCAATCCAAAGGGCATCACTGTAAACTCAAAGTGCCCATAACGTGTCCTGAACGTTGTCTTAAGGATATCTGTCTCCCTAACCCTCACCGACATGGTAACCAAAGGCGGTTCATTTCGAGTAGACTCGCTCTCTCAACCTGATCAAATAAATCACAATCCTCGACAATGGATATCGATTCTTGATCGTGAATCCCGTTCAACCTGTTGGTAGTCAATGCACTAAGGGTCTCTTGGCCCTTTTCTTCGCAAATGTAACCTGAGTGCCCCACGGTGAAGTGCCTCGCTTAATGAACCCTCATTCAAAGAACTCCCGTGAATGGACTCGAGTTCCTACAACTCAACTCGATGCCATCCCATGCGAGTCATAGAGATGGGCTAAGTACCGGTGGTGTAACTCGACACCAAGTCTACAACCCGCGAGGCAATCCCAATAACTCATCCAGAAAAACATCCTCATACTTTAGACCACTCAGGTGTGATCCAAGTCCGGCCTCAATTGCCCTCCGTGGTGTTGTCGCTTAGCCAACCCGCGCCTAATCGTCCCCGACACCTGCACTCGTACACCCGTCTCGTAAATATCACGCCATCCCGAAATACAACACGAGTAATCACCCCGCTGCAGGCGGTAACTCTCCTACGCTTTATAATCGATAACGACTTAAGCTATCACCAATCCATCCTGAAGGATGACGTTGAACTCGACATGTCCATGACCCCGTGTCCACCGCGGAGTAGAACCCGAGATCTCTAACTCGCAACCTCGACATATCATCCTTATCCTCGCCCTAATCCCTAGGGAAGAACTTACATACAAGGGCTCCTCCAAGGCCTCAAACTCTAAGCCCAACTCTATCACAACTGATGTAGCAATAAATGAATGCGAAGCACCGTAATCAACACTCTCGCCATGTGCTAGATAGCAAAACATACCCCCGTATAACCGGGCCGATCCGTTGACTCAACCGGTGGTGTGATGGCGTAGACACGCCCTTAAAACCCCGACGCTCCGCCCGTGGCCTGCCTCACTCGACCCATAGTCCGCCCCTTCCGCCCGTCAGGTAACAAAAGGTGCCAATACAGCACCCTGGGACTTAAACTGGCTCCTCTGACCCATACTAGGGTGTGGAGGAATATATTGTATCCTCTCCTGTCCTACCGTTGGCTAGGACTACGCTGTCCCAAAACCCCGATCCTGTCTCGAGGGAAATCCCTTCATACGTCCGGCCGCTTCGGGTAATGGCAAAGACACCATCCCGCCCCAACCCGACCGGCACTGACCGTCCCAGTTCGACGGCCGCGGCCTTGGAACCCACGTGAACTAGAAGCCCTGGGCTTCTTCCCCAAACTAGAAGAAGACCGACTCTCCTTCCTCTTGCTACTAACACCCGCATCCCGAGTGCTCCGAGCATCCTCAATCTCTCTCTCTCTATGGTCAAGGTCGTCCCAACCATGGAGTCCATGTCCTGTAGGCGAAGTCCTACAATCCTGCCCCGAATGGACAACTTTAGCCCATTCTCGAATCTCTAAGGTGTAAACACAGCCCCGAGACACTATTCACATACCGAAAAAAATTTATACACTGTGTCCATGCATTCATAGGTTATGCAAGACAATAATTCAATATATTAAATCATATGCAACAAAAAAAAAAATTTATTTTATTTCATTTTATTTTATTTTATTTTATTTTATTTTATTTTATTTTATTTTATTTTATTTTATTTTAAAAAATTTTATTTTATGTTTTTTTTTTTTTTAAACTCATGAATGTTGCTCATGAACAAGTGGGACTTCAAAGCTGCAACGCTGCACTAAGTCAAGATCGTCAAGTACGTCCCTACAGACGCCGCCATGTCAAGCCGCAAGAAATGCGGTCTCACGCCCCCGAGTCAGACACACCGTGTTCACGCTTATGTCACACACAAGGCCGCCCCCTTAGCCACGATACAAAATTTGTATTGCCTCCAGCCACTGTGCTCTTTCCTCTCCCCGCTCACGATACAAACGATTGTATCGTGACACACTCGCTAGGTCGCCTCCCGTCATGATATTAACTGACAGAATATGACACACCCCACCGCCCAGCCACGCGCACGCACACCTCTTACGCGGCCACGTGTCCCAGCCCTCTCGCCATATCGCAAAGATCCCCACCGCGCTAGCCAGACGCAGCGCCCGTCGCGCCCAGCCACCTCCCAACCCTCGTGTCACGATGCACCTCAGATCATGACCCAAAGGTAACCGAAAATGGGCACACCCCAACCCCTCGCACTTGGCTTTTTTTTTTTTTTTTTCACATCATTTTTTTCATTCGCTCCACCTTACTAAGACCATAAAAAAATATTTTTTTCATTTCAAAGAGAACCAAATAAATTCATTAAAATTTATTTTATTTATTTTTTTCCAGTTTTACACATTGTAAAACCTCAAGAAAAAAATTTTCTCATCATTTTTTTTTCCTATGTGATATTCACCAAGCACACAATTCACACAACATACACAACAATTCATACAACACATTATCACACATCAATCATCAAAGTGCACAAGAATGCGTGATCTACCCGTGCCCATCAAGCCCTAGGTATTCGTATACCTATGCTCTGATACCAAGCTGTGAAGCTGGTATCAAGACTAAACTTATGGATACCTAAACCCGAACTCCTTAGGTAATCGTTTACCTAAGCTCTGATACCAAGCTATGAAGCTCCATTTCCCAGGGGTCCGTTGACAACCCGTTAACCTGCGGAATACTCGTGGATGTCGGGTAACCCGACACCACTCACAAAAATCAAGCAGAGTCTCCTTTGTACGGGGAGCTCTACCCAAGGTACAAAACCTGTCCCAACAATTAACAACGACCACACCAGGTCCATGTGTGAGTAAAAATGGCTACTTAGGCTCATGCATCAATACTCACAAAATTACATCAACTATATACCAATACCAAAGAAGTTATTTACAATACTACAACTTGGCTTTCTTCTAAAACACCTAGCCTCAAATACTGGCTGTCTCTCCCGTACACTCCTGGCACCGAAATAGCCGATCCCTCGACAACAGCAATGCCCAGAGAGATAATTTCCTACGCGGCTACTCTCCCCCACCTAAGCCGCACATGTCACAAGAACAATCACACTCAAGTAAATACACGATCCTACTAATGTCTATCCAATCTCATGTCTCGAAATTCACCGACTTCACACACGCCGTCTAAACGCGAGCAAAAATACGCTTTCAAACAAAAGCTTTTGTTCTCGAAACCCATTACCGAAGCTTCGGCCAAATTTAATTGACAACCCTCCGTTAACTGTCTGATAACCCTCAAACAACTACGGCCCTCCGACGTGAATCGCTTGACAATCTCCCAACACACCGAAAATCTTCCGTCGAAATTCCTTTCACAAACATTTTCGTTGTTTTCTTTCATGTCACGTGACTCACACCACATTCTGTGGTGTCCTAATGCATATGGAATGTATTATGCCAATTCCAAAAATATTCATGCTAATACATTTTTCATGTGTATATTAACATAACTAAATTCATAATTCATGTTATTCAAATTACAACACAATAATTCAAAATTAGCTCATAAAGCAATTAAATTCAATCAAGAATTCATTTGGAATCACCCAACCACACAAAATCACAAAACAGGAATCACTTGAACAAAGGGTTCCTGGTCGCACCTGCTCAGCTGCCTCCACACAATGCGGATTTTCTCCACTTGGCTCAAATGTTTCAGATCGAAATTAAGGCCAACCAAGCCTCATAATATCTCTAATCCATCTACATGGCTCTACCTAAAGACAACACAAGAGGAGAAAACCCCTACCTCTTGGAGTTGTCGTAACTCCACCAAATCGACGCCACACATAGCCCTCACTGCGTAGATCAACTTTGTTTTCTGCCCCACTGATAACTAACTATCCGAACTATTAAAAATCTGTGAGAGAAGGCACACACTCTCTCTCTAAAATCTCAAAGCCCAACTCACTGCACGTTTTGCTCTTCCTTTAGAGAAGAACACTATTTCATTTTTGTCTTATACTCATTTAAACTTTTCCAAAATTTCATCATTGTCCCTTCATTTCACTATTCGGTATTACGCTTAATCTAAGCCATTAGTCTTCATCCTCTCTAATCACGCAACATGTCATTAATGGAAGATAATGCGGCGCTGACTTCATTACAACACACGATTTCATGCCGCTTTACTTCAAGACCCGACACCCTGTCTCGAAAAACGTGAAATTCGATCGTCCCATAACTGACGAAATTCGACGCAGAAATGGTATTTCGCATATTATTAAATTCCAACCGACGTAAGTTCGCTTCACATCCGAGATCTAGAAAAATTTCGATTTTGACCGAAATTACCATTTTACCTTTTCGTAAAATTATAATTTTTCCTTAGATTTACAAAATAAACATATCGTAGTTTATTGGGCTTAAAACCTATTATTTTATTATCCTCCAAATTTTCCTTCCTTCTATTTTTCCTCTCATTTCTTTTAGCATTCTTCCTGATTCCAAACATAACCGAAAGTACTAAGGAACAAAAATAATAAGAAATGATTTACTACATTTAGCTTCATCGGTGAGAATATAAGAATTAAATATTATAAAAATTCAAAATTTTATGTATTTTTAAATTTCTTAACTTAGATAATATAAAAATAAAAAATGAGTTTGAACCTCTCAATTTTCATCTTTATTTTTTTCCTTAGCAAGATTCCGTTTTAAACCTAAAAAATACTAAATAAAATGATTTTCTCATGTTTGCTTATGTTTTAAAATATGTTAAAATATAATATAATCAAAATTTCAAAATTTACATATTTTTAAATTTCTTAATCCTTATATAAAAGAGATAAACAAATGAAATGAGTTTGAATAAACATAGAGAATTATAAAATAACTAGAATTAAACAAAAAAACTTTCTTTTATTTTGAATATATTTAAATTTAATTTTTTATTTTTAATAAAAATTAAAATATCAATATTTTTATTTTTATTTTTAAATTTAATAATATATATATATATATATATATATATATATATATATAGTAAGAAAGAGAGTATATATATATATATATATATGTATATATATTGTGTGTGCTGTATGTATTATTTATATTAATAATATATACTATAATGCCATCGATTCGACGTTGCTTCGATTATTAAATCGTAAATCAATAACTTTTCGATCCAATTATCAATTCAATTTTAAAACATTGGATCATGATGGCTTTTTTCGCTAATGAAATAGATGAATATGATTACAAAGTTAATGTTGAATAAGGTTTGACTCAATGGTTAAAAAGGTAAGGTGGTGGACCAAAGGAAAAACGTGAGAATACTACTTGTAATGCCAAAGGTATTGATGTCAAAATTAAATAAATATGTGACGTGTGCGTTACATCAACTACCAACCATCACATGGAAAATAAAGAGTAAGTATGCTTCAAGCTGTGGATTTACAAATAGAAATAATGAAGTACGTGTTTGTGCTTGATTTATACTATAACTATAAATATTTAATTAAAAATATAAATAATTCAAAATTTATGAATCTAATATTTAAAAAAAATATATATGAATCTAACCATTCTTATGTTTTATAAAAAATAATAATTTATCTTAGACAAAAAATATATAGTTTTTACCATTTTACATGTTTATATATTTTATAAAAAGAAACTATTATTTTTACAAAAGAATAAGGTTATTTTTGTCAAAAAAAAATGTAAAAGAATGATAAAGGTTTATGTTTCCTAAATTTTTAAAAGGTCTATAAGTCAAATCACTCTTACAAATAATGTTATTTCAAGTTTGAAAAGTTTCAAATTTCATATTTAGAGAAAAAGAAAATTATATTTCAATTCCTTGAGCTTTAAGTACTAGCTTAATATACCTCGAATACTACATTAATAAACTTGAGATGACGCTTTCAAAAAAAATAAATAAATAAACTTGAGATGATACCTTAAGGAACTCTAGCAAAATTATCCCGATCGTTCTTAGATATTAAAATCAATTTTTGCCTCAATCTGATGTTAAATTTTTAAAAACTTCAATATGAATTGACATTATTCGTTTTGTACTGTACTGATGTTGATTTTTTAAACTCCAAATTAAAATTTTAAAATGACGCTATTTCTTTTGTACAGCTCATTAGTACAAAGGCTACGGAATCACCACCATGTTTAAACTTTAAAGGAATAAACTATAGTGAAGAGGAAGACTTATCCATCCACATAGAGAGAGAGAGAGAGAGAGGAGGGGCCGCTACCATGGCTTCTTCCTGTAAGTATCAAGATCGATGGTTTCTTTTCTTCTTTTTTTTTCAATCCATTTGTTTGATGATTGGTTGGTTGATTTTTTTTTTTTTTTGTGTATCAATTGGGTTTGCATTTCTTGTTATTTGGACGTTCTTGAAGTTGATTTGCTTCTGATTCTGGTGTTTTCCATCTGGGTTTTGTTTGTTATCATGTACTGGATTGTTGAGTTTAGTGCGAATTAATGGCCAATGCCAATTTACAGTGTTCTGGATTTTTTTTTTCTTTGATACCGGTGAGTATTCGAGGTTCAACTGCGTGCGTATTGTGTCACATGGAGTCGAAATTAGGGTAAATTTTAATGAATCTAAGGAACAAACTAAAAACTTATTGAGAGAAATAAATCTAAGCCAGGCAAGCTTAACTATCCCTTAAGTTTACCTTGTCTATGTTCTTGAAACCAGTTAACAATTCCAAAACTTTATTATTATTTTTTTCTTTTTTTTAACGTCTATGGAAATCCATTTTAGTTCGTAAGAATCAATAAATGGTGATATCACTATGTGTCTTGTAGTTGATTGATTAAGTGACTGGGTTTTGTTGGATCACTTGATTCCATTTGCAATAATTTTTAATGTGTTTGTGTGGATATATGCACAGGTACATTTAATTGCATTGATATAGAACAATAGTCAATACTTTTTTAATAATTTGTGTTAGTTGAGGTTGACTTAGGTTTCTCAATTAACCTAGACCCTTACATGGATTCAATTTTTTTTAATGTTGCTCTTTGTTAAAGGTGTGATATTCATATTAAAGCGAGAATTACATAAAACTTGCGTTTAAGAAGGGGATGGTCGTTTAACGTGGTATTAGAGGCAGTTATAATTATGAAATACACGTATGGGGGGAATGTTAAAGGCGTGATATTCGTATGGCTGGTCATATGACACATGCTTTTAGGAGAGTTGATCATTTAACGTTGAGCCGTATACTTAAATGTTGATGAAAATTGACTTAAATGTGGCTGGCTACATATCCATTTATGCTTATGTTTACGTATATTTTTTTCATTCTCATGTGAAGATAATTGATGAATTCATTTGAAATTTAGACTTGGCAGGGTTTGGTCATATTGTACTTGTGTCACTCATTGTGGGATGTGGTGGAAGACCTTTATATCCACTTCCTAGCAAGTTAGTTGATACAGATAGAATGCCTCTTCAGACTTCTCGCCCATATAATATTGCACATCGAGGTTCGAATGGGGAGCTTCCTGAGGAAACTGCAGCTGCATACATGGTATGTATATATACATTGTGGAGTGTGGGAATTTGGCAAATTAACTAATGATTTTAGCTTTGTACGAAGATCAATTCATCATTTTTTGTGCTCCATCACTTATATAGATTATTGCACATTAGCGCCTCTTTTTTAAAGTTTAATATCGAAATAATGCATTTTTTTAAAGATCGTATTTTTTTGAAAATAATCTACAGCCCAGTTTTTGTGTTTTATTAGTATTATTGATGCGGTTTTTAAGCAATTTTAAAACCATATTCTGCTTATAATTTTAGATTAATTTTGAAAGCCTTAGTTAGTAAATCTGACTTTTTTAAAACACAAAAAAGACAAGTTTTATGATTATTTTGAAAAAAAAGTCTTTTTTTTTAAACAAAAGAAAACAATTATTCTAGCTTTAAACTCTCTTTTTCCTTTCCACATGCAAATTGCTTGATGTGGGCCATCCCTATCCTCCTTCCCGGATGTGGGATGTGACAAAAGGACTAAATAGACAAACACTTTTGACGAGACAAAACAAACTTCTACACTGGGACCAACCAACCATGTGTATATTTTCAGCCTAATAGGCGCTTAAAATTGAAAAACACTACACCTAATAAGTTAAGAATATACGTAAGTCAAGAAACTTTCTCGTTTATTCCATGTGGGACTTGACATCTATAGTTTTAATAATAATAATAAAGTAGAACAACACGATACTAAGTAGGATAAGGTGCATTAATGTCGGCCGAGTTTTTATCACCGAGCTTTCTTGTAATTTTTCGGTCTGAATCATTTTGAGTTTTGCGTGAGTGTAGCCGTGATTCTTCGTGTTGCATTAAGTTAAAAAATCGTAATAAAGCCCCAGAAAGCTCGATATTTGTGAGATGTTTACCAAGGGTTTTACCCGGCATTTGTCCATCCGTGTCATTTTCTAACTAGAAGAGCATGACAAGGTTACGAAAGTAAACATAAGATATATCTTGGAATCGGAAACAGGTTAAGAGGTAAAATGAGACATACCCGCAAAACTCAAAAACATTTGTGCTTTTGAATTATGAATTATCTTTGATCATGAGTTCCTGCAGAGAGCTGAGGAACCAGGAAAAACCGATATCCTAGCCTCCAAGGATGGTGTTCTAGTATGCTTCCATGATGTTATCCTTGATCTTACTACCGATATTGCACAACACAAGGAGTTTGCCGATCGCAGAACAACCTATGAAATTCAAGGCTTCAACATCACTGGCTGGTTCATTGGTTAGGAACTAGACCTCTCTTAATTTCGTTACTTTATTCCTTGGATACAATGAATCTATTTGATGTTTTACAAGATGATCAGTTTTTTCTGTTCACTGGCTGTGTTCATATTTTTATAATCAGGCTTGTAAAGATTTTTGATTAGTTAGATGGGAAATTCTTCCATTGTATGCAGTTGATTTTAAACTCGAAGAACTCAAGACTTTGCGGGTGAAGCAGAGGTACGAGTTTCGAGATCAACAATACAATGGTTAGTTCTTCAAACTAAAACACTTCGCTCCTTGGAATACAGAAATCTTAAGAAAACAAAGGAAAAGTAGAAGGGACAAAAATAAAAATAGACTTAAACTTAATAAATTATTTTATATGTTTATTCGAGTCGTTTTATTTGTTTCCTACCCGATTATATAATGTGACCTGACTGAAGCCTAACAAACGTGTCTATTAGGTTGAAAGGAGATCATATTTGTATATCGTCAGGAACTCTTTCATATCCACTGTGGGATAGAATGAGCGCTCTTTTGTCGTATCCTGATGTTCCGTTGTGTCCGCATGGGATTATGGGGTGAATGAGCAATGATAACTATCTGGTAAAGCAGAATGGAATTTATGTAAGAGTTAAGGATTATCCGTCTGTTGTAACTACTCATCGGCTTGTGTAAATATTATACATTTTAGCTGGGGCCGTAATTTAAACGAGGTTTCTTGATTAAAAGTCTATCTTTATATAAGAGTAAAGAAATATAAAAATAGATAAAAACAGGATTTTTATTATATTTTATTTTCTTTTATATTTTTCACAGTAAAACCAAACCTAAAAAAATCATTTTCCTTAGTTTTTTCTTTCCTAGTATTTTTCAGGTTCCAAATGGAACCGTTCTAGTTCAAATTTACTCTGTTTCCACATAAATAAACCCATCTCTATTAGTCTGTAATTTATTTGTCAGTGTATCTATGATTGATCTTGTTTGTAATCTAAAATTGTAAATAGCAAATTAATGTCAAAGTATATAGTTTATCATGTCCTCTTTTGTAGGAAAATTCAAAATCATTAGTTTTGAAGAGTTCATTGCAATTGCACTGGATGCACCCAGAGTTGTTGGAATATATCCAGAGATTAAAGATCCTGTATTTATCAACAACCATGTAAGTCATTCCCGCTATATATTAAGCTGTTGGAGATAATGATTGTAGAGAATGCTTAAAACGATGATTAGCTTTATAACTTTTTTTTTTTTTTTTTGAGTGAGCATTGTCAAAAATAATTTTCTTTTTCTTTAGAAGCTGCTGCTGGCTGATACTTTCAATTTCTTTAGGCTATGTTTGGTTCTGGAAAACTTGAGGGGAATACAGGGAAAAAAAACAGGGAAGAAAAGCATAAGCTAAGAAAAAATGAACGAAAAATAAAAATAGAATTAATTCCTACGTATTATTTATTAGCATTTTTTTCCTTTACGAGAACCAAACACAATCTTATTACTTCGCTAATGCTTTAAGCTGCGCACACTTTTTGAACAGGTGAAATGGGCAGGTGGTAAGAGATTTGAGGACCAATTTGTAGCAACACTAAAAAAGTATGGATATGGAGGTTCATATTTGTCGGAAGATTGGCTGAAACAACCAGTATTTATCCAGTCTTTTGCTCCAACTTCACTTATTTACATATCAAACTTCACCAACTCCCCTAAAATCTTATTGATCGCTGGTGTCACTTTTCCGACTCAGGACACCAATCAGGTTTCTCCTTTTTCTGTACCTTTTTAACAGAAAACATTTGCTTTGAAACATAGGTGTTGGAATTTTAGGATGAGAAAAATAAAATAGGAGTGAAAAACAACGTGTAACTCTCATTTTACATTTTCAAATATTTAAGATTGCGTATAAATAGGCTTACAATAGATAAATCAAAATTAAAATAAACAAACTAACTTTAACCCCTTCAATTTATCACATGAATAATACTTGCTCGGAAACAACATGGACTCACTCTCACAATTAAATAAAAATAAAACTTTCCTAACTAATAAGAACTATTAAGAGACAAACTTTGAATTATTCTTCAACTTTTAATCAGTCTTCAACACTCTCCCTTGATTCAAAGTTGTAGAATTTTTTATTTTTTTTTAATTTTCATGGAGCACTTCTCTCTATATTTTCAAATTTGTGAAAGCATTTGTCTTGCTCATGATCTTAGCGTCTCGTCATCTTTGTTGATCATATTTCTCGTAGCCTTGTATTATTAAACGCTTCTCTCTAAAAATTCTTCTTGGTGCACCTCTCACCAATTAATTCAAAATAGTTTCTTTAGCCTCTTTTATCACATTTGCTTGTTCCATTTTTGTTCTAATTGCTTCTCATTTGCTTTCTTCTCATATTCAAAAGCTCTCCGGGCCTCTATTGGCTCCTTGCGCATCCTATCAATATCAGCCCTCGTGGCAATAAGTTGTTGATTCTCAACTTGCAATCAGGCAACATGCGTATGGCCTTTGAGCATGCAGAATAATCTTGGCGTAAAGCGTTTAATTTCACGGGCATTAGCTCTTAATTGAATAACCTCGATCCTTAGTAGCTCTGCAGCACGGAGATAAGCTTCTAGCTTCAATCCTCTCCCAATCAACTCCTTGGCATGTACCTCTCTGTTAGCACGAGGTTTCGGAATGATCTGACCAAATCTGTGAATCTCATCTTTTGCAGCTGTCATTGGAATCACCGGACCTCAGAACACCATGATATCATTATTTAAAAATTTTGGATGAGAAACCAAGGCAGTGAATAACGTGCAACTCTCATTTTACATTTTCAAACATTTAAGAATGCTTATAAATAGGCTTACAATAGATAAATCAAAATTAAAATAAACAAACTAACTTTGACCCACTAATTTATCCTAATTTATCACATAGATAATAACTCTTGCTCATGTGAACTCACTCACAATTAAATAAAAATAAAAACTTTCTGGCTAATAGGAATGACAAAAAGACAAGCTTTAGGTATTCTTCAACTTTGAATCAGTCTTCAACAATAGATAGAAAGAAAAAAATTATATATATAGATAACTTTTTTGATAATCAAGGGTGTCCGGACCAGCTCTCACGCATCTTAATTAATTTTCTAGGGTCCTAAGGTTAACAGCTAGGTAAATCCTCAGATGGTTCTAAGAGAATCCGAACTGGTGATCATTGATGACCGTATTTCATATGCTAAATATTCTTTTCATCGGACCATCTTCGTTGTAATCAGTTTCCTATATGAAATTCAAGGGACTAAAATGATTGTTAATAATGTGCAGACATATTGGGAAATCACTTCAGACAGTTACCTTAGCTTCATTAAGCAGCATGTGGTGGGGATTGGACCTGACAAGGATTCAGTAGTTCCAGCGGTAAATGGTTATTTGCAAACACCTATTGATCTTGTTGCCAAAGCACATGCCCATAACTTACAGGTTTGTATCTTCTATCCACATGTCTTAAAAAGCATGATACTCATCCTAAACCCTAATCTTACGAGCTTGAGTTTTTAAAAAAAAAAAATTTGTTGCATGGCATCAAAGATCAGTTTGATTTACCGGTCATGGGATTGAACCACATTTCTATAATTTGAGTATTCGTTGTCCATTTGTATATGCATATTGATGCATTGATTTATTTGCCTCTCCATATGAATATAAGGCCGCACATGAGGAAAGGTGTTAAGAAACATGATTCTCATATTGATCTCAAATCCTATAAGTTTTAGCTTTTAGAAAAAATTGATTGTTTAACATGGCATCAAAGCTTTGTTTGATGGGAGGGAGGTCATGAGTTCGAGCAGTATGAGGCCACACATCAAAAAGGATGTCCAAAAAGTATGATTCTCACATTAAACTCATTGATTGTTTAACAAAAAGCCTAACTTTCAACAGTATTTGGATGGGTTGCACTAAGCGAACATGATATTGGGAGTCATTCCATCAATTGGATTGTGTGATATTACGTAGTGAATCCTAATGCTTTGACTCCTTTATTGATTGAGCTTTATGTTACCTCATGTGCAAATTTTGGCTTATAGATTTTAGTTCTATTTCAAAATCTTTTTGATGGGAAATCTCAAAATTTTCTCTTTTTCATTCATCAGAAAGCCAAACTGTGAATCGTAATGATGCTTCTAATTCTAAATTCAGGTTCACCCATACACTTATCGGAACGAGAACCAGTTCCTACACTTCAACTTCCATCAAGATCCATATGCAGAATACAATTACTGGATAAACAAGATAGGAGTTGATGGACTCTTCACAGACTTCACCGGCAGCCTCCATGATTTTCAAGAATGGACCTCTCGTCTCTCAGGATGATGACAATGCTACTAAATTGTTGAATAAGATTGCAACATTAGTCTCTCTCCCTACCAAAAGGGATAATTGTGTAAAATGCTCCCTCTACAATAAACATCTTTGTAACTGCTTTTTTTTCCAAGTTAGGGCCAACTTTCTCTAAATTCACTGGGATTTATCTTAAAGATTTTAGAGGGAACCTAAGGCATACCGTCTAACCGCCATGCATGATCTAAAGAACAATAATAAACCAAATAACCTATTGTAAAGCCTTCATCATCTTTGAAATCTCCTCCAACAAAAATCTAGATTCAGCTGCAAAATCAACTGGAGCAACTGTGCAACACTAATCCCGAAAAATATGAGAGATACAAGCAGCTTCCTTCAGTTTCTGTTGGAATAGGTTCTCTCCTCTCCCTCCTGAATAGAAATTAGGTCCAAATTTAGGCTATGTTTGGCTCCTGGAAAAGTTGAAGAAAATAAACAGGAAAATAAAATTAAAGTTAAATCTGTTGTATTATTTTTATATACTACTAAAAACCAATTTTATTTGTTTTAACTAATTAATATAAAGATTAGGTATATTCATCAAAATTTAAAGATTAGATAAGTTGAGAATATATAAGTTTTCAAGTAATTTTATCTATATATGATTTTCTTTGAATTTTTCATTAGACAATCAAACATAAAAAATAAAAAATAAAATTATGCTTTCTAGGAACGAAACACAACCTTAATGAGCGCCAGAATTCTAAGACCATAGAAGGAACCCAACTTGGCTACCAAATACGTAACCAACTACAAATGAATTAATATGTTTTGGACAAACTCGCGGATATTTCAATATTATCAAGATTATTCACCTGTGATTTCAACTTATCAAGCTCATCAGCAGAACACCAATCATTCTCTCTGCTTGGTCATTGAACACAGAAAGCCAAGCTTCACTAGCATCTGAAACTTTCACTACCATTATGTACCGGAAAAACAAAACAATGGAAAAATAATACCTAATTTATAGGACAACTTTCATGAATTTCAACTACAAGAAAAAAAAAATGATACATAATTCTTAGTAAATACATATATTTTAAATATAATTCCCCAGTAAAAAAAATCTAAAGGTGAATTGGTTCAAACTGTTTTCTGTTTCCTTTTCAAAAAAAAAAGAACCAAAGTATATTTAAATAGAATTTTTCATTTTTGTAATATGCAAAACCAAAATGGAAAAAATGAAATGCATGTTTTCAAATTTCTTTATCTCAACATCTTAATGATTACTAACCCTAGCCACCTCTATTTACTTGTTCAAGCCCTTGTTCGCTATAAAGGAAGGGTGATTTTTCGATTTTTCTTGGCACATGTCAGCACATTAATTACGTTTAACCTCATATTTAGGTTTTCTTTTAAGTGGTTTTTCCACATCGATCTAGGTTTGCCTTTATTTTTTTCTGTCTTTCGTGTGTTTATTGTTGATCTATTGCGGCATATTTTATCATCGACTTGTTATGGAGTGTTTTATTGTAGACTTATTGTGACGGATAGTTGTATTGTCGACGATTAGCTTTTTCGTAGTTTTCGTGTTGACAGCTCATATAACAAATTTCGATCCGGCCAGATCGTCGGTCAATCTTATTCGTCGGTATATTTGTAGATGCGGAATCTTCACAGTTCAGCGTTGTTAGGTCATCGAATATATAGGCGCGGCCAGATCTTTTCTTATTAGCATGGATGTTGCGTCGTCATACAACGTTTAGCGGCTCTTGATTACCGTATTCTTGGTAGATTGTATTCTTCAATTTGGTCAAATAAATTTATCTCTTTTAAAAAAAAAAACTTCTTTTAGAAAATTGAAAACAAAATAAACAAAAGAAAATCACTAAAAAAAATCTTTTGGGATCCTCCATATACAAGTTACACGAATATTATTTTAATTTTAGTCATGACTTGTGTGTTTCATGTTAACTCATGATGGTATGTGTCATTGCATTATACGGTACGATCACCCACATGCAAGCAGCAAATCATCCATGTGTTGGCCGACGGCTTCTTCCCTTACGTGGATTGCTTTTCAACATTTTTATAGATTTGTATTTTATGGTAAGCCAAAATCTTATTTTGAGATTTAATTTTTTTTTTTTAACTTGAATTTTTGGTATAATAGTGCTAAGCTTCTTTCTGAATCCTCTTTGTGTCACTTTTATTAGTTGATTAACATAATCATATATGTAAGGAATTTGGGACTGCCAACATTTCGTCTGCCAATTTGGAAAATTATTTATAATAAACTTCATGAAGATTAGATGGAAAAAAATATTTTAATCCAAAGCATAATTCAACACGAGTATTGTTAAAAATAAAATATGTCTCTTTATATGATAATTCCTAGTTATATTATTATAATATTATGTTTTCTTATAGAATAAAGAAAGTTTTCAAGAATATTCCTATAAATATTCTTGATTACAAAAGGGAAAAGTTATGATGAGAGAGATGAGCTTGTAAGTATATAAAGATGTAAGAGATTGAGAGATTGAGAGTTTTGTGAGGTATTTTTTTATTATTGTGAGCATCTTAGGGTTTTTTTATTTTGTGACTTTTCTAATTGTCGCGCGATATTTTGATATTTAATCTTGTCGCTCTGTGTTTTGAAAGTATGGAAGATTTTAACATTGTCAGATGTAGAGCGTAATTGGTCGAGCGAAGTATTAAAATCTGCAGTGCGTTTTCGTTGATTCTTTATCTATGTGTTCTTAAATTTATAGTCTTATACATCGAAGCTTCCGCGACTTATAAGAAGTATTGTAATGAAAATGATGTAAACTTTTGTAGGATATTAGTTGTTAGGCTCATCACCCGCTACTCCAAATTTTTAAAATTAAGGGGGGAGGGGGGGGAACCATTCATTAAAGGGTGAATGGTTAATTAAGATTCTTTTTTAATTGTTATTTAAGAAACTAAATTTTTTTCTTAATTTTGAGTAAATTTGTTCGAAGAACTTAAGACTTAAAAAATAATTTAAAATCTTCACCCTCCTGTTAAAGTTAAAAATCTTAACCCACTCAGTTAATCAAAAGTGGTTTTCTTGTAATTTTTTTAGAAGAGTTTATGTTCAAAGAAAATTTTAACATGAAAGTAATGAAAATATCGGTTTGTATGAAAATTCTATTTTGACTAATTCCCTTTAACAATTTCACATTTAATTAAAGTTTTATAATAGCATTCTCATTTAATAACTACAATTCTTCAATTTCAGCTTCTACCTAAGCCAAAAGCAAAATTGTATCCCAACCAAGCCTAACTCCCATGAAAAATGGTGAAGAGAATTGAGGCATGCCATTTAATAATACAATAACGCATAATGGTTCAACAGTTCATCATTTCTTCATATATGTTAAGAAAACATTAGGGCATAAGAAATATAGGATTAAAGATATGGCCAATGAACACTTTGTTCAAAAGGGTAAAATGCATAGAGTATATTTCAACAACAGATTTGAAGAGGACACAATTTTCTCTAGCAGATAGTAGAGATGGGTAACTTACACTTTTTATAGTATCTGTTCAGCCATGGTTTTTAGTAAATTTTTTGGCATTTTCCTACACAAGAAGGTTTAGGTGAGGATCACCCACTACTCGTGGGGCAGAGTAGAATCTCATCTGAAAATTTTACCATAAGAATGATAAGTTTGCAGAGACTATAGAGGGCAAACTGTGTTGTCGGTTGCCTAGCAGAAGTTGAAATGGAAAGGTGAACCTGAGATGGGGGACAGGTTCATTCAAGTTTAAAGGAAATCTTGGGTCCTTTTTTGAATTTAAAAGTATTTTGAATCTTTTCAACAAAGAGGGCTTGTTTTGGCCCACCAAATCATTGAATTCCACCAAGTGACATCTTTCTGGGCATCTCATCAAACACCTTATGAGCCCCAGCGTAGAGTTTGGACATTATTTTGATTTTTAATTATAATTCTTTTTAAAATAACATATTTATGTCCAAAACTCTAAATTCTATCCCTTTAATCTCGTATTCTCCAATATTTGCGCTTCTTTGAATTTTTGTTCTCTTTATATGACATTGATATCAGTTATATAAGCTAATTACACAGAATTATTAGAATTTATGTCCGAAACTAATGGAATACGCTTTCAAATTTCCACTTCTTGGAATTATAAAATCAATAACATAATTGATCATAATTTTGATTTTTATCCATAAATATTCGATTTAATTTAATTAATTTATTGATGTTTTTTTTAATTATTTAACAAAAATCATTACAAGTGTCAAATTACTATTGGTAAAAAAATGGCTCGTTAAGTGGTAATAAAAGAAAACATTGGAATTTTGAAATAGTCAAAATTTTTAATCATTCCTCAAAAACTTGCTCTATCGTATTTGTTTAGAAATTTTCATTAATTAGAGCAACAGTATATTTAACCTTATGGCAAGTGATATAAACGTTAAAGGATGATCTGACGTCGTAATAAGAATAAACGATTTAAAAGCACTTATCTGATTGGTAATCACCAAAATGCGCATAATCGCAGAACACTTCGATTTATAAGGCGTATGTTGGTAACAACCCAAGATTAAATTATCTTCATATGAAATGGATTTGTTAAACCCAGCTAGTTAAATCTTAATTTCTTTGTCAATTGGTCGAATCGTGAAACATATTTGTTGGTTCTTGTCATCAATTCTTGAATCCTATTTAAGTAGGGATTCGACTCTCTTGGAAGGTGCATTTGAAGTAAGGAATCTATCCAAATTTTGTTTAGTCTTTCCTCTTTGTCTTCTTTATGATAGATACAAACATCTTTTTGTTCGTCGAAAGTGACAACCGACAAGGTGTTGTCTTCTTTATGATAGATACAAACATCTTTTTGTTCGTCAAAAGCGACAACCGACAAGGTGTTGTCGCCGTCAATTGAAATACCGTTTTATCCTATGAAGCAAACGACATGTTAGTCTCTAAGCACCATAGTAGAGATTCTAGAGAAGGCGAATTTGTTTTAAAGATATTGGAGCTACACAAGACTCGGTCCATTTTCTTGCTTTGTATTTTGTTTGTATTATTCTTTTACTTTCTCGTCTTTGGTTTTATTTTAGTTGTATTGACAATCTTGAAACAAATTGAAAGGGGAAGTAAAAAAAAAAAAAAACAGAGCAAAAGAGGAAAAAACCTTGAACCAGCAAGGTCGTCGGAGAAAAAAAAAAAGGAAAAATATTACAATTGTCAGAAAGGGACAAAAAGAAAAAATATAATTGTGTTCTGTCTTTTGAAAAAAAAAAAAAAAAAAACCAAAGGTTTTCCATCAAATTCTGTCTACCTTATTTTTTGGAAAAGGAAGATTATCCTTTTCCCAAAAAAAGAAAAAAGATAAAACGGAAAAATAAAGTTTATTGGAAGAAGTTTTAGAAAAGGTTTCATTTGGAATAAGTGTGAGAAAAGTTAGCTATCAGCCTTATCTTTTAGCAATGAGGAATTGATTGTGTTATCTTAACTGCCGTATTATTATAATTATAGTGATGGCGTTCGTTATCGGATCGTTTATTATTTACATTTATAGTGGTAAATAAGCTATATTGTCACGATTCGGTCGTTGACAACGTACGCCGAATTTAAGTCTTAGGTTGTCTTACGCGTCTTGAGTGGGCCAATGAGGTTACTCGTGGCCAGCCAGTGCGATGCCATTTGGGACCCATTCATTCGTATTGATACGAATATGAAGAAAGTAATTGGTGCGGTCAGTGAGAGTCGATCACGATCACTCTTCTTATATTCTGTCCATTGTTGCTCTGATAGTCGAAAGAATTTTGTAAAATCCTTTTATATAAAACACTTTACAAAATGTTACTCGAGCCGCGTGTCGACACTCGTATAATCACGGCCTCGTAGGGTCTTAGTCTCATATGACTTCATGTGCACGAAAGGGGGTCCGCGATGGGGTGAGCAATCTTACGGTAGAAAAATTCTCTACAAGGGCTACTCACTGTAATGCTGATGGCACACATACGTCATCTGCATTCGCACAAAAATAATGCAATCCTGTGTGGAATATTGCGTGTGGCGCTGAGATGATATCATCATGCCTGACGGTCCGTAGACTCATCACGCTGTAATGTCGAGTGTGAAAGCGGTCGTTGGTGTTTAACTGTTGACTTAAAGCATGAACAACCTCGATATTGGCGAATTTTTATGATCCGTGTGTTTATTTGGGTTAATTTAGGAGTCTCAACAGGCTTAGCCACGTAACCGACACTTCGCAAACTTTCGTGCCCCAGATCGTATGTTTGACCGAAATAAAATTTAGGTCTTTCACCTGGAGGAGGGATCTGTTTCTCTTGCTTCCGCGAACACCGTAGTTTAATGTATTGTTGTTTTACAGTAGTGGGTCTCGATTTTGGACGTTGTCCCATTTAAAACTCTGCACATTCACAGAATGGTGAATAACCCCCAACGAATGCCTTTTTCGACCTGACGCGATGTTCTTAGTGCATATGAAATGCATTTATGTCATTTAATTCTATGTCATGCTACTTCCCTTTAATGTTATAAATTCCGAGATAATTATATTTTCTACATATAATTTCCTATTAAAAATCACAATTTTCATGTTATCGTCAGCATGACAGCGTATTAACATGATTTTACATAACGACATATTATTTATTTTCTAACAATACACACAAAATGATACAAATCTGGGGCCGTATAAAGCGAGGCACTGTGGTCCTTCGCCATGAACCATTTTTGGTTCGAATTCGTCCCATTGAATCGTTGTGATCACCCAGCTTGCCTGACAAAACAAAAACATCGATCCGGGATCAAAACCAAACCTCAACACGGTCGGAATTTGCCGGTCCCAAATTTCCAATATTCGATTCTCAAATCTTTGGATAAATCTCGCGGCTTTATCATGGCACGAACAACCCCATGTCATAACGCTGACTTTTAGGTTAAAAATATTACGTGGAAAATTCCACTCTCGCGGGTTCGAAACTCGAGATTTTGAATGCTTCATCGCGTGGCATGGTGTGGATCGGCGCACCTTCTCGGACCGCCAGAGCTCCGGCCAGTCGAACGTTAGGAAAATCTCCTCTCTTTTTTCTCTCTCTCTCTCTCTCTCTCTCTTCGTTCGTTTTTTTTCTCTCCTTTCTCTCTTGTTTATTTTCCTCCTCTCTTTCTTTTCTTTATCCAAAATTCCTTGCTTTCCCTTTCTTTGCTCTAATATCATACCCTTTTTCATTTCTCCTTGCTTCTACTTTCTCTTTTCTTTCAATTTTATTTCTTCACTTTTCTCTTTTCTCATCTTACCTTATCTCTTTTCTCATCCCTTCCATATCTCTTTTGATTTCCTTAGCCATATTGATCAAAGTGGAAACACACGCTTTCCTCAGCATCTTAGCTATCTTCCTTCACGCGAATTTCCTTATTTTCTTACTTATTTTTCTTTCCCTTTATTACATCATTCAACACATGGCTCAATGTGAGCCACATTTATTCAAGTGCAACATGGCTCATCGCAGTGTGTTAAGTGTCGTATGGCGTCGTGCTCGTATCATGTCCTCGTGGCGATTATGCCGAAAAATGTGAAATTCAAGCGTATGGAATACGCGAAATTAAACGGGAATAAGCCCCAGATTTCGAGATAATTGACGGTGAAGTCAGTTTAAGTAAATGAGATCTAGAAAATTTTTGGTTTCCAGCAAAATTACAGTTTTACTTTTTCGAAAAATTGAATTTTTCAGGGATTTACATTCTTCCCCCTTAACAGAATTTCATCCCCGAAATTCACACATACTAGCACACACAAACACATGCATATCCAGTAATATTCTAGTGCCAAATATTAGACCACACGCCTTCATCCTCAAATAGGAAAGGATAGGTGGCCCACATCGTGTCCTCACGCTCCCAAGTTGCCTCATCCACTCCTCGGTGTTGCCACAACACTTTAACTAGCCGCACGGTCTTACACGTATAATACCTAATCTCAATTTATCAAGATCTGCTAGTCCTCCTCGAGATTGCGTGGTCATCACTTGATGTCTCTCGCTGTCAGTCTGTAATTTAGATGCAGAGTATATTTCGAACATGGAGGCGTGGAACACCTCATGGACACACGATAAACTTCGTTGGTAGTGCCAGTAGATACTTATTGTACCCACTTTCCCCTCTCAAATATACCGAGAAGGGCCCCATATACCTTGGTGTTTGCATCCCTTGCTTGCCGAATCTGATCACTCGTCTCATAGGCATCACCTTCAAGAAGACGTGATCACTCACCTCGAACTCTAAAGGTTGACGTCGCTGCTCCCGGCGTAAGCTCTTACATGCATTACGGTCGTGGCGCCGAGTCAGATCCACCTTCTCGGAGGTGTATACAATCATATACGGACCCCGGTGATGGAACTCTCTTTACACGTCCCGACAAATCGGGGATGCCTCCCATATAAAGTCTCAAGTACTCATCCTAGCTACCCTTAAGATCCAGGACGCATGCTCGCAGCATGTCCTCTAAAACCTGTATACTCCTCTCCAATTGACCATTTGTCTACGGATGAAGCGCAGTGCTCATCGTCAACTATGTCCCCATGGCCTTTTGGAAACTCTTCCAAAAGTATGTCGTAAACCTAGGATCTGCAGATGCTATGGACGGTAGCCGTGTAGCCCGGACAATCTCGAATATCTGATCGATTAGAATTTTTCGGGTGTGAAGGTCATCCGTGTTTGCCGGAAAATGTCGACTAAGTGAGGTGGTCCGCCCCATCACCCACCGCATCATCTCGAGTGGTGTCAGTGGCCAGTGGGTCACAAAGTCCATCGTGGCGTGCTCCTTCCCGCTTTCGACTACCTCCGATGACTAGCATAGGCTTCTTTGGGTCGTATGCTCGGCCTTTACTGGCGACACGTGGGACCGCGAAATCGAGCGAAATCCTCAATGTAATAAACCGTCCCACTCGGTATCACGGCGACGAGATCCGCGGTACATCTTCGTGCCACTGGATGCCTGGCAAAACAAGAAGCGGTGGAACTCCTGTGGATCTCCTCTCAAATGCGGTCGATTGGGGAACCCTGACCGTCCCCTATACTGGAGACTATCATACTACCATTTGTGTGGATGGCCCAGCCTTTGTCACCCGTACCTAACTGTACCCAATCCCTGATGAACGATATCTCTGCGTCTTACCCCTGGGACTCAATCACCCTTCTCAGTAGGGAAGGCGTAGCCAATAAACTCCCCAGCATGCAGGCTTGGTCGCTGTCTTTGTAGTCTAAAGCTGTCGCTATCTCGAGCAAGTTTGCCATTCAAGGGAAGCCACACTAGCCGGTACACTCCTCTTGACTTATTTGGTGCAGCCATCACATTTGCCTTACCGGGATGGTAATGCAAAGTGAAGTCATAATCCTCGAAAACTCCATCCACATGTTACCTCGTATTTGAGGTCTCGGCGTAATATACTTGAACTTTGTAGTGCGAAAAACACTTCAAGTATTCACCATACGAATAGTGGCGCCATATCTTTAAGGCAAGAACAGTGACCGCTAACTCATGTCGTAGCTTATTAGAGGTAATTAAGCTCATGATTCTTTAAGCTACTTGAGAACCATAAGCTACTACCCTCTCGGATTTGCATCAAAAGCGGCCAGTCAGATCCTTGAGGCATCCTGATACATTTGTGTACCTCTGTCCCCTTTCCCGGGGTATCGAAATAGGAGATGGTAAGCCTCATTACCGATTCTTTGGAATGCCTTCTCTGAATTAATTCCATTCAAACTTGACCCCTTAGAGTCGATCTAGTCATAGAGTCTTTGCTAGTCGGGAGAAATTCTGATGAACCTCTGTAATACCACGCAATCAGCGCATATCTCGAGGGCTGCCGGCTTTCTTCCAGCTCATAACAACCTACACCTTATCGGGGAGTCCAGCGACACACTGGCCAAGCCAGACATGTCTCGAGAATTTCACCTCGATAAGCTAAAACTCGCACTTACTAAACTTGGCATTCAGCGGTGATAACCAATGCGAAGGTATCTTACAGATAGACCGCGCCTCATTGTCAGACAAATCATCGATCCTCACGATGTGGATCACAGATTCTTGATCGTAAATGCACATTCATTGTCGATAGTCAATGCACAGTCGAAGAGTCTTGTCCTTCATCTTAACAAACAGAATCGGAGGGCCCTATGGCGAAGTACTCGGTCTAATAAAACCCTTGTCCAACAATTCCTAAATTTGGACCTTGAGCTCTGGCCGAGCCGGTGCCATATGAATCGCCAAATGAGGCGACGTACGAGTGTAACTCAATATGAGTCGACATCCCTTTGAGGTCATCCGGTATTTCGTCGGAAAACGTCTCGTACTCCACGGACCACTCAAGGTAGACCCAAATCCACATCACCTGGGCCCTCACAGGGTAAGGCTTGCTAATGACTATCATTTATCCACTCCATCTAGAGTCGTGCACGATCTGGGGTAAAGCATCATGCTTCTCCCCCTGAAAAGTCACACAAATAACATCCCGTGTGTAGGCAGTAATCCTCCTACTATCACAATCAATGGCGACTCGGTTTGTCGTCAACCAATCCATGCTAAGAATGACATCATAATCCGATATGTCCATGTGAAGGTGCAGTGGCGGAATCCACACGAGATCTCCAACTCCACAATCGACATATCTAATCAATCCTCACCTAGTCTGAAGGAGAATTCATACAACAGCTTTTCAAGGTTCGACCTCCTAGCCCGAACTTTTCACACATTATGCGTATAAGCATAGATATGATGCATCAATTTAAACAACATTCTAGCGAAGTGCGAGAGCGAAACGTACCACAATACATCCTCTTGATCTGCAAGCTAGTCATTTTCTGGCGCGAACATGCCCCTAGGTCACAAGTCTCTGCCTGTGGGTTACATCCTCGACCTCAAACCCGTACAGTTTCTCTAGCATATTTGTATAGTAAAGGCACGATATCACGAAGGCGATACTAGTCCTACGGCCGCATTAGGGTGAGAAGGAACAAAGCGTAATCACGCGCTGTCCCAGCGGTATTTGGTGAAGTATCCAGTATCCACGGGATCCTTGCCTCATGAAGCGATCTGCGTCTCACATGTCAGGGTGTGGCAATAACATGTCATCTGCCCCATCTGGCTAGAAGCCCTGACTCGGCCTTGGCCCTGATAGTCGTGGCCCCGGCCTTGAAATCCATACGAAGCAGAAGTCTTTTGCTTCTTCCCCAGAAGTACAGAAGATTCAGTTCTCCTTCTCTTGTACTTAGCACCCATATTCCTAGATGCTTCGTGTGTCATACATATAACTGATAGCCCAGATGTCACGACCATCGAGTCCTCCTCCCATGTTATGTCTCGAGAAGGATGATGTGCTAAAACCCACGGAGGTTACTAGATCCTTCCACTGGCCCACACCATTGCATGATCGTCTGATGGTAGTAACTCTGACAGCTCACTGCCTGATGATGGCAAGCACGCAACACACAGCCTCACATAAAGGCACGTGGGTGGTGGTGACCGCCTCCCCGGGTGGAATGACCTGCGTCCTCTTCCTCGATTTGCCATCTACACAGGTTAAGATAGCAATTTGAGGTTTCTTTCTCTTTATTCAATTAGTAGTGCACATGCCACCACTAACATACTTTAACATCATGAACTACACCGTTCATCCCTTTTTCCTTAGTGGTGCATAATGCAAGCCACTAATACAAATCAGTTCCCGAACTATCATGTTCATTTTGTTCTTCGAACTCCAAAGGTTATGTTTTCTAACCCTAGTGTTCATCTTTTCCTATATACATTCTTCCATGTATATAATAAACGCAATTTATAACACATAATCACACAATAACACAGCATGTTAAGCACAAAACACGCAACACACAACAATGCATGATCTAGATCCATGCCTATCCCTTAAGACTTGTGTACCTGTACTCGACACCTAGTCGAGATGAGCTAGTATCGTGACCATACTTGCATACCACCTAAGTTCCCTGTAATCGCTTCAATCGTACTTCCGATACCGCCATGACACCCTAATTTATGGGGGTCCCGTTGACAACTCGTCAACCCGTGGAATTTCTGTCTTAGGTCGTCTTGCACCCAAGTCTTAGTACCGGACTGGTACCAACTACCCATGGACACCACTTCCATACGTCCCTTCACTAGGACCTATTCATTCATATTTAAATCTAAAATATGAAAAGAAAATGAATAATTACAGTCTGTAGGGGTCCAATCACGGCCCTCTTACCATAATTACATACCCAACTATTTATACAGTAGTCCAAAAGAATTTTATAAAAATCCTTTTATACAAAACACTTTTACAAAATGTTACTCAAGGCCACATGTCACTTCCTTCGCAATCACGGCCCCAGAGGGAGACCATCTCCTATACACCCCTACCTAAAAAGGGGTCCCACGACGAGGTGAGCAATGCCTAGTAGAAAATTTCTCTTACAAGGGCTACTCCCCACCTAAAATGCACATGCAATGGCACACATACATCATACCACATTCCATACAAAAATAATGCAATCCTATATGGAATATTATAAGTCATGCGAGACTAGACTCTTGCCCACAACCCGAGTCCCAACCACTCTCTCACACTTAATGTCATAGGAAACCACATCGGGTGTTTCACCCACGACTTAAACAATTAGACAACCTCCAATATTCACGAATTTTTTATCAAATCTCGTGTTTATTTAGGTTGAGAATTTCTAGGTCTCACCTGTGCTTCGTGACGCTTCCTACACTTTCGCAACTTCGCTTGGATACATATGTCTCGAATTCAAGAATAAAATTTAGTCTTTCACCCTGGGGATCCGCCCCATCTCGTCTACCTAAACACATGTGATTTATTATTATTATTGTTTTACACAACCATAGTCTCACTTGACATTGTCCCATTTGATTTCTCATCACACATCTACAACAAGAATAGTGAATAACCAATACCATGCACACACACCCGACTTGACGCGATGTTACCGTGCATATGAAATGTATTTATGTCATTTCATGCTATGTCATGCTACATGCACAATATTTATAAATTCCGGATAATTATATTTCCTACACATAATTTCAATTCATTACAATTTCCATGTTAATACATCACGCAAACACATATTAACATGATTTTTACACACAACAACATATTATTTATTTTTCCATCAATACACACAAAATGGCACAAATCTCAAACCCATATAAAACAGTGTTCCCTGTCCCTTCACAGCCTATTATCCATTTCGTTCCATTCATTACCAAATCAATTTGATACAAAAACACACAACAAAACCCGAAGACATCATCCCGAGACTCAAACCAAACCTCAACACGCCTAGGGACTACCCGAACTGGGGCCCCAAAATTCTTACTATCCAGTCCCAAATCTTGGATCAATCGCACGCCTATCATGGCCCCGAAGACAACCTATGCCATGACATGGCTTTTATGCTAAAAATATTCCAAGTAGAAAAATTCCCTACCTCACGAAGTTTGACGAAACTCCAAGATTTTGGTACTCACACGTGAGCTCAAGGCCAAGGTGGATGACTTTTCCTAACCTTCAGCTCCGACCACCGCTCTGAACGCCGAGATTTTTTTTTTCTCTCTCTGCTCATTCTCTTCCTTTCTTCTCTCCTCGTTTATTTTCTCCTCTTTCTTTTTCTTTATTCCCAAATTCCTTGCTTTTCACTTTCTTTGCTCCTATTATCACTTCCCTTTTTCATTTTCTCCCTACTTCCATTTTCTCTTTTTCTTTCATTTTTTCTTTTCTTCCTTTTTCTCTTTTCTCATCCTTCCTTATCTCTTTTCTCATCCCTTCCTTATCTCTTTTGATTTCCTTCTATCCGTATTGATCAAAGTGGGGGAAACTTCCCCCTACTTTCCTCACATGCCACTTGTCTTCTTCACACAATTTCCTTATTTTCTTATTTATTTTTCTTTCCCTTTATTACATCATTAACACACCTGGCCAATGTGATTATTTATTCCAAGTGCACCCAGCATGATTCACACATGTGTCACTCCCCTAGGGTGCCATGTGGCATCAACATTACCATGCCATGTGTCACCCGACACCCGGTGTCTCGAAAAACGTGAAATTCCGACTATATCAAAATCGAACGAAATTCAACGATGTAACTAGATTTCACAAGATGAATTCAACGATGAAGTCCATTTCATCATCCAAGATCTAGAAAATTTCCAGTTTCCAACCGAAATTACTGTTTTACCATTTTTCAGATTAATTGAATTTTTCCCGGGTTTTACACGTCCTGTCATACCACTTTAAATTAGACCATTACATTTTTTTTCCAATAGTAATTTAGCCTTCATTATCTTTTCTTTTGTCTTTTCAACATCTCATACCTCTATTCTCATAGCCTGAAGTACCGAATATTAACTAGTCTAACTCTATTATCTTTTCATTCATCATTCAATAGCCTCTTCCTTTTCCATCTCCAATAAGTATCATCCAGTAAGGTGGCACAAGGATTGAACAGCTTCTTTTTCTTAAGTATGCCATTCCGCAAGCACCGCTTACCCTAGTGCTCTTTGTCTTTGACCATTGTCTATTTAGTTAGGGCAATTTTCTTGGGTTTGTTGTCATTTATTTGAACTATGGTTTCTTCACTAGAGTTAAGTGTTATTACATGGAAAACCTTAATGACTATTCCGTTGTCTTCATTATATTCAGGACTGATACTAAAAAACTTAGCATAACAGTTCTGGTTGTGTTATGTTACACAATTGTAAAGTGTCATATGGGATTTCATTGCAGTCTTTACTCAAGTAGATTTGGTCAACAAAACCGTAATTCATTGTACGGATAAGTGAATAGGATCTTCTTGGTATAAGCACATTATCCTAGGATAATATCCAATTGAAGTCCGTAATATCCTTCATTAGGATTGTTATGTTAATCTAAATGCCAAACGCTTTCTCCATATCAGATAAAATGAAAGTATGATTTATGGGTATTTTTTATATTTCTTCCTCGGGAAAAAATAGGATGTCATCTGGATTTTCTCCTTTTAAGAGGAGTTTGTCATTTAGGGGACTGTTATCTTGATTTTTACCTTGTGAAGGATTATTATTCTTCAAGCTTCTAATCTTTGGAAGGATAAGATTTCTGGGGATACCTTAAGATATTTTGCTCAGAGCATGATATATCTCTCTGGCCCCACGCATCAATAATTGCTGTTGTTTGGCTTTTCTCAAATGGGAGGCATGATCTGCCTACCTTCTGATGTTTTTGTGATCGTCCTGCACAGGTGTCCGTTGACAACCCACAATCAAGCAAATCTACGGTGTCAATGGGCCACGACCCATATACGAGTGCAAAATGGCCACTGGGCCTATACGCCATAACCCATCAAAAACATCCAACCAATTATATTACATGGTTCAAGACACACCTTAATACAAACATATATTAAAATTGAGAATCCTAATACATGTTTTACATACATATTCAATCAAAGTCACAAGTCAACTCTCTTCTCAAAACGGCCTCTAATGAGTGCCACCTTCCCGATTGCTCCATGTACCTGAAATAATATTCCCTCGACAAGGTGAGCAATTGCCCAATATGAATCAGCTCTAAATGGGCTACTTCCCACCTAAGTGCACATGCAATGATTCAATGTAAACACACTCAAGCAAATACGTGATCCTACTTGAATGTCTACATGTCGTCCCCATGTCTCGAGTCCTCACCGACTCCTCACACTCGCTAAGCCGCATGATGAGAAAACATCGCTTTCAAACAAGCTTGTTCTCGAAACCTCACTACCGAATTTCAGAATACATCGACTACCCTCCGAGGCAAATTGGTTTCGAGTATTTATCCTAAACAGCTTCACTGTCCCTATCCGGCTGATCCGGCTGACAACTCTCCAAGGCAATTCTTCTAAAAATCTTCCTCGAAATTCCTTCACAAACATTTTCGCCTTTCTTTCAATCCTCACGTCACGACTCACCCTAATATTCTAGGTGCCCCAAAGGCATATGGAATGTATGATGTCAATCCCAACAAACTCATGCTAATATATAAAACATGTATATACTAACATAATTAATCCACATAATTCAAACCATTCACTTCAAGCACTTTCATGCAAACAACACATGGACGTTTTTGGTCCAATGAATGCAAACCGGACTATTTTTACGCCTCAACAAGCAATGGGCTGGCCCGCGGGCAAATGCACTCACTAAGCATCGGTTCCATCTTTGCTGAACCAACCAATGCCCATTTCTACTAAAAAGACCCATAAATTCATAATTTAACACATAAATTATTACATAAGTCGCCAAATGGGCCACGTGGATCATCCAAAACTGGACTAAAATTCTACACCTGTCCCAAGCCAGATTCATCAAACGGCTACTACTCATCAAATCAACCCAACCATTAACAAAACACTTAAATAAAAATAAACCATAGAGAAAACCCTCCCTCTTGAGTTTAACAAACTCTCAAAACTAGTACCCACGCTGCAGCTCTTTACCATGAAGAACTTTGCTTCGTCACGGAACCGACGGTCCGACGCCAAATTCCTGTATAAAGCAGAAATTCTTTCTCTCTAAAAACCTCCATTTTGAAAACCTACTCCTCCTCCCACTGCATGTACAACCCAATGAGAGAAGCAAGATGCTTCTTTTTGTCCCCTCACACGCCTACTTAAATACCTTCTTGAATTTCCATTATATGATTTCATCCACTTATCCAACCACTTTGAGATTTCCTCCACTGTGAAATACACACGCCACCTATGGGCCCCCACACTTGAGCCTGTTGTTTTGACCATTCTACAGGACACGTGGCACCTCTTGAGCCACTCATAGCGCCAAGTCATTCCGCACTACCCCGTCGCTGAAAACTAACTGACTGCCTCTAATTCGATGAAATTCGACATGTGAAGCAGATTTCGTGAAGACGATCCCAACCCATGGTCCGTTTCATTATCCGAGATCTAGAAAATTCCGAATTTGACCTAATGGCTTTGCCCCTTTTCATAAAATTGGAATTCTTCTGTCTTACATTTTAGCCTCGAGGAGCATTGAGGAAACATCTTCTATCCTCACTATTATTTCCTCTCATTCTTTCAAAACATTTTTCAAGTGAGACATTGGATATATACGACTCTCAAGTTCGTATGTTACTACTACAGGTGCTTTATTATTTTTTCTTCAATCGATATAAGAAAGATTATAATTTTCGTAATTATATTCATTCCTTAGCCATATTGATGGCTTATTTAGTTCTCGGATTTTATTCACATTCTACTGCAAGTCTACAAAATTATCAAGTCCTTTTATATTAACAATCTTAAAATCAGAATAACTAAGCAAGAAGCCTGTCATTCTTACAATCTTCTAGCCTGCATCTCTTTTCCTATGTTATTTACTATGAATCCTGCAACTTGAGTGTTATCAATTTCTATTAAAAAGGTTTAGGTAATAAGAATATCTCAAATTTATTAATTCATTTTATTATTGCAAGTAATTCCTTTTCATTTATATCATAATTAATTTGATTATCATTAAAAGTCTCCACTTCTGTATAACGTATTATTTACCTGTAACTGCTTTTAAAATAGCTGCCCAATACCTATTTGAAACATCTATTTGTAATATTAAATTGTCATTTCATTGGGTAATCTAAGTTTTGGTAAATCGGAACAAATATCCTTCAGTTTTTTAACTATTTTTGTATGTTTTTCATTCCATCCTATTTGGTTTTTCTTTGTTAATAATTTATGTAATTCATGTCTTTCCATAGCTAAATTTTTAATTAAATCACAGGAATAATTTTGCCACCAAAATTTTTGTATCAGCCTTTTGCTCTAGTTCAAGCCAAGGAAATCCTTTAATTTTTCAAGAATATGTGATTGTAATCTTATTCCTTCATAATCTATTATCATTCCTAGAAATTTTTTTTTTTCTTCATGCTCAATCTTTTTATGAGAGAAACTATACCATGTTCTTGCGTAACGTACGAAAATATTTAAATGCTTTTTCATGATCTTTTCATTATTAGAGCATATTAGTATATCATCACATACTATTATGTTACCGAATAATCAAAGAATATCTATCTACTTTTCTGGAAGATTTAAGGAGCATTTTTTAATCCAATGAGCATTACTAATCATTGATAATGGAATTCAGGTAAAATTATAAAAGCTAGGAATAGGTATACTATCATTATCCATTTTTATTTGCAAAATCCTTATTTACAATCAAATTTCATCAGAATAGTTTTTATTCTCTAAATTTATTAAAATTTTCTTTTATTTGGGATATAATATCTATCAAATTTAGTATTTTTATTAACCTCTCTTACACTATCATCATCATTCTTGTTTTTCCTTTTTTTATTTCACTGTGTTTTCTTACCATAAAAGGAAGGTACTATATGGGCTTTTACTTTCTTATTAGATTCATTTGCATACTTATTAATTTGAATTTAAAATCTTTATATCCTTTTATGAGTATATCATTTTATCTACTAATAATTTTATCAGATCTACTTTAATTACAAGAGACTTCTTGTCTTTTTCCAATATTTTAATTGGTTATCACTAAAATTTTCTTTTAATTTTTCACATGTGTCATGGATTGTTACTTTATAAGTAATAGATGTATTTATTTTTCTGTCATCCATTTTCTAGTATTTTGGTCATAATTTATTCTAAAGGGTTTTAATATCCTAGGTACTCTAATCTAATTGTTACAAGGTGTTTTAAACATTATAGTATATATTGTTTGTTGATATATTGAGAATTGTTGTAAAAAGTCATTTCCTAATATAATATCAAATTCTATATTGTCATATTGATAAAATTTTCATATTTTTACTATTTTATTATGGATCATTATTTCCATACTTTCTTTTTATTTTGTAATATTTTCTTTATTTTCAGTCACATATTTTATAGAGATTTTAGTATATTTCTATTCTTTTAATAAAAAGCTTTTAAATATTGTTATTTTTTATCCTATATCTATTAATCCACATGTATATAACTTAGTTTCTGTAATATTTACTATTATAAATACCGTAGTATGGAATGTATTTCTTTCATTTTTGTCTTTGTAGGAAAATACATACGTCTTCACTATATATTTATATTCCTTCTTTAGTAATCCTATATTTATCTAGGAAATTATTTCCTAAGAGAATATCATAATGTCTATTTCCTTGCATTCTATTATCTTTATAACAATCTACCAAAAATGTTATACCTTGTAATCTTATGGGTATTTCTACCTTTAAGTTGCATTCTAATGTTTGACCATCATAATTCTTAAAAACATATGGGCTTGTTATGCTTCATGTCATTTCACGCTTATCAACTTGGATATGGTTGCAACTAGCACCAGTATCAATTAGAATTTTTGTATCTTCAATTTCTCTTTCTCCATTATAATAATGTCCTAATATTAGGAAAGGTGAATGTACCTCTTCTCTTATTATTTTTAGGAAACTTCTCCTTCTTATATCATTTTGGCTATTGCTGCCTATTAAGGAGTTTCCCCTAAATATGGATAGATCAATTCTTTGTATATGATTTTCTTCAAGAATATTGTCTACAAGACTTAAAATATAATTTGTTGGTATTTCCATCATATCCTACTTTTGAGGTTCTATTATTTCAGCAATTTCTCTACATTCATCACTAATTTCTATAAATGGCTTATCTTGGTAAATCCTACCATAGTTTGAATTTGTTAGTGTATATAAGGCAATGTAAGACGCGATAAATTTTTTATTTTCTTAAAAAGGGTAAAATGGTAATTTCAGTCAAAATCCGGAATTTTTCTAGATCTTGGATGACAAAACGGACTTCACCGTTGAAATCGTCTCACGAAATCTAGCTACCACGTCACCTCGGGCTGACTCGGTATACTTAAAATTTCCATGCTTTTCGAGGCAACGGGGGTAAGCTGTGGGACACTGCACATTTTAAGGGCTCAGAAGAGGTGCCACGTGTCATGTACGTAATTAGTCAAACATGGAGCTCGGCGTGGGCCATGGTATATATGATGATGATGCCATTGGATGAAAATCAAAGTAGTATGATAAGCCAAGATAGAATCCAAGCCTCCAACCAATGGCATTAACATGTGGCACGAGAGACAGTTTTCGATCTAAAGCTCTCTCCCAACCAGCCGTATAAGGAAGAAGAGAGAGAAAAAGAAGGGAGCTTTGTGAGAGAGAGTGTCCAATCCTCTCTAGATTTCCCTGGGCGATAGGGATCAACATCCCGGCTAAGGCATGTTGTCCCACACAAGAGCTAATGATCGGTTTGGGTGAGTCTACATCAGCAGGTTCTATTTGATTGAGACTTATAGTGAACCACTACGGTCATGTCGAACAAACAACGAGTCAACCCGGCGGATCACTCGACGTCTCCAGGCGAACGTTCACGATTCGTATCGCATCGGTATTCAAACATTTAAATGATCGGCACGAACGGATTTGCGGCACGTTATCGAACAATTTGTTACACGCTTGATACATATTAACGGCGAATGTCGTGACCGACGTCATCCCACACCGACTTGTAAATGTAAGGTCACACGCAAAACAGGTTGGTTCAAACACATTATGGTTTATGTACAGAATTTAATAGGAATATTCAGAATGTGTTAGGCTTATCAATATTCACGTGGAGAGATCCACAATGTTTGAGAGAACTCAACAACAATCGAGGGATTACCCAGATCAACAACCGTTGACTCATCACTCGAGGTCATATGACCTGTATCATTTAGATCATGATATCAACTCACCCATTCGTACCACACACTGAATCTGACTCACTACACTCCAAAGATCCAGAGAGCTACATATCACTTAACAAATCACTATTATTGTATCTATACTGCACACATCCAAACATCAATCCCACTCAACCCAGGTGTTGCGACTCACTGAAATACATCATCAGGTGGGTGGAAATTACAATGGTTGATCATCACACTCCCACTTAAACACCTGGTAGCCACACGATCACCCAATGCTCGTCCATCTCGAGTCCCTGATCTCGGTCTCATCTACCACGAAGCGCTATCATCAAAGCACAAATGCTGTCTGAATACACTACCGAACGGCTCGAAAATATGGGACTACCGAGAGGCGAATTGGTCAGCGTAGCTCTCAAAATGTACCATGGTCCTCATCCGAAATGATCTCACCGCCCATCTCCCAAACCGTTCTCCGAAAATCATCCTGTGAAATTCCTTTTGCAACCATGTTCATTTTTCAGAAAATTCATGTCATGCACTCACACTTAAATTCTAGGTTACCCAGTGCATATGAAATGCATTATGCCATTTCCAAAACCATTTATACAATATATATACCAATATATTAATTATGTAATGATTCTCAATTTCTTATCTACACCACATGTAATTCAACAATATGGATCAAACAACACCCAAATTAGCTCACTTGAGCAATTCACAATTTCATCTCAATGGCCTATACTACAATTATATCTCCCATATAATTGAGTAAATCACAATTTTATCTCCAATGGTTTATATACACACAATTATATTCCATATAATCGAGCAAATCACAATTTTATCTCCAATGGCCTATACACCAAAACACAATTTATTTCAAAATTATTAAACAAACACTCTAAACAGCTCCCTACACAAATAATGACTCCATTCAAATGGGCTCCAAAATTTCTCCAAAATTTCCACACTTCGGGTTCCAAGATTTTGGGACCGATCAAACGGCCCTACGGCCTCAAACCAACACAAGCACTTACAAACACTTAAACAAGGGGTAAACAAGCAGGATAAAACCCCAATTACGTAGTTTGTCACCCAACTTTAGGGTGTCCACGCGTAGCCTCATCACAGATCAATTTTGCCTTCACCGATAAAAAAAAAAACCTCCATAATCCGATTTTCGTAGATCTGAGAAAGAAGTAAAGAGAAGAAAAAAAATAAAAATAATTCTCTCAACTCTCACGCGCCTCCCTCCGACGCCCCCCTCTCTTTGATTGATTTTTTTCCTTTTTATTGTTATTATAATATTATATTATTATTATTATTATTATTATTATTATTATTATTATTATTATTATTTCATTTCTATCATTCCATTCGGGTGCATTACTGCCTTCAAAATTTTATTTCTTTTCAGTTCAATTATTTTAAATGAACTTAACCTAAGTCATTTCCAGACTTCTGAGATTTTCGTAAAAATCTCGCCCCCGGCGTCATCAAGTATTTATCACCCGTGTAGTCTATAAAATATTCGACCGTTCCCGTAATTTGACGAAACTTTTCTGGTCACTAGATTTCGCGAGACGAATTTAACGGCGCAATCTGTTTCGTCATCCGAGATCTAGAGAATTTCCGGTTTTCAACCGAAATTACCGTTTTACCCTTTTTCAGAAAAATTGAATTTTTCTCGGGTTTTACATGTCCAACGTATTTATATCGGAGGGTTGCCCACAATTAAAACAAATATTTTTGTTTGAAGACAATTTTCATACATGGCATAAGCATGTGAGGGAGGTGGAAGACTGAGACATGGATTTCGGGGCATGCAGATATTCAAGTAGGATCACGATTGCTTCGATCTGCTTCGTCGCTAATACATGCGCTAGGGCGGGGAGTAACTCATGTAGGGGAATTCAACATTGGGCATTGCTCATCCTGTCAAGGGAAAATTATTTCGTATAGGGTGTCAGAATATTTGTGCTCATTAGAGGCCGCTTGAGAAGAAAGCTTACATGTGCTCTTGATTACGTTTTTTGTAAAACATGTACTTAAATATTACAATTAAAACATGTTTGTATTTTAAGAATGATGTAACAACTCTTGAAACCACAATATATTGGATATATTTTGGTGAGTATGTTGTGTAAGGTCAATGGCCATTTTTACTCATGTAATGGCCCATGATATTTGTGACACACCTGGTTTTCCGCAGTCGACTGGTCAACGGACCCCCGGATTTGGGGCGCATACCAGATCGTGAGCATAGTACAAGTACCTAGGGCTCGAGACTCAAGCAAGGTCATGGTCATTAAAGTATAAGAGCATCACAACTTGGTATAGCTTAGTATCAGTGAATTAGGTAAACGATTACCAAGGACTCAATGGGCATGGGTTAGATCATGCATTCATGGTACATTCGAATGATTGTTTTATGATTCTGTGTTGTATGTGGTTGCAGGAACAGATAAGCCAGAATAGCATATAGGAAAAATGTTGGAATACTAGGTTGGAGGAAATATAACCTCAAGGCTTAGCTCTCGAGAAAAGGTTTGTTCTCTGAGGAATTTCAAGTAATGATCCATAAATAAAAGAAAGCACTCGGACAAATGCTCGCTTTTGAACATAAGCATTGTGTTTCATGGAATTCGGAAAATTATTCAGCTTTTGCAACAATAAAAGAGTTGTAATTAAGCCTTTAATTGTGAGATGTATGTAAAAATAGTACATGGTGTGTATATATATATATATATATATATATATATACATATATATATATGTTGGTTTTAATAAAGATGTAAAACAGAAAAAATAAAATAAAAAATTTTCTAAGGTTCTACTGGAAGATATGAAAAAAAATTTTTTTTTTTTTTTTTTTTGTGGTTTTACAGTGAGTAGAACAAATGGAAAAAAAATGAATGAAAAAAAAACGTGCAGAGAAAGCAAGTCGAGTGGCTGATCGCCCATTTTTCACTGGGTCACATGCATGTTGTATCGCGATGCAGGTAGTCTGACGCGCAAATACGCATTACCAGGCGCGCATGGGCCGTGCACACGGCCGAGCAAGTGTGCTGGGGCACACAACAATGCGCGCACGACATAGCCCAGCGCATGCCCGACATGGTTTTGTATCGCGACACGATTTTTGTATCGCGACACGATTTTTGTGTCGCGACAGGGGGGCAACGTGCGCGCACAACACGACACTGCGACACGGCCCAGCACGCTACGACACGGCACGATACGACACCCAACGTGTGGCAGTTCTTCATCGGCACAATGCGCCCTCGGCTGGTGCTCCATAAAGACTATGCACCCACCTGGGCTTGGCACAAAGGCATTGTTTAGGGTCATTGTTTGGATCACTGTTCATGGACACTGTTCACGGGGTTTTAAAAAAAAGAGTACAAAAAAATAAAATTTTTGTTTGTGTATGATTTAATATATGGGATGTTTATCTTGCATTACCTATGAATGCATTGACGTAGTGTATGAAAAAAAAAATTCGGTACGTGAATAGTGTCTCGGGGCTATATTTACACCCTAAGAGATACTTCATTAAAACTCAACTTGTCATTTGACATGTGTAGATGGCTAGTCGCGAGAGAGGACGTAGAGGTCGTCCACGAGGTGCTAGTCGTGCACCACTCGGCTCACCAACAGCCTTTGCTGAGGCCGTAGGGCCGCAGCTTCACGCTTTGCACAAAGCAGTACTGAGGATAGTGAGGTCCGAAGGCCACCTGAGATTCAGTCCCATCATCCTCCTAATGCTCATAGGAGGACATCCGGCGTAGCGGACCATTAGTTTATGCAGGTTGAGAAGATATTAGAGGCGATGGAGATTACCTCTGATACGACCAAGATCAGAATAGTTGCATTCCAGCTAGAGGGTGAGGCCCAAGTGTGGTGGAACTAGGAGAAGACCTCAGTGGACCTGCAGGCACAGCCCAGCACTCCTTCAACATGAGCTGCTCTATAGGCAAGTATTTTCCAACCACTGCTGTATATGCAAAGCTCGTGAGTTCCTTAGCCGGCTGTGGGGCTATGACCGTGACGAAGTATGTGGTCGTTCACAGTTAGCTCGCGATCGACGATTATGTGGCCACAAACCCGGCTAAGGTCGAGATTTGAGAAATGGATCGATTGTCCATTCGGGGAGGATCAGAGGGACTCGCCACAAGACATGGACTCTATGGTCGGGATGTACCATAACTATAGAGAGGGAGATGGAGGATGCACGGACCACTTGAGACGCGAGTGCTAATGGCAAAAGGAAGGAAAGTCACTCTCTTCCAGCCTTCAGAAAGAAGCGTATGGGTTTCTACCACGCTGGTTCCAGAACGCGCCATTCGCCGTGACTGATCGGTTACCAACAGCCGGGTAGATGATGTGCTACCATTGCCAACAGCTCTGACATATGAGGAGGGATTGCCCCCAGAGACAAGGATCCTGTATGGTTTCTGACAACAGAAGTCTCGCCACCGTGGGACAAGAGCGAATACAGCTTTATTCCTCCACCCCCGTATGTTGGGAGGAGCTAAGATCGCCCTGTGGAGTCGCACAGCGCTCCCACACACAAAGCGGGTGCTGTAGGCCGATTATGGGTCGAGGTAGAGGACGGGGCCCACAGGCAAGGACGTCAGGGGTTCAGGGGCCTGTCTAAGCCGTCACATCACCGATTGAGCCCGTAGAGCAACCAGTCATACAGGGTACATTTTTGTTATCTCACCTATGGGCAAGAGTGTTATTTGACTTGGTAAGCCAGATTCATTCATCACGCATCGCTGTGATAGAGTTGAGCTTAGAGGTTTGAGGCCTTGGAGGAGCCCTTGTATATGAGTTCTCCCCTAGGATCATATGCAGGATGTAGATGATATGTCCACGCTGCAAGCTGTGAGATCTCTCGATTCTCGCGTCACAAGGGACCTTAAGGGTCACGGACATGTTGGGAGCTCGACGTCATCCCAGGATGGATCGCTTACGGCATATAGAGTCAAGCATCGACAGAACGTAGGGAGGCCACTGCACAATAATGTGATTCGCACTCGTGTTACATTTCAGGGGACAAGCATGATATTTCGCCTGCACCTGCACGAGTCCAGTGTCAGCGGACAAATGGCGGTTGGCTCGCAAGCCTTACTCCTCGAGGACGAGGTGAGACCTGACTTAGATCTACCTCGAGTAGTATGCTAGTATAAGGATGTTTTTCCGAATGAGCTACAGGGATTGCCTCCGCATAGGGTTGTAGACTTATGTATTGAGTTACACCCTGGTACTTCACCCATCACTATGACTCCGCATAGGATGGCACCAATTGAGTAGCAGGAACTAGGAGTCCAGCTACAAGAGTTACTGGACAAGGGATTCATTAGACCGAGCACTTCACCATGGGGCACTCTGGTTCTATTTGCAAAGAAGAAAGACAAGACTTTCGACTCATGCATCGACCACCGAAAATCAAACGGTGGTTACAATCAAGAATCGGTACCCATCGAGGATTGATGACTCTGCTTGACTAGCCGAGGAGCGAGTCTATTCCAAGATAGACCTTCTACACTAGTTACCATCACCGAAAGGGGAGATAATGATCCAAGACAAATAAGTAGGACGCATTATGGGCACTTTGAGTTTACAATGATGCTCCGATTGACGAATGTCAAAGAACATTCATGACCTCATGCATGTATTCCAACCCTATCTAGACTGGGCTGTTGGCCTGTGGATGAAATTTTGATCTACTCCAAGTTTGAGGAGGAGCATGAGGATCATTTGAGAGTTGTTTTACAGTTGCTGAGGGACCATCAGTTGTACGCTAAGTTCAGTAAGTGCGAGTTTTGGCTTACTGAGGTGAGATTTTTGGGACATGTGGTGTCAGCTTTAGGCGTGTCAGTGGACCCCGAGAAGGTCGAGTCCGTGATGAGTTGGGAAGACAGTCGATCTTCGAGATACGTACTTTCTTAGGATTCGCCAAGATGCCACAAAGCTTCATTGAGATTTCTCGATTAAGCGGCACACAATGTGAGATTGACCCGGAAGGAGGTCAAGTTTGATTGGGATGACTGATGCAAGGAGGCATTCTAGGAGTTGAAGAGGAGGCTTATTTTAGCTCCTATCCTGATAGTCCCAGAGAGAGGACAAGGGTACACAGTGTATTGTGATGCCTTGAAGACGGTAGGATGTGTTTGATGCGTCAGGGAAGTGGTACTTATGGTTCCCGTCCCGGTTGAAGAATCATGAGCGAGGTACCCCACACACGATGTGGGTCGGCGGTAGTAGTCTTCGCCTTGAAGATTTGGGCGCCACTATTTATAGCGACGGTTTGAGATGTACTCCCGAATACCGAAGTGAAGTATATTTTTGGCATTAGCGGGACACCCGATGAGCACTTGCCGATGGATGGGATTCTGAGGATTATGACTTCACTTTGCATTACCATCACGGTAAGGCAAATGTGATGGTGTCTGTTCGGTCGAAGTCATGGGAGTATTATCACAAGTATAGCTTCCTAGGAATGGCGGATGCTCGAGACTGTGGGACAGTTTGGGCTACAGTACCGTGAGCAAGCTCGGAGTATGTTGGGGAGTTTAGTGGCTACACTGTCTCTTTTGAAGCCAGTGATTGAGTCGAGGGCGGGACGGAGATAGTGTCCGCCCGGGGGATCGAGATCTGATCGGTAAATTGAAACGAGGTTGGACCATCCGCAGCGGATGGTAGTCTTGGTATATGAAGGGCGGGTAGTGGTTCCTCAATTGACCAATTTGAGAGAGGAGATCCTTAGGGAGTTTCACTACTCTCAATTTTTTGTGCATCCAGGTGGCACGAAGATGTACCAAGATCTTCGTCACCAGTACTACTAGAGCGGGATGAAGAGACACGCAGGGGACTTTGTTCGACGATGTCTCACGTGTCGACCAAGTTAGGTGAGCACCGGAAGCGTGAATTGCCGGCCATTGGAGGTGGCTGAGTGGAAGTGGGAGCATGTCACGATGGATTTTGTGACCCACTTACCACGGATGCCGCGGAGGCATGAAGTAATGTGGGTGATAGTAGACCGGCTCACGAAGTCAACACATTTCCTAGCCGTGTGGATGACCTTCACATTGGAGGAGTTCTGCCAATTGTATATTCAAGAGATTGTCCGGCTACATGGTACCAGTATCCATAGTGTCGGATAGAGACGAGTTTGAGCGCACTTTTTTGGCAAAGCTTCCAGGCTATGGGCACATGGTGGTGAGCCATGAGTGCGACCTTCCACCCTGTGACAGATCAATTCGGTCGAGAGGACCGTACGGTGTTAGAGGACATCTTGCGACATCGATCTCGGATCATAAGGAGTAGTGGGAAACATTTGCCTTAGTGGAATTAGCTACAACAACGGTTATCAGCGGTATACGGATGGCACCATATGAGGCATTGTATGGGAGACCATGCAGATCACCTATTTATTGGACTGAGGTGGGGGAGAAAGCTCCATCACTTGAGATGCGATGCGGTCAGAACACCTCAGATAAGGTGGGCTTGATCACGGCCGGCGATCTTCTCATGTTTCGAGCCCCAGCAAAGAGCTATCTTGATGTACGATCGACCCTTAAGTTCGAGGTTGAAGATCCTGCGTCTTCTTGAAGGTGATGCTAGAGAAAAGGCGGTCGAGGTTGACAGCGCGGCAAGCTATCGCCGAGGTTCATTGAACCCTTCGAGATACTTGAGAGGGTAGGCATTGTAGCGTACCAGTTAGCTTTACCGCCCAGCATGTCAAGTGTTCATGAGGTATTCCACATCTCCATGCTCAAGAGGTACACACTCGGATCAGCTCATGTAGTGGTTGGGAGAGATTGAGGATGGATGGGTTTCAAGGAGGGACCGGTGTGCATTATGGATAGCCCCGGGATCGAGGTTTTGCGATGCAAGGCTAGTGAAATTTAGTGAAATCTTTATTGGCAACACCATGGAGTGGAGGAGGCAACGTGGGAGTGTGAGGACACGATGCGGGCCACCTATCCCTTCTTATTTACGGATGAAGGTACGTGGTTTAGTCGTTTAATGCTTAAATGACTAGTTTACATGCATGGCATAGTGCACGTTGCATATGCATGTGATTTGTTGTAATTTATTGTGATTGTACAGAATTTCAGGACGAAATTCTTTGAGGAAGAAGAATATAGGGCAGAAAATTCGATTTTTACGAGAAAAGAGGGTAAAATGGTAATTTCGGTCAAAATCCTGAATTTTTCTAGATCTCGGATGACGAAACGGACTTCACCGTTGGAATCGTCTCATGATATCTAGTCACCACGTCGAATTTCTTCGAATTCCGAGATAGTCAAAATTTCACTTTTTTTGAGGCAACGGGGGTAGTGTGGGACACTTGGCACATTTTGAGTGGCTCAAGAGGTGTCATGTGTCATGTCTTGAGTGTCGAGCATGAGCTCAAGTGTGGGCCATGGGTGGACACATGTTGTGATCTTAGTTGGATGAAAATCCCAAAGTAAAGGGATAAGTGGATAAGAAATCGAAACCCCGACCAATGGTGGCTTGACATGTGGCATGAGGACAAGTCCTCCTAACTTAAAGCTCTCAGCCAGGTTTTTGGGAGAAGGAAGAAGAGAGAGAAAAAGGAAGGGGAGTTTTTGCAGAGAGAGAGTGTCTAACTTCTCTCTAGATTTCCCGGCGATCGGACCGACGGTTTCTGGCAAGCCAAAAGACAAAGTTGCTCCCCACGACAAGAGCTACGCGTGGATACCGGTTTTGTGGAGTTTCGAAAAATTCCGAAAGGTAGGGGTTTTCTCCTACTTGATTTAATCTTTATTTAAGAACCTTGTTGATGGTTGGAGTGTTTTGGGCCGAAATGGCCATAAGTTTTCAGTCCTCCAGAGTGGGACTGAAGGCTGGAATTTTTGGATAGTTTTGAGACCTAGGGTGTACTATTCACGTGATCTTGTGTGTGGTTTGTGTGCTTGGATGGTTCAAAATGAATTGCTTAAGGTGTTTTATTAGCTCGTATGAGCTAATTTTTGGTGTGCTATGAATGAATAACATGTTGTTGTGTGTTGAATTTTGTTAATATATACATGCTTGATATATATATTAACATGAATTGTTGTGAATTGGCATATTGCATTTCACATGCACCGGGGCACCCTAGAATAGTAGGTATAAGTTCATGACACAAATAAAATCAGAGGGTTGTCCAAACAATGAATTCTTTTGTAAATTTATAAAAATAGAATTTAATTGGAAAGTTGTCCAAAGAATTGTGTTGGAAAATTGTCCAGTGATTAGCGTCAGGCTTATGAATTGTTTGAGATAACCAACAAATTCACCTCGGAGGATTGTCCAATGTATTTATATCGGAGGGTTGCCTAATTCGCATAAAATATTTTGTTTGAAGACAATTTTCATATACATGGCATAAGCATGTGTGAGGGAGTCGGTGAGGACTCGAGACATGGGATTGGGCATGTAGATATTCAAGTAGGATCATGCATTTGTTTGAATGTGTTTGGTTGCCATTACATGTGCACTTAGGTGAGGAGTAACCCATGTAGGGGAATTCAACTACTGAATGTTCTCACCTGTCGAGGAAAATTGTTTCAAATGCGGGGTGTTTGGGGAGAGGTGCTCATTAGAGAGGCAGCTTGCACGAGAAAAAGAAAGCCGACATGTGGCTTTGATTACGTTTTGTAAAACATGTATGAAATATTACAATTAAAACATGTTTGTATTAAGAGTGATGTAACAACTCTTGAAACTATTGTAATATAGTTGGATATATTTTGGTGAGTATGTTGTGTAGGCCAATGTGGCCATTTTTACTCATGTATGGGTCTCATGATATGAGACACACAGGTTTTCACAAGTTAACGGTGGTCAACGGGACCCCCGGGATTTGGGGCATTACAGGCACTATAGTACATTGTTATTACATTACTTCCTTCTTTCATAAAATCATTTCTTAAAAACTTAAAATATAAGCTTAAACTATTATCAAAATCTTTATCTCCTAGATTAATGTGATATTTTGGGTAACATGTGAACATCAATTTTGTATAACATGTGAACATCAATTTTGTATATGCTAGAATTCCTTGGATACTTCCTAGGTGACTTTCATGTGTTTGTATTAGTCTTTTATCATGTAAACTTTGAACTATTTGTGTATTTAGATTTCAGGAAATAATGCTTTTATTATTATTTGTAAACCTACTAAATATACATACTTAATTTTTTTCTCTCACTTTTCATTTTTTATCTTACTTAACATTTCATTTTTTATCTTACTTAACATTTCATTTATAGTTTCTTTTGTTAATAAATTGAGCTTTATGTTTCCTTTAGCTTTGTTAATTGTTATACTTCTTTCTATCTTTTGGTATTCATGGATTGTATATTTTTTATGCATATATTTTTTATTTAGGTATCTTAATAATCCTTTTCCTGGGGCTTTTAGATCAAAACTTAGACTCTGGATTTTCTGTAATTTTCTATTATCAAAGGTGCTCTTCAATCTATATCCTTCATGATCTTCTTTTGCACTAATAACTTCAAATTCATAAATATCATACTCTTCAATTATTTCCTTACTCATTCTGTATCGCTTTCTGAGGAACTATTATCATTCTTATTTTTCACTATCAAAACTTATTATACTTTCCAAGTCATCTTCCTTATTTTCTCCCCCATATGATAAATGTCTTTTTCTCTTTTTGAAATTCATTATTATAATATCTTAATTCTCCACATTTTCAACATTTACACTTTCTTTTGTCTCTTGGTGTATTCTGTGTAATATTTCTTCTTTTATAATTTAATCTTTTCTTATAATATTTTTTAAATGGTTTTCTCCATTCTTTCCTAAATCTTTTATATTTTGTAAATCGTCTTGGTTTTCCTATTTGTTTTCTAAATTTTCTTTTCTGATAATCCTTACACCCCCATTTTCCTAGGATGTTTTATATTTTATCACAAAATATCCTCTCTCCATTTCTTGCACCTTTTATAATATACCTTTGGATGCATAATTATGCTAATCTTTTCTTTAAAAATTTTATTCTGACTCTTAGAGTATCAGCATATTCTTTTCTTATTTTTTCATATTCTTCTTGGAAATAATTACTCCATTTTCCTGGTAATTTCTCATAGTATGTATTTGCTAAGTTTGTCATGTTCATATTGCTATCAAAAGCATCATAATACCATTTACTAAATTCACATGTATATTCATATATATCTTTCATCTTACAAATTTGTGATTGTGCTAATTTATTTCTAGCTTCTCTTATATCTTTCCTTCTTTGCTCTGTAATGTCTGTCATCCATTGTTCTCCTAGAAATTTATTTACTATATATCTAATAAAAGTATTTACTCCTTCGAATATGCTACTTTCGAAGGCTACAGTGGTGTTATTTGTAATTACATTGAAACCAGGGATTGATAATCCTTCCCACCATTTTCTAGCACATCATGTTAATGTTCTTATCATTATTTAGGTTTTAGTATTATTATCTCAATTTGTTCCTCGTGTCATAAAGTATAATGTCATTACCTGGACCATTTATTTAACACTGTTTTAATATCCTTGTGACAGTTTATATCTAGGTATACTCTTGTCTTCCTTAATTGTTCAATTTTTGCTTCTTTTGGTTCATATTTAGGTATTTTATATTGTTTTCCAAATGTTTCTTGATATTCTTCTTTTATCCTGCTAGGTCCTCTTATGTTGCCTACAGGATTCACATATTTTGTTTCATTTAAATTCATTCTCTATATTTCTATCATTACATCTTCTATTTCACTTTCACTTATTTGACTCGTTCTTCTATGATTTCTTTTTACATTACTTGTTTTCCTTCTTTATTGTTCTTTCATGATATTTTCTAAATATTATTTGTTCTACTATTTTCCTAGTAGTTCCTTTAATATATTTTGGATCTTTTCCTATACTTATAAGAGTATTTTATTGTATTTCTATATTTACCATTCTATTTTCCAATTTTTCTAGTCCGTTTTCTACTCTTTTTATTGCCTTTAAAGCTTCATCTAGTAAGATTTCTATCTTTTTTAATTCCATTCTGAATTTTTTCTTTTTCTTTCAAACTCTAAGGGGTTGTTTTTTATTGACTTAATGTTGAAAATTATGAAACCGGCATTAAACTCGACTATTTTAAAATTTTCACGACTTATTGCTTAAATTTTTTTTTAAAAAATTATGAATAGAAAAAGTGAAAATATTTAACTTTTTCTATTCAGAAAAAGTCATTTTCCACCAAAATAAGAAAAACTATATCATTGCCCAACAAGAAGAAGGGTTAGCGGCGCTCGGCTCTTGAGATGTGACGGGAGGGGTTTGGGACAGAGGTGGCCCCATCACGACACAAGCTGGTTTATTTTTTTCAATTCCCAAACCTATCTCATTTAAAAAATTAAACGGGATGAGATGGGGATAGGAAATTTCCCAAACCCGCCCCGTTTACATTTGATTTGTGTTTTATTTTTATTTTTATTTTTATATTTGCCTTTTTATTTTATTATATTAAAATTATATTTCATAAAAATAAAGAAATATTATAATTTTATAAATTATTTATTAAAAACATTCTAATTATTGTGTGTATTTATATTAAGTATAAAATAAAATAATAATAAAAATGTTACTAAAAATATAATTGAGGCAAGGAGGGAGTAACAATACCTGAACCCGTCCTGAACTCGTCTCATATTTGAAAAAATAAACTCAAACCCTCTAAAAACCCGATTACGATTAAACCAAACTCGTCCATTAAGGGCAGGGTGGGCGGGAGCTTCGAAATAATCGGGTCTCATTGTCGTCATACTCGCTCACCGTGTTAAAAAGCAAGCGAACATCTTAATGTTATTGAGTCTTTCGATTAATAAAAAATAAGTTAAAAAAAAAACGCCACCTAAGTATTGTTCTAATAATTTTTCATCTAAACTTCCTTTTTCTATAGCTTCCTTTTTTATTGGTAAGTATTCATTATAATTTTTATTATATTGGAAATTATTATATCTGTAAGTTCTATATATTTTTCTAGACTAGTTTTTTTAGATAAAAGTAAGCAACTTTCAAAACATTCTATTATCATTTGGTATATAGTTTCTTTTATATTTTGTATTTTTTTGTCATTTAAATCTTGCTTTATTTGTGGTTTACTTTCTATGTATTTGTCTAGAGCTTTCATTGATAAATATCTTACTATTATTTTACTCATCATATAAGTTTTCAAAATCTTCATTATTTTTTATAAGGATATATAGAAATGGAATTCAGCGTTTCAATCTTGACCAGGCAATGGGGTCGGGCCGCGTGTCCTCCACGACGGCCAACCAGAGGCCCGACTCATTGGAGCCCGAAAACATGGATTCGAAATAACAGGGAGGCCAATGCTCGGCCAGTCAACCCATATCCTCCCAATAACAGAAGATAAAATATTCCCTAAAAGATATCCTCCAATCAAGTCCTATTATAAAGGGGAAAGAAAAAAGCAATAGAAGGCAGATCGATTGGATATTCTCAATAAAGAAGGAGGATTATTCGAATAAACTCTTTTGACTTCAATCCATGCTTTAAGTCTAAGGCTAACTATATGAGGAAACACCCCCGATAGGAAGGACTCCTCGTCATCGTCGAGGATGAATATCCATTATAAATACAAAGCGGCTCCACCCGCAGAAGGTCGCGTCGATACGAGGCAATCTAAGTATTCTCTCTTTCCTCTCAGAAAAGAATCTGACTTAGGCATCGGAGCGGCCACGGGCAAAGCCCTCGCCGACCCTTCTTCCTTTTGGTTCTTCTTGCAGGAGAGCGCCACATCGAACACACTTGCGACCAATGACCACCACCCGGGCCGACGGCGTACGGCTGCGGACCATCGAGAGATAAAGTCCTCGGATCAAGGGAGGCCCCGAGACGGTCAGAGGCATCCTCCCGGTTCTCCAGTCGACAACGGTCTTGGTCGGCCCAGGCGGCACACACGGCTCGGCGGGTTAAGTTGAAAAAGTCGTCGGTTGGCGTAGATGCGCAGAACGACTATTCTTACGAACATAAGCGATTTCGATTCTTGATGGTATCAACTAGGAACACGGCGGGGAGCAACGCTAATCACGCAGGATGCGAACCCACGGGAGATCACGAGATAGGCGCGGGACCGGTAGAAGCGGTCAGCCAACCTGAAAGCGAGTGGAAGCACTCCGTATAGTTGACCAGCGGCGGTAGAGAATGAAACGACTCGCGGGCCAATCGTTGCCCAGGAAGGCGACGGACTGCAGGTACAGCGTTCCTCCACGCGGCGGCCACGGCTATGGCATTCCCGAAATGCCGGGCGAGAGGCGGAATCTGGTCGAAGCCGGAGGGCGACCCCTGACTAACTTGGTGAGAAGAAAGCCAAGCGGTACCTGAGAGGGCGTGGCGAACGCGGAACCACAACATCCCCCACCAGACACAAGAGAGCAGACATGGGAGCAAAGATTCAGGGACCTCCAACAAGAGCTAAGCCATGTAAAGGAGGTAGTTAAAGGGCGCACCCCAGACACCATGGATACCTTGGTGCAGCAAACAGAATCACCTTTCACCTGAGGTGCTAAACTACCTGCTCCCGGCCAAATTCAGGATGCCTCAAGTAGAAGCGTTCGATGGCGTCAAAGATCCAGTAGATCATCTCAATACCTACAAGAATCGGATGGGTTGCATGGGTATCGGACCGGGTTCGGTACCGGGCATTAGCCACCACATGCAAAAGGCGGTATGGCGGTTCGCCAGAATCCTCTTCAAGCGTTTCGTTCGAAGAATTATCAATCGCGTTCCGTCTCCCACTTCATCGGGGCTGGGACATGCGAAGCGAGCTACCATGTTGAGCGTCAAGCGGGGAAACACGAGGAGAATGCAGTCCTTATGTACAGCGGTTTTAATCTGCAGAATCCTTGAAGATAAAGATGTACGGCGAAAAGTTATTTGTCCACGGCCTTCATAACGAGGGTTGGGATGCAGTCCAAAGGCGTGTTCTCTATCTCAAAGAACCCTGAAGCTAACATAGTAGGGTTCATGAAAGGCTGAAAAATATAAACGGAGAAAGAGGCCCTCTGTCAAAGGGAAACTTCTTCAGCTAGCAAAAGACTTAGAGAAGCGACGGGGACGGAGCCCCAAGAACAAGGCGACGAGAGAAAATCTCGGGCGAGAGCGGGAGCGATCTCTAAGACGAGGAAATCTTAGGGACCGCTGGGCCGCCGCGGCAAGGCAGCAGCGCTATTCGCCTCAGCACTTCCTCCCTTGGCCCCGACCTCGGTGTCGCAAGTTAACGCAAAGTGCGAAGCGAGCAATTCCTAAGGTGGCGGCCACAGGATGAAATCAATCCGCTACCGAGAGATAACTCCAAGTGCTTGTGAGTTCCACCGGGGTATGGGCATCGCACGGACAAGCGCATCTGATTGAGAAGAAGATAAATTATCGTCACGGTAGCGGATATCACGGCGTTCATATCTTCGAGAGACAAGCTCAAGACCGGACAAGGAACCCGAGTCGAGGCCCGGCTCCGCCGCCACCACCTCGTCAGACGACGACCCCGCATCAGCAACCCCTGGGGGAAATCCACGTGATCTCAGGAGGATTTGCTGGAGGAGGAGAATCTAGTTCGGCTCGGAAGGCCCACTTACGCAGCATAAGATCGGCAGACTTGGGGGAGGTACAGTCAGTATCTAAAATACCGCGAGTCGACACCACTATCACATTCGATTGGACTTGAAGGGTGTCGGCACCCTATGGCGATGCCCAGTATCCGTATAATTGTGGCAAATACAGTCCATCGGATCTACAGTAGACAATGGGGCTTCGACGACATCATTTTGCATCGACCTTCGACAAAATGGGAATTGGAGGAGAAAAGCTAGAACACAGTAACACTCATCTCGGGGTTCTCGGGAGAAAAGGTGTTGCCATTGGGTTCGATCAAGCTGGTGTAACAGCGGGGAACCCCGCACTTAAACAACGACTGACGGCAAGGTTTCTCATAGTGGGCGGCTCATTCGACAGCAACATGTTCTTTGAGGCGGACCCTCTCTCAACGCGATAAAAGCCATCCCTCAGCATACCACCTGGTTATTAAATTCCCGACAATAAACGGCGTTGGGACGGTTCGAGGAATCGGCGAGTGCCGCGGGCTATACCGCCTACATGTGAAGCAAGCGATTCGACAATGTGAGCATGGGTGAGCTTGATATCGTGACGAAGTGTCCCTTTCGGCAGAGCCCTTGGAAGAGTTGGAGCGATGCGTTGGATGGCGACCGGGCATGCTGCCTATATCGGCTCCCGGAGTGCGGAGAAAGGCCTCAAGGCCCCTCACCCGGTTCCTAAGGCGAAACGAGGACATATTACCATGGAAAGCGGTAGGCATAGTGTCGGCCAGCAGTCATCACTCATAAGTTGAACACGACGATCTCTAAGCCGGTCAAGCAAAAGCGCGAAGTTTCGCACGAGGAGAGACCAGGCCATCAGCGAAGAGGTCGACAAGCTCCTCGGCGAGCCGATCCCGGAGGTAGAATACCCAGAATGGCTGGCCAATGTTGTGCTCGTCAAGAAAGCAAATGGCAAATGGCGGCTCTGTATTGATTTCACGATATAAGAGCATGCCCCGAAGAGACTGACTTCCCCCCTGCCCGGGATCGACCTTATTGTAGATGCGGCGGCGGGCCATGAGCTCCTTGGCTTCATGGATCGTTCTCGGTTATAATCGGTCGGCATGGACCTAATGACCGGGGAGAAGGCGTCATTCATCACGGCCTGGGGACCCTGCGGTATCGGGTAATGCCGTTTGGGCTTAAGATGCGGGAGCGACCTACCGAGGAGGTTAGTGAGCGGGATGTTTCAAAGCGAGATAGGTACAACAATGGGGTATACATAGGCGACATCTTTGGTAAAATCGTTACAGCGGTCTCCACATCGCTCACCTCTCCGAGACGTTCCAGATCCTGAGGGATTATAACATGAAGCTGAATCCGGTGAAATGCGCCTTCGGCGTGTCAGCGGGAAAATTTATGGGCTTCATAATTGGCCGTGAGGAATTAGGCTGGCAGGATAAGATAAAACATTCTTTGGACATGCCATCTGCCGTCCAGGGACAAAGGAAATCTAGCGGCTACTTGGGAGGATCGCGGCTCTAAGTCGATTAGGTGTCGAGTGATGACGAAGTGCCCGACCTTTCTTCGAGTCTTGAAAAGCCTTCGATGGGACGAGAAATGTGAGAGCGTTTGTAGCCTTGAAAACATACTTGAGCTCGCCACCCGTTCTAGTAAGCTAGGTGGGGAGAAATCCTTGCTTGTGTTGGGCGGTATCGATTTTTCAACTAGGCGGTGCTTTCGTTAGAGACAGAGCAGATGAGCGCCAGGTCTACTCTTTGCGTCGAGCCACGAGGAGAAATGAAGTATCAAAAATGGAAAAATTATTAGCTCTGGTGACCGCGGCTCGGAGACTTCGTCCTTATTTCCAGGCTCACACCATAGAAGTCCCGGAAGTAGGAATACCCGTAGACGGTGTTACATAAGCTTGAGAGGTCTGCAGGAGGTTGATGAAATGGGCCATAGAGGCGAGTGGTCGACATTCGGTACAAACCAAAAACAGCCATAAAAGGGCTGGGATCCTAGCGGGTTACCGTCATGGAGTTCGCCCGATGAAACTTCTTGAAACCCGCCTTGTCGGGCGACCTCCCGTATGGAAGCTCTCACGTGGATGGAGCCTCAAATGCACAAGGAAGCGGAGCAGGCTTAATCGACCTCGCGGAAGGTATGGGCGGTAGTATGCGCTGGGTTTGGGTTCCACGCCTCCCGACAACGAGGGTGAGTGCGAGGGCGTAATGCGGGCCTCGACCTGTCATTCATTAGGGTCGATCGGCTAGAGGTCTATAGCGACTCCCCAAGCGGTGGTCGAGACAGTTGAAGACACATACGAGGCCAAAGTGAGCAAATGGTCGTATCTTATGAAGTCTGCGATTTATTAAAAGTTTGTATCGGTTCGGATCGGTACGTCCAGACGGAGAATTCCGTCTTAGGCGCTTTGGCAAAGCGGCGACGGCCTTGCGGGAAGGAACATTGGGAATGGCGCCCGTCGAGATACCTCGCGAGCCTCAGTTGACCCTTACGGCGCAATGGTCGCCACAACGAGCGTCAGTGCCAAAGCGGATGGACCCTATTTGGGATACATTAATGTGAGGAACCTTGCGGGCGACCCCGAGACGGCTAAGATAAAGGTAGAATCATCGGGGTTTACCAATCACAAGGGAGCCTCCTGAAGCGAGGATTCTTCACACCCTTTAAAATGTATCACGGGAAAACCCAGTGAATATGTGCTGAAGAAGTGCATGAAGGAGCATATCGCGGGGAACCATATCGGGGCTCGAGCAGTTGGCGGAAAAATTTTGAGCGAGGATACTATTGGCCCTAATGCTCAAAGATGCAACCAACTTTGGTCAAAGATCACGAGAATACGCCAAGAACACGCTAAAATATCCACGCCTCCAGTAGACCTCACGACATCAATCACCTGACCCTGGCACATTCCCGGTGGAATTTGGACATATTAGGAGCCCCTTGCCCGTGGGCGAGCTGATGTAAATTATAATCGTGAGCGTAGACTATTTCACCAAGTGAAATTTGGTTGAGCCCTTAGCCTGATCACGGAAGCGGAAGATGCGCAACCGTATGGCGAGCAATCATATCTTGATTTGGTGTCCCGAGGGCCTTGATCTCGGATAACGGAGAAAGCAGTTCGACAGCGCAAAATTCGCGGGAACTTTTGTCTTAGAGCTCGGGAGTAAAAATTACTATTCTTCGCCCGACTCACCCACGATTAGATGTGGCCCGAGTTACCATCGGAGACCTCGAAACCGCCAAAGCCAAATTTGGGGGTGGAAGGGAGTTAGATTGAATGCCTCCACTGAAGTCTTATGGGCTGTCGGACGACCGCAGTCGACAACAGGGAAACTCCATTTGCCCTAGCTTTGGCACGAGACGGTAGCCCTGTCGAAGTTAGAGTAAAGTCTCCCGAGAATCGGTAGCCTCGGAAGAACAAAAGCGATAAGGCCTAGCGTCACGAGATTTAGAACTCACGGGCGAAGCGTGAAGCCAGTTCAGCGGCGTCGCAGGAGGAATACCAAAGGAAGTCCGCTAGGCACTACAACAAGAGAGTCAGGCCCAGAAGTTACGTTCCAGGGGATTTGGTCTTGAAAAAGCTACTACCCGCAAGGAAAAATCCAGCACATGGGAAGTTAGGCCCCAATTGGGAGGGCCCTTATATTGTATCTCGGGTCGTCAGACCGGGCAATTATGAGCTCCAAACAGAGGAAGGAAAAATTTTACAGCATACATGGAATGCGGAACATCTTAAGCGCTTTTATCAGTAGGCCTCAGTTCGCAAGAAGGCCTTGCGATTCTGGGTGACAAGGGGCGACAGCGGTTGTTGTTTGGACGTCTCAAACGGTCGGGCATGTAAAAATAAATATATACACAATGGAAATTTCATAGAAATAAGGTATCTTTATTTCAAGTCATGGTTGGATACAATCAATGGTGTCTCGATTACATCATAGAAAGCATACGATCTGGCGGTTCCCTCCATACACTCGGTCTGAAGCAATACGCCAAAAAAAAAAAAAAAAAAAAAAAAAAAAAGAAGGAGGAGAAGAGGAGAAAAAGATGGGGACCAGAGGAGAGAAAGAAGAAGAAGCGGATCTTGAAGAAATTTGTGGAAAGAAGAAAAGAAAGAAAAGAGAGGGTATAGTAGAAAGAGAGAGGAAAGAGAAAGAATGAGAGTGAGGTGCAAGGGAGGCACCGTTCCCATCTGGGCGCGTCCTGGCGAGGCAGGGAATAGCATGACTCCCATAAAGGGGAAACTAGGGAAAACACAGCTCCCACGGGAGGGTCGGAAAAGCATGTCGGAGGCGTAAAGAAGCCCAGCGGAGGCGGCCCGAACATCGAAGCATCCATCTTCTGCACGCAAACTTCATCCGCCCCGGTATGAAGCCAGAAATCTTGAAAGAGCGTAAAGACCACGGAGACTAGCAGAACTCCTATTTATAGAGAAAGCGCCCGAAGGCAAACACAACCGTTCCAAATTCCCCATCAATCAGCATTAAAAGCAGTTCACATCTTCCCAATAACTGAGGGATAGACGAAACGGCTCCCCTCATAAAGCGCCTCTTCATACGAAGCGTCTTTCCCCACAAGATGGATCCTCACACGAAACGGTCCTTCACCTTTGTCTTTGCTTGCCATAACACCATGAACGATTGCTCACTCTGGCGAGCTCTCCCTTGTCTGATGACAGCTCCCTCTATTTGTCGGGGCCAGAGCCCTTCTTGTACTTTACAAGCGGGCTCCTCCTAGAGTCTCGTTGGCTTGAGCTCCCTTCAACAGGGCGGGACGAGCTCCTCTGTTTGCTCCGGGCGAGCCCTTCTTGTACTTCACCTGACGGGCTCCTCCCTACAGAGTCTCATTGTGAGCTCTCCCTTGGCCTGAGCCAGGACGAGCTCCCTCTACTTATCGGGGCAGGCCTTGCCCCCGCGTACTTGAAGCAGACGGGCTCCTCCCTACAAGTCTCATTGACGAGCTCTCCACTAGCCTGGCGAGCGAGCTCCTACGACTATCGGGACAGGCCCTTCTGCGTACTTCACCGCAGACGGGCTCCTCCCATAAGTCTCGTGGCAGAGCTCTCCCTTAACCTGACGAGACGAGCTCCTACATTATCTCGGGGCGAGCCTTTCCGCGTACTTGGCAGAACGGGCTCCTCCCACTTAAAGTCTCATTGGCGAGCTCTCACGGCCAACCACGAGCGGACGAGCTCCCTCTACTTATCGGGGCGAGCCGCTGCGTACTTGAACGAATGGGCTCCTCCCCACAAGTCTCAATGACGAGCTCTCCCTTCGGCCATGACGGGCGAGCTCCCTCTACTTGTCCCGGGGCAGGCCTTGTACTTCAAACGAGCGGGCTCCTCCCAAGTCATTGGCGAGCTCTCCCTTCCAACACGGGCGGGCCCGAGCTCCTCATTTATCAGGGACGAGCCTTCCCTTTGTGCCCCTAAATGACGGGCTCCTCCCCACAAGTCTCATTGGCGAGCTCTCCCGCCCGAGCCTGATGGGCAGGCTCCCCTCTACTTATCGGGGCAGGCCTTCCAGCGTACTTCAAGCAGACGGGCTCCTCCCCTGAGTCTCATTGTGAGCTCTCCCTTCCAACACGGACGGGCAGGCTCCCTACATTTGCTCGGGGCCAGGCCCTTCAACGGCCTTCACACGAGACGGGCTCCTCCCCCTGGAGTCTCATTGGCCAGGCTCCCTTGACACGAGGCGGACGAGCTCCCTACATTTATCGGGCGAGCCCTTCCAGCACTTTGTACTTCCCACCTGAGACGGGCTCCTCCCCCTGAAGTCTCATTAGTGACTCTCCCTTCAACACGGGCGGGGCAGGCTCCCTCTGTTTTATCGGGACGAGCCTTTCCCTTTGTGCCCAAGCGGAGCGGGCTTCTCCCCACAAGTCTCATTGACGAGCTCCTTAACCTACGGGCGAGGCGAGCTCCCTACATCGGGACGAGCCCTTCCTTTGTACTTCAAGCAGACGGGCTCCTCCCCACAGAGTCTCGTGGCGAGCTCTCCCTTGTGCGGGCGGGGCAGCTCCCTCACTTATCGGGGCGAGCCCTTCCCACTTTGTACTTGACGAGACGGGCTCCTCCCCCGCGGGAATCTCGTGGCGAGCTCTCCCTTCAACACGGAGACCCAGGCTCCCTCATTTATCGGGGCGAGCCTTTCCTTTGTACTTCAAGCAGACGGGCTCCTCCCACAAGTCTCTCGTGACAAGCTCTCCCTTCAACACAGGCCGGGCAGAGCTCCCTGCCCATATCAGGCGAGCCCTTCCCTTTGTACTTGAAGCAGACGGGCTCCTCCCACGTCTCATTGGCGAGCTCTCCCTTCGAAACACGAGGCCGAGCCCGAGCTCCTACATTTATCGGGACGAGCCCTTCAGCGTACTTCACCTGAGCGGGCTCCTCCCCACAAGTCTCATTGACAGGCTCTGCTTCAGCAACGGGCGGACGAGGCTCCCTGCATTTATCGGGGCCAGGCCCTTCAACGTACTTCACCTGAGACGGGCTCCTCCCCTGAAGTCTCATTGTGAGCTCTCCGCCCAACCGCAGACGAGCGAGCTCCTATTTATCGGGGCGATGCGCTCCTTGTACTTCAAGCGAGACGGGCTCCCTCCCCCGCAAGTCTCATTGACGAGCTCTCCCTTCAACGAGCGAGCGAGCTCCTCACTTATCGGGGCAGGCCCTTCAACGTACTTGAAGCCAGACGGGCTCCTCCCATAGAATCTCGTGAGCTCTCCCGTCTGAGCGGGCGGGACCCTGCTATCAGGCAGGCGCTGCGTACTTCAAGCAGGCGGGCTCCTCCCAGAATCTCGTGGCAGGCTCTCCCTTCAACACAAGCGAGCGAGCTCCCTCTATTTGCTCAGACGAGCCTTTCCAGCATGCTTGAAGCGACGGGCTCCTCCCCACAAGTCTCATTGTGAGCTCTCCGCGGCCACGAGGCGAGGCGAGCTCCTACCTTGCTCCGGGGCAGGCCATGCTGTACTTCAAGCAGAGACGGGCTCCTCCTCGTCTCATTAGCGAGGCTCTCCCTTCAACCGCGAGAGCGAATGGCACCGCCTGTTTGTCGGGGCGAGTACTTGGCATGCCCGCCTGAACGGGCTCCTCCCCTGAAGTCTCATTGGCGAGCTCTCCCCGCCAGCCTGACTGAGCGAGCCTCCCTGTTGCTCCGGGGCGAGCCCTTCCTTTGTGCCCTTGCAGACGGGCTCCTCCGCAGAGTCTCGTGTGAGCTCTCCCTTCAACACGAGAGCGGGCTCCCTCTGATATCGGGACGAGCGCTCAGCGTACTTGCCAAGCAGGACGGGCTCCTCCCACAAGTCTCATTGACGGAGGCTCTCCCTTCCAACACGGGCGGGGCAGGCTCCCTGCACTATGGGGCAGGCCCTTCAGCGTACTTCCAAGCAGACGGGCTCCTCCTGAGTCTCATTGAGCTCTCCCTTGTCTGAGGAAGACGAGCTCCCTCTGCTATCGGGGGCGAGCCTTTCCACGTACTTGAAGCAGACGGGCTCCTCCCGACCAATCTCATTGACGAGCTCTCCCTTGACACGAGGCGGGCGAGCTCGCATACACTTGTCGGGGGCCGAGCCCACTTCGCGCCTCAGCGAGCGGGCTCCTCCCACACAAGTCTCATTGGCGAGCTCTCCCTTGACACGGACGAGGCAGGCTCCCTACGCTATCGGGGCGAGCCCTTTCTTGTACTTCCATGAGACGGGCTCCTCCTGCATTCCTATTGACGAACTCTTGAGACACTCTCCTCCCGATGCGCGTGTAATCAAGCCTTAATCAGCCACGCACGGCAAACCCCGCCTTGATACACTCCAACGAGCGGCGTGAGAGCGAAGACGGGTCAATACCCATGAAGCGACGGCGAGAGCCCGCAGGGCAAGACAACAAAGTTTCATCGCACCGTGCGGTACAGAGCGAGCGGTTTGCAAAGTGTAGGAGCAAAGGCGGACTAAATTTCCCACGATCACCGATTCGAGAAAGAAAAGCAAAGATAGATAAATAAGTAAAATTAAAAATTTCCCGGGAGCAAGTATCCATTAAAGGGTCGAGACACGGATAGTAGGCCTCGGGGCGACAAAAAGAAAGAAAAATATAATAAAATGTCGGAGGCGAGCTTCGGATCTCAAGTATCGAGACGAAGAAGAGCGAGAAGGGGCCTCGACATGAGTCTTCAGGCTGCGGGGGTTCATTTGTCATAGAAAGATTCCTCTGCCTCCCATCGCTCGGAGATCAAAGTCGAAATCGAGATCGAGGTACACACGACGGCTTTACTACGCTGAAAAGCCACCCGAAGCCCATTGAGCACCGGCTGGTCCACATGATGCACGATGACCTCGTCCCTGCGAACAACCAAATCGTGTGAGATGAAGTTGGTCGTAATCCACGGCACTCTTGGCTTAAGCGGGTCGACAAGTCCACGGCTTGAGAGGACTCCGCGTCAGGCGAGTCTCCAGTAATACCTTGCCCTCGAAATCTCATGGCGAGCAATCTCGAAGTTGTTTCCATTCCGTCCAGCTGGGTGATCGCGGCGCAGCTCCACTTGCGAGATCCGTTGTTCGTCGGGGAAACGGCGAGTTCCTCCTAACCAATGAAGCTCATCCTGGGTAGGTGCGGCTCCTCGAGTCTCAGCCGAATCATCATGTAGAGCACGAGCTCATCAGGAGCACCGAGACTCTCCCTCGGCAATCGCCCGGTACGCTCTAGGACCTCGCCTTCCCTATTTTCGGCCGTCACGAGGCGATGAGGTGTGCTTCAGATCGGCGTAAGTCTTTATATTTCTCGGACATAAAATTTGCACGGCCCTACTTGACTCGTCCGCTCGGAAGTTAAAGTAGTCGCTTTCGCCTGCTTATAAATTCGAGGCGTCCTTACATGCTTCTCATTGGTTGGGCTTTTCGTGAAGCCCTTCAAATGAGTGGCGAGGCAATCTAAAATATTCTCTCCTCTCGAGAAAAGAATGAGGCTTAGGCATCGAGGGCGTACGGGTGAAGCCCTCGCCCGGCCCTTCTTCATGCAGTTCTTCTTGCGGGGAAGTGCCCGCGTCGAACCTGTGACCCGGCGGCCACCTACCCGGGCGGCGGCCTTGCGACTGCGGACCATCGGAATAGAGTCCTCGAGATCAGAAACCCAGACGTCAGGCATCCTCCGGTTCATCGATCGACGCAGTCTTGGTCGGCCCGACCCTACGCTCGGCCAGTTCCCGTTGAGAAATTAAAAGCGAAAAGTGTATATATTACCTAATCTCTCTTCTATTGTCTCGTAGGTTGGATTTTCAATTTTATTCAAATTATAATAAAATATTTCTATTATAAGCTTCATTATCATTATTTTCTATTAGATTTAAATCTAAGTCTAATGTTATTATATCATATATTTATTACCATTTCTCTCTTATCATTTCAATAACATTCTCCATTTCACTAAGTGAATTATACATTCATTAATTGTTATTGATTCTTATAACAATATTTGAGGCTTAGAGATATATAATATTCTTAATATCTAATTATTTGTTAAGAATTTTAGCTTATAATAAGTTAGGGATTCTATTATTACAATATCATTTGGATCATACTTATCATGTTCTTTTGTTATTTTCATAATTTCAAAAGCTTTAGCACAAAAGTTCATATAAAATTGTGTTCTATACCCGGTTTTGGATTTTTTTATTATGACTTAGTCTTAAAAACTTTATTTTGACTTAGATTTCTTTATTATTTACTATTACAACCACTTCCATTTATTACCATTATGAACTCTATTTATTTTCACCTATAATTTATCTTGAAAAATACTTCTTCAAAGAACACGTTTTGGTATAATATTTTACTATTATCAACATTTATGATCTTCCACTACTACAAATATTTATTTATGCAAAGATATTCTTATCCTATCCTAGTATCTTTTCTTTAATATGTTAATCATAAAGATTCTAAAAATGTTCTTATATTATATAATAATCTTATTGTTCTATAAGTTTCCTCACAATTGCAATATTCAAATTCTTCTATATGATATTGATCATGATTTTTTTGTTAGATTTATTATTGATTTTTTTTTATTTCTGTAATATTCAAATTCTTCTATATGATATTGATCATGATTTTTTTGTTAGATTTATTATTGATTTTTTTTTATTTCGGTTTAAAATTATTTTATCTTATTTTTTCAGTTAAATTTATCATACTTATATTATAACAAACATTTTCTATATAACTTTTATTATTCATCACTAAACAAAAATTCAATATCCAATTATTCTAAGTCATAAACTTTAATATTATCTTCTAAGATTCTTTGATAATTTATTCTTATATTATTTTTAAAAAAAATAATATTATTTTTCTATTTCTTTAAATTTTATTATCCCTATTTCTCTAAACAAGAGATATTTCATTATTATTATATTATTACTTCCTTTAGTTTATTAAAACCTGGCTTAACAAAAGCAAAATACTAGATGCTCACCAACTAGGTTCAAACCATAGACCTCACATTCAAACATGTAAAACTCTATCACCATACTAATACGTTGGTTGTTTAATCGTTTATCGAAAATTTATTATATAATAATAATAATAGTATATATATATATATATATATATTTGTATAAAGTATAATTATATTATATAATAATATTAATTATAACTTTTCTTCAATTAAAAATGTTTTTATGTTTAAATATTATATTATTTTTTCTTAACATATTTTAAAATATAATTTATTTATATAAATATAGTACATGGAAAGAATAAATAATATCTTAAATACTATTAATTATATATTTTAAAAGTACTTTAAATTTAAATAAAATATAAATTATATATTTATTACACCACCAAGGAATCGTAAACCAATAACTTTTCATGTTTAGTATCCGATTCGGTTTGTAAAACATTGGGAAAGAGAATCATCTTTCCTAGGAAAAAAGTGTGGAAAAACAAAAAGGGTAATCTTTTCTTAAAAGATTATTTTTGGATAAAAAAAAATCAATTTCGTTTTAAAAAAAAAAAAAAAGGTTTGTTCAAACGTGTACAAAAGAGAAAAAAAAAAGGAGTAATCTCCTAGATGATTCCGAAAATTCCTTTTCGGAAGGAAAAAACGGAAGATAAAGTTTTAAAAAAAAATCTTTTTTTTAAGGGAAAAATTGGATAAGGTCAAGGAAAATAAAAATTCCTACGAAGAACTTTTGAGGGGCTAAACAAACACCTTGGTTTGTTGGTTTGTGAGAAAAATTAATTTCCTTATAGTAAAACTTTAAAAGGTTTTGAACATGTGACTTTTGGGTTTATGGTACAAAGCCTCAACCTTTAAACTATGTCTATTGGTTGTGTTTTTTCTTGTTATGAATATGTGATAAGGAGATAAGCTTACTAGGTTAAACTCTACACTCTTTTTGAGTTTGTGTTAATTTCTTTTTGGTCTCAAGAAATTGGAAATTATGATACATAGAAGTTATGTCTAAGGAATTTGGATCATAAGTAGTATTGTTTGTGACCCCTCCAATCTTTCCTTAGAATTGAATATTTTGCCTACGGAGGCTAGTTCTGGCTTAGGTTTTTATACCTCACTAGTCTTTCCTAGAAACACTCTATAACACGTTATTTTCAATTATTCTAGGAATTTGTTTTGGGAAAAGAAAATTTTACACATTTTCTACAATTTTGCAGAGATATTGACTCTAATTCAAAAATGTTGTTCCAGTTGCATCTGTTCAAGTAGCAACCCTTACTATGGCACAAGTATCAGTGATGCCTATTGTTGTGCCTATCTCTACGTCACCTAGAGAAAAGCCAAAGAAGTTCAATAAACTCAACTTTAAAAGGTGGCAACAAAAGATGTTATTCTACTTGACCACTTTGAATCTTGCAAGATTCTTGACTGAAAATGCTCTTAAGGTCAAAGAAGATGAGCATGATATCCAAGTCATTAGTGTTGTAGATTCTTGGAAACATTATGACTTTCTATGCAAGAACTATGTCATGAATGCTTTGACTAATTCTTTATACAATGTGTATTCAAATAAGAAAACAACCAATGAGCTATGGGAATCACTAGACCAGAAATATAAAATTGAGTATTCTAGAGCCAAGAAGTTTGTTGTGGGTTGTTTCCTCGATTACAAACTGGTAGATTCCAAGACCGTGGTCAGTCAAGTCCAAGAACTTCAAGTAATCCTCCATGAAATACATGCTAAGGGAATGATGTTAAACAAAACTTTTCAAGTTGTACCTAGTATTAAGAAGCTATATTTTGCTTGGAAAGACTTCAAGAATTACTTCAAGCATAAGAGAAAGGAAATGAACATCGAAGATCTGATTATTAGACTTCGCATTGAAAAAGACAATAGAGGATCTGAGAGAAAGGGGTACACAATCCTAGCGAGGCCAATGCTAACTTTGTGGAACATGTACAAAGTTACAAGTTCAAGAAAGCCAACAATAAAGGGAAAGGCACTAAGTTGGGACTTAAAGGGGGAATCTCCAAGAAGGTGAAGTTTCAAGGAAAATACTCCAACTGTGGGAAGCAAGGTCACAAATCTACTGATTGTAAACTATCTAAGAGGAACAAACCTAAGGAAGTGAATGTGGTTGATGGCATCACCAAGGATGTGTCTGACATAGACCTCACAGCAATAATCTCTAAAGTGAAGTTGGTGGGGTCTAACTCTAAGGAATGGTGGATTGATACTGGTGCTAACCGTCATGTGTGCTTTGACAAGAAGATGTTCTCTACCTTTGAATCAATTGAGACTGGGAAAAAGGTGTTCAAAGGGAACTATACCATGAGGCAATAGAGAAATTTGTTCTATATAAAAACAAAGTTGAGAATCAACTCCACAAGAAAATTAAAGTGTTAAGAAGTGATTGAGGTGGTGAGTATGAATTGTCATTTGTTGATCTTTGTGCTATCCAAAATTTGATAGCACTTTAATAGTACGCCTATGTGGTGAGTATCAAAAACATAGTACGATAGCACTTTAAACGTGATTGTGGTGAGTATCAAAAACTTGATAGGCGTTAGCATGTTATATAAAATAGTACGCCTACTCAAGTAATATAATGAAAGTAAGAGTATCGTCCCACAGAGAATTGGGTTACTAACTACCAACTCTAATCTAGCTTAGACTTTAGTTGGATGACACAATTGAGTTTGAAAAACAAAATAGGGAAATAAAGATGCAAAGTCCTAAACTAACAAAGACTCAAGAAAATCTAAAACAACCTAAAAAGCCTTAGGACATAGATCTCACCTAAACAATTATATATGAACCTCCTAACAAAATCAATCAATGTTTATTTCATATGAAGATGGCAATTTCACTAATGTATATGTGAATCTTTCTCAAGCATCCGCACACTACCCTTACAAAAGGCTATACTGCATCTCTACCTCAAACCATCATAACTAAGAGTGTTATAAACCCTAGAACCCTAGTGATGGGGTAGAGAACGACATATACATAGGCCCAGAGCGCAAACCCAGGGGCGCAAGCCCAAACCCCCGCTTTATACAGGGAGTTAAGGGATCCCCCAAATAAAGAAGCTCAGCCCACATTGAGACCCTACCCATGCCACAACACTTGGGCCAGGGACCAAAGTTAAAATCACCCTATCGAGAAATCAAGTGATGTAGGCAGCCCGAAACACTCATGTAAAAGGAAAAGTGCCCAATCTACATGATCCGCATCCCACGGATTAGGAAAGAAAGATTGTGCATGATCACGACTCTTCTATTATCCCTTAAGAGTCGGTCCATGATAAGGAAAAGGAAACTCATCACCTAATGAGAAAGATACCACTATTTTCCCCTTATAAATACAGACCCATTCCACCACAAAAAGGTACGCAACAATTACGCCATAGAAAACAGTTGAATTCTTTTATAGGAAAGCGAAGCTTGCCATAGGAAGCGGCGGTCGGCGCACCGGATCACCCTTTTTGTGTAGGTTGTAGGTTGCCCGACGATCTGATCCATCAGACCGGCTGGCGACCTCGAGGCTCGGCCCAATCTGGTAGAAAAAACACCGTCAGTTTGGCGGAGTACATGGGAGCGTGATTCGCTTTCTGAAATAAAGCGAGATTCTTGACTAATGGTATCAACCGAAACATGAGCAAGAGTCCGCGTGGAGCCCACACAGGACCTTAAGACCCGTGAGGCAGCTGGTCGATTGATCACGCTAGAATGCTCGAGCTATACAAGACTAATGCGGCGAAGTGGAGGCGCTCTCAGGTCTGCATGACCCGGCATCTGCTGAGAGACTTAGAAGAACTCATCCGACAAATGCAGTGGTCGTAGGAAGAACGACAACACCACGACACTCCTCGGGACGCTAACGGAGAAGGAGAAAGTAGCCGAGCCAAGGAGCCCCATCCTTATAAGTCCCCAGGAGAGGACCGCAATGAGGGGATTCCCGGTAGGAACAACAAAGGCAAAGGACCCACCAATTATCAGCCGAAGATAGGAGCCGATCATGGGAGCGGCGTTCAGGGACATCCAGCGAAACTCAAGCTGGCATTGAAGCTTGTGAAAGAAACGGCTCCGATCTCCATGGATGCGTTAGTACATGGCTTGAGTCTGGATTCACGGTAAGTACTACACTTCCCTATACAGCGAAGTGTAGAATGCCTCAAATCAAAGCATTCCAGCAGAGCGAAAAGATCACATAGACCACCTTAATACTTCTGGCATGAGATGGAGCTACGGGTACAAGACCGGAGTCGGATGCAAAGCTTTCACCATCACACTAAAAGGCCCAGCTTTAACTTGGTTCAACAGACTCCCCCCATCGTCAATCTCATCCTTCAGAGAGCTATCCATCGCGTTTGTCTCCCACTTCATCGAACTCGGGACATACGAGGAAGTCGGTATCCTTGCTAACCATAGCGGGGCCATAGGAGGGCACGAGGTACTACGTCGAAGGTTTGTTGGAGTCTTTAAAGGTAGACATCCTAGACGAGAAGTTTTCCATCACCGCTTTCATTGCCAGGCTTGGCGTACAGTCGAAAGACCTGATGTTTTCCATCTCAAAGAACCCTTAGGCAAGCATGGCCGAGGTGCTCGCTAAAGCAGAGAAGTATATCAACGGCGAGAAGCCCTTCTATCTAAGCGGAAAACTCTTCCCACGTAAAGGAGAAAAGCAAGAAGCCCGAGAAAAGAAGAGCGAAGCCCTAGACGAGAAATAAGATAGATCCCCACAAAAGGGACAGAGAACAAGAAACGGTCTCGAGACGACGACATTAGGGACCGATTGGGCCCACCCGGCCAAGGCCGGCGGCGATATCCACCTCGGAAATTCACCCCCTTTACAACCTCGGTGTCGGCGAATCTCGGGTTCTCGTGAGACGGCCTAAAGTTTTAAGGTGGCCGTCTCGAGATGAAGTGAGCCAATGAAGGAATTTAGCCAAATTGTGATTCATGGGATCGTGAACGCAGGCGGATGATTGCATCGGTGAGAAGAAGTGAATACGTCAGATGTGGACATCTTATTTGTTTTGTGGCCTCGGAAGGTCGGACCAGGCACCACCCCATCACCTCGCCTGGCCGGCCTGGCTGACACGTGACCCGCGGGAAATCCATGTGATCTTGAATTTATTTGCGATGGGAGGAGAGTCCGGCTCGCTTGGTAGGCTCATCTGTAGCGACATCGAGCAGGGGAAGATGTTAGAAATACAATGGTATCCAAAATCCTCGCTAGACACCACCATGCTTTTGGACTCAGGCATGGAAGAGTTTGCCGGCATCCTCGTAGCGATCAGTTGGTAGTAAGATTAAAGTCATTAGCCCGACAAAGCGATACCTGAGTCTGGTTGACAGCAGGCTCGTAGACATCATCTTGTCGACCTTGATAAGATGGGCATTGAAAGGGAGAAGCTAGAGTCGGTCAATGCCCACCTGCGAGGGTTCTCCAGAGAAAGAGTGTTGCCCTTGGGGTCAATACAACTAGTGCTCACTTTGGGAGATCCCCCGTGTCAGGCAACAACGATGGTAAGGTTCCTCATAGTGGATGCCCTATTAGCCTATAACATACTATTGGGCAGACCTTCCCTCAATGCCATAAGAACAATCCCTTCCGCCTATCATATGGTTATCAAATTCCCCTCTGCAAATGGGTAGGAATGGTTCGAGGAGATCGTGGCGTAGCGGGGAGTCTTGCTCGGCATCGATTAAACGAGCGGTGGCGACATCTACGTAGAGCGAACTTCGACATGAGAGATAAATGAGCAGCACCAACCTATGCCCTCATAGGCGGAACAAGACAAATTGATGAACAGCCAAAACATCTCGGGCTCAAGCATCTGATCCAAACTAGACAAAAGATGTCGTGGACCTCATCCGCTCGAAACCAACATGGAAGTATTCGCCTTGAAGCAGGAGGATATTGGGGAATCGATCCCGCAAAGGATCACAATAATGTAGTCAACATCGCCCTTCCTTCAAACTTGTCAAGAAAAAAAGAAGGAGTTTCGCCCCAAAAAGGCAGAAGGCGATCGATGAAGAAGTTAACAAACTCCTCCAAGCCAAAGTTATCCGACAAGTAGAATAATTCCTGACCTGGTCAACAACGAGTCCCCGGCCAAAAGGCAAACTACAAATGGCGACTCTTACATTGACTTCACCGATATCGCAGCACGCCCGAAGGCTTTCCTCTTACCTCGACGACCTGATAATGGATGCCACAGCCGGCCACAAGCTTCTCATCTTTATGGACGCTTTCTCGAGATACAACTAGATCATAATGGACCCCCAATGACCAAGAGAAGACCTCATTCGTAACTGGGCAAGGTACGTACTGTTATCGGGTGATGCCCTTTGGGTTAAAGAACGCAGGGGCCACGTATCAAAGGCTAGTAAACAAAATGTTTCAGAAGCAGATTGGAACATCTATAGAGGTATATATAGATGACATGCCGTTGAAGTCAGTTAAGGCCGAGCTCCACGTAGTCCACCTAGCTGAGAAGTTCCAGGTCCTGAAGAATTATAATATGAAGTTAAATCCAACCAAGTGTGCCTTTGGAGTCTCAAATGAAAATTGGTTTCATGGTCACGCTGTAGGAATAGAGGCAAATCCAGATAGATAGCAGCAAGTCGTGCTAGACATGCACCCACTTTCAAACACCAAAGAGATTCAACGCTTGGGACCGAGAATACCGCTCTAAGCCGCTCAGATCCGCCGTGATCCAAATGACAAGTGCCGACCATTCTTCCAAGTTTTGAAAAGGTCACCCCGGGATTCCCGAATGCGAAAAGGCATTCTCAACGCTTAAAAACATACCCTCGAGCTCCCCATCCCTGTAAGCTCCTCCCCAGGGAGAACTCCTACTCCCTTTATTCGTCGCTCGGGTTTCCCTCAACCAGCGCCGCCCCTAGTCAGAGCCGAGATAAACATAGCAAATTTCTGGCCTACTACTCAGCCCAAGCCCGAGGAGCGCAGGAAAGGTATCCAAATATGGAAAAGTTGATCCTAGCATTAGTAACCACGACCAGAAGGCTTCGACTATATTTCCAGGCTCACACTATTAAAGTCCCAACATAATACCCAATGAGACAGATACTGCACAAGCCAGAGACCTCGGGAAGACTAATAAAATGGGCCATAGAGCTTAGTGAGTTCAACATCAGATACAAGCTAAGGATGGCGATCAAAGGGGCGTTTCGCGCACTTCATCAAACGTGGAATCTCACCCCTTTAAATACTCCCGCCAAGACAACCTACCAAAACCACTAATTGGCATCCGACCCACCCATCCGAGGCTGTCCTGGCCGATGGGGCCGCCAATTCCCAAGGAAGCGTATGGTCTAATCGATCTCCCCACGGATTGACGTGGAGTACTTCCTCAAATTCAGATTTCAAGCCTCCAACAACGAGGCTGAGTATGAAGCTGTCATAGTCGGGCTTAATCTTGCCCAATTTATGCAGTTATTCAATTGAGATATGCAACGACTTCCCAATTGGTGGTAAACATATACAGGACTCCACGGCTGGGTGAAAAATGATCCTTTACCTCAAAAAGGTGCAAGAGTCGCAAAGTTTTCTTGATACGTTCGGTATAAGCGTCGCATGTCCCAAGGGCGTAGGAACACGCGGCATACCTTAGCAAAGCTAGCTAGACACGCCTTGGCCAAGAGGATCTAGGATAGACTAATACTCGGGGTCAAGCACCTCCCAACCTCCCAAGTGAACATCGACAGCGGAAGAGGTGCCCCAGAATATGAGCCAAGTCGGATGACCCCATCCGGGATTACTTGGTGACGTAACCCTGTGCTTAATCGATCTCCAAGTGAGGCCTCCAAGCTCAGATCTAGTCAGCCAGAGGTCTACCATTCATCTGTGGGAACCCTATATAATTAGGCTTTTCGACACTCCATCCTTAAATACGTGAGTGCAGCCACGCTCAATTACGTGGGCTCGAGAAGTGCATGAAGGTATCTGTGGCAACCATATCGGAGCCAGGTCCTTGGCAACAAAGACACTAAGACAGGGATATTATTGGCCCACGATACTCAAAGACACCACGGAGCTAGTAAAAAACTTCAAGATCTGTCAAGAGCATGCTCAGATCCCTCACCTCCCTTCCGAGCCGCTAACCTCAATCACAAGCCCTTGGCCCTTCCAACAAGCAAAAGCCTGAACAAGATGATCTCACGCCGCTGGAAAGGCCGGCAATGTGCTTCTCAAGCCCAGGTGAAAGACAGCCGCTGAGTGGGGCTGGAGGCAATGCCACGCACCGACACCCAGCAAAAAGGATATCACCCAAAGCGAGGTCTCACAGTGTGCCCGTGGTCCAAACCGGCGGTATCTTCAGCCGAGAAAGTGGCTGGGAAACAGGTCAAGGTGAACCAAGCCCAGATCACCACAGCTCAATCGTGTATGAGAATAATAATGTTGTTCATGTGTTCCAATTCTGATGCTAATGAGTAAGACTGTGGGCAAATAAAAACAAACACTTTCCAAACCCGAAAAATTTAAGGAGGCACGGTAATTATCTCTCGCAGGTGCATGCTCCGGGCATGTGAACCACGCAGAGACCACAAAACCTGCAAAGAAACCCATTTTCCGCTCTAAGAAGTGTTTGGCACACGGGCAAAGAGTCTTACGAGGCAGCTAAAATCACCAAGAGTCAGTTCAGAACACCGAGCACAACAAGGAGATTCTCCACCTGAACCTTGACCTCCTAGAAGAAAAGTGCGAGCAAGCCCTAAAGCGTGCCGAGGACTATCACAGGAAGACAACAAAGTATTACAACCAAAGGGTCAGGCCAAGGAATTTTAAGCCCGGCGACCTAGTTCTAAAGAAACTCCTGCCAGCAAGGAAAGACCCCACACATGGGAAGCTAGGACCTAACTGGGAAGGAGCCTACGTGGTATCGCGAATAGACCGACCTGGCAACTACGAACTTCAAACAAAGGAGGGAAAAACCTTGCCACACTCTTGGAATGCTGAGCACCTCAAGCATTTCTACCAATAGACCCCGAATTGTAGTTTTTAATAAGAAATTCATGCTTTATTATAATAATGGGGCCTTTGTTCATTCGGCCTAATTCAATATTCTCGCAGATCATCAAAAAAATAAAAATAAAAATAACAAAAGAAACAAACATTAGACAAGCACACACGCTTTCCAAAAGACGTACTTTATTTCGCTTATCTCGTAAGATTACAATCAAGAAAGTCGTTTCTTACATCTCAGGAAACTACAATTAGCAAGGTCGTTCTTCACATCGGCCAACACCTAGTCAAGGCGAAAACCACAAGGAAGGAGAAAAAGAAAAGGAAAGGGAAAGAGAAAGAGAAAGAGAAAAGGAAAAGGAAGGAGAAAGAGAAAAGGAATGAGAAGAAGAAAGAGAAAATGAAGGAGAATGAGAAAGAGGAAAGGAAGCAAAAGAGGAAAAGAAAAGAGGACAGGTATAATGGAGGAAGCGGGACTTAAAAATATCCCCTCCTCGAGCACACCGCCTCTGGTCACGCTCCCGCCTCGCATCAATGGGCAGGACTAGGGAACAATACAACTCCCACAAGGGAGGAACTAGGGAAAAACACAACTCTTACAAAAGGCAGAGCATCGAAACCAAACGTCGACCTACGATCACCAAACAGACCTAGTGTGGTAATGATCAAACCTCGAAGCTTCATCATGAATGAACTCCAACAATCGGGCCGAAGAAAGGAAAAGCCGGGCAGCGGAGTATAAACACGGACCCCGTCAAAGACAGCACAATTTATAAAGAAACTTGACGCCTCGAGAGCCAATGCCAGCCTTTTGATTCTCCGTAAGATCTGCATTAAAACCGTGTGTGCCTTCCCCAAGAGAAGAAGATGAAGGGGCCATGTAGCTCAGGAGCCTTGTAGCTTAGTTTCAAGAGAGCCTTGCAACTCAGGAGCCTTGTAACTCAGTTTCAAGGAGCCATGTACCAGTAGAGCCTCAGAGCCCAAGCCCCAAGAGAGCCTTGCAGTCATATTATCTCGTGCGGGTCAGGATAACTCGGTTCAAAAGAACCCAACAAATTTTTAAGGCCAAGTAGCCAAGGAACCATGTAGCTTAGGAGCCATGTAGTGGCTCAGTTTCAAGAAGTCGTGTAGCTCAGGAGCCTTGTAGCTCAGTTTCAAGAGAGCCTTGCACTCGAGCCTTTGTAGCTCGGCCAAGGAGTTTGCAGCTCAGGAGCCTCAGGAGGCCCAAAGGGGCCTCAAGCGAACCTTGCAGCTCAGATTCAAAAGGGTCGTACAGCTCGGTTCATAAAGAACCTGACAACCCAAAAGGCCAAGTAGCCAAGGAGCCATGTAGCCCGGGGAGCCATGTCAGAGCCTCGGGCTCAAGAGAGCCTTGGCCCAGAGCCTCAGAGCTCGGCTTCAAGGAGTCACGCAGCCTCAGAGAGCCTTGGTGTACTCAGTCTTAAGAGAGCCTCAGCCGGGGATTCAAAAGGGTCATATAGCTTAGTTCATAAAGAACCTGACAGCCTAGAAGGCCAAGCAAATCCAGCGGTGCTCATGTAGCTCAAGAGCCACAGTAGTCGCCTAAGGAGCTATGTAGCTCAAGAGCCTTGTAACCCGGGGCCCCAAGAAAGCCCGCATTTAAGATCTGTAAGGCCGACAAAGACGATTCATAAAGAACCCGACAGCCCAGAAGGCTAGGTAGCCAAGGAGCCATGTAGCTCAAAGAGAGGCAGAGTAGTCTCGGCCTTCAAGGAGCCACGTAGGCCTCCAGAGCCCTGTGAGCTCGCTTCAAGAGAGTCTTGCAGCTCAGAGCCTTCAGAACTCGCCGTGGCCGCAGCCCCAGAGCCTCAGAACTTAGTTTTTAAGAGAGCCTTGCGTACCAGAGCCTTGTAGCTCGGGCTCAAGAGATTTGCAGCCAGGAGCCTCAGAGCTCGGGCTTCAATGAGCCATGCAGCCTAAGAGCTCAGGCTCAGTCTCCGCTGCCAACCTGGCGAGCCGGGATTCAAAAGGGTCGGCCACCGGTCTGGCAAAGAACCCGACAACCCGAAGGCCAAGTAGCCATGAGCCATGTAGCTTAGGAGCCAAGTGTAGTAGCTCGGGCCAAGGAGCCATGTAGCCCAGAGCCTCAGCTCGCTCAGAGAGTCTTGCACCAGAGCTTTGTAGCTTAGTTTCAAGGAGCAACGGGGCTCGCTTCAAAGAGCCTCGCCTCAGCTGTCAAAAGGGCCTTGTAGCTCGCTTCAAGGAGCAGCACGCCGTCTCAAAGAGCCTTGTTCACCGACCGACAAGAAAGCCTTGTAGCCTAGCAGGTCGCCAGGCCTGATACCAAGAAGAACCCGGCCATCTAAAGATTGGGTGACCAGAAAACCTTTTTAACACGGGTCATAGAAGAAGATAAGAAAGCTAAAGAGGTAGAAGGACTAATATCTATAAAATAACAAAACCAATGTTGGCATTACAGATGTCTAGGGCTTAGAGCTCGACTCAAAGGTTATACAAAAGGGCCTAAGTATTTGAGGGAGCTACGTAGTAGCCCGTAGTGCGGTAGCCTCCTTAACCTGTAACTCATAAGGCAAAGCCCCCAAAGTGCAGTGGGAAGAACCAGCCTCGGCAAGAGCCTTAGCTTCTCCAGTGGAAAGCGAAACCGGAGCCGGGAGCATCGGGGGAACACCTCAGTGGTCAGTTTTCATCCTCATGTAAATGGATTCTTCCGCCTTCTTCATCAGAACTCAAGATTGGAAGTCCAAACCCATAAAAGCCTGAAGAAATTAAGGCCGGGAAAGCGAGCCACCCGGAGGCTCATAAGGTGCAAGCATCGTTCCCACTCCTGCTTATTACTCCATCCCTATTGATCATAGCCTCCCAAATTCTAGAGGTCCCCCGCGCAACGCATCGCACTCCTAGCCACAAGCGCTCCACCAAGCTCGCCTCAAAAAGCCTCCTACGAGCCCGATCCAACTCCGCTGCCTTAGTGCATAGCTCTTCTTTGGTGGCCTGGAACTCTTCCTTAACGACCCACAGCTCATCCTCGACAAACCTTAGGCCCTTTATAGCCTTCTTCTCCCTATCTTTAGCTCTCGCCTTTGAGGTCGAGGTATGCTTCAGATCGGATTTATACCCCAAAACATCATCAATAAGCCAGATCCACGAGCCGCAGCTTCGACCCTCTCGAAAGTCAAGGAGGCGACCTTAGCCTTGTATGCTCTCGCCGCCTTAGCAGAGCTCTCGATCGAACTAGCCCTCCTCGCCATGTCCTTTATATAAGTAGCCGCCTGCCAAGGAACAAGATGGAGCTAGCAGACAAACATCAACACAACGGTAAGACAAATAAAAGAAGGCACTCGACATATTGCTGCAGACTACCCCCGGGAGGACAAAAACGAGCCCTCAACGCGGCATGGTTTCTACTTTCGATCGAGTCCTAGGAGAATAGATGAAATGTACTCTACCAAAGAAGCCTGAGATTTGGTGAGTAGCGAGTCCTCACCCCCCTCAGCTTTAAAGCGATCATCTCCCGCATCTCCCCATGTCGAGGGGGAAGGTGAGGCGTTTTGCGCCGAAGGGCTCCAGACAGATAGTAGTGCTGACTTTAGGAGGAAGCCTCGCAGCCTTCTCAAAGAACCCCTTGACTCCCGCACGGAGACGAGAGACGCGGCAAGACCTACCACCCCGACACCTCGGCCAAAAGAGGACCACTCCCGCCCCTCAACTGCTCGCACGCAGCTGGATCGTATACTCCCAGCCTCGGACCCATCACCCCGAGCCTGGGAGGCCGCCCTCAGAGGATCCCGAGCCCGCGCTTCACGCCTCCTCTCTTTCTTCGCCTCAACAAACTGACACAGCCCGGCTCCCCGAGTTGGCTTCACAACAAAGCAGGCCCCTGTGAGAGGTTTCATTGCAGTGGACAAGGAGATTTCGAATCCAGGAGAACTGGGGTGCGGCTCACTCAAGAGCCAGAAGGTCCGAATACTCTGATCAGATCGAATACACTCGAGTGGCGACACTTGCCCGGGCCTACCGCTTCACTTCTCGTCCCTCGTGAGTAAGGTCGTGATCTGATAATCGAAGGCAACACAACCATAACAAAGTCAAAAACATAACCTGACCTCTGAAAAATTTACCCCTACTAGCATGGACAGAAAACTCACGCATGTTCTCAAGGGCAGTCCATACTGTCGGAATCCCCAATGTATCATCTTAGTCAGCAAGGTTATATTCCCAATGTCAACCCCCGACAAAGAAATAGCACTCTTTCCAGTGCTTATGGGAAGAATGGAGGTCGAAAATAATGTGCCCGGGCAAAGGCTCCGCAGAAATGTGTACAAGAAGCCTTCCGAGGCCCCTTTCACGCTGAAGAAATCCAGCAATAGAGCAATACTAGGGACCCCGAGGCCCTTATCCCTGAAGAAAACCAAAAGGTCGACCAAGATGCCCCAAAAATTGGGAGAGAGCTGGGACGGGCACACATTAAAATGTTGTAAAACACTTTTTATGAAGGGGTGCAAAGGAAACCGAAGACCATTCTCAAAGGCCGCCTCAAAGAAGCAGACCATCTTGGGAACTGACACCACATAAAACGTGAGGATATCAGGACACCAAATTTGTCTTTAACGAGTAACAAAAATTTTAGCGAACGGGTTGCTCGACCGGGCCAGGGTCCCACGTCCACATACCTCACAAAGAGCCAAATAATCAAAGCTATCAGATACCTATCTCGCTACCTTCCCTTGCTCCTACCTGGCTGAGGAAGATAACCCCATCGGGAGGACCCAAACCGCAGCGATGTGATCTATCGGCCGCCATTGCGCCCTGACACCGACTCCTGAGCTGACCTTCCCTCTATTCGTAAGCCTACAAAAGCACGCATGACTAAATGGCGGAAAGGGAGAACGAACAAAGCAACGAAAGAGACTGGACCCTAACCCAACACGCCCTAACAACCTGAAATTCAAAAACTAGGAAAAGAAAACAAGCGACGAAAAGGAAGATGCGGATCGAACTAAGCGTAGTGAAAACAAAGGAAAACAAATTTCTAAGAAATACGTAGAAGCACCATAAGGTGTCCGAACACTGATCAAAGATACTTCCAAAACCGTAGAAGAAGTGGAAAAGTGCGATACAAGGAATGTTTCTAAAGGCATGAGGAGCGATAGTCCAAATAGGCGCGAAAATCGAAAGAGCGCCATCATTATCATAAGACGTTTGACGGCGACAAAGCTCAGATCAAACCATCCCCTACAAGCCACATGGAAGCCGCAACCAATCCAAGAAACGCTTCAGCCCTTACCTAAGCCTGCTTTAGTAAAGACCTGGGGGGCTATTGATAGGGTAGAGAACGACATATACATAGGCCCAAAGCGCAAACCCAAGGGCACAGGCCCAAACCCCTGCTTTATAAAGGGAGTTGAGGGATCCCCGAATAAAGAAGCTCGACCCACAGTGAGACCCTACCCATGCCACAGCACTTAGGCCAGGGACCAGAGTTAAAATCACCTTGCCAGGAAATCAAGTGATGTAGGCAGCCCAAAAAACTCATGTAAAAGGAAAGTGCCCAATCTTCATGATCCGCATCCCACGGATTAGGAAAGAAAGATCTTGCATGATCACGACTCCTCCATTATCCCTTAAGAGTCGTTCTATGATAAGGAAAAGGAAACTCCTCACCTAATGAGAAAGATACCGTATCACCATCCAACGAGGAAATTAACCAGTATTTCCCCCTTATAAATACCGACCCATTCCACCGCAAAAAGGTACGCAACAATTACGCCATAGAAAACAGTTGAATTCTTTTCGTAAGGAAAAAACTGACTTAGCCATCGGAGCGGCGGCCGGCACACCCCCGTCGAATAACCCTTTTTGTGTAGGTTACAGGTTGCCCAACGATCCAATCCATCAGACCGGCCCAACAGCCTCAAGAGGCTCCAGCCCAGTCTTGGTAGAAAAAGCACCATCACCTAAAAACCTAAATACCACACCTAATTTCATGAATATCTCTATCTCATGCCAATTAAATGGCATTTCATCTATGGTCTAGCTCAATCATCACTTCTCAATCTCCAATTGAACCATAAATCATGCAAATATTGGCCAAATACCCACAAGCATTAAGACTAAATGGAATACTCAACATATATGTGAAAATAATACATCAATCAATAGATATTAGGCAAAATCCATACACATCTCATGTTCAAGCCACATCTAAAACCCTACTTAAAAATAACTAAAACATCTTTAAAGAAAATTCAATCATCAAAAGAAAGGAAAACAAAGGGGGAAAGAGAGAATGAACAAATTTTAGTGAAGCCCTGATGAGTATCTTAAATACTCATTTTATCCCTATGTTTCACTTAGTTTTTTAGTGTTTTTATGTTAAATAAGTGTCCTAATGCTCTAAATGTTCATATGTATGATTAGGTCAATCATTTGGCGGAATTGTGCAAAATCGGAAGCAAAAAAAAAAGGAAAATCAACAAACACGGCTACAGCATACAGCAATAGCTACTGTATTTTGCCATTTTCAGCTACAATATGAGCTCAATTGGAATCAATATTTATATTTATGGATTCTACACTTCGGATCTTTCCAACGACACCAATATCGTATGATTTGGAGTTCGGATGAAGAAGTTATGAAGGAAGGAGTGAAGGACACCAAAGCAGGAAAATATGACGGCTTGAGAACACGCTATAGCGTGATCTTCTCACGCCTCAGCTTGGTTTGGCCTTCATTCCTCCAGTAGCTTCCCATCTTTGCCACACCGTAGCACCAAATCCATCATGCTACATCGTGATGCCGAGGCCCATGATTTTTGTTGAAGCCCGTCTCCTCCCTTTTTGTTCTTTGGCCATTAAAAAGAACAAGATTAGGGCTTGGAAAATGGGGAGAGTTCGTAGGGAATTCTTTAGCGGGGTTCGTCGGGAGGCTAGAGATTGATGAGAGGGAGGCCCTCTCTTAGGGTTCCTCCCTCTTGAAGATTTTTCACCTAGGAGAAGAAGGAGACTTGAAGAAGAAGAAGAAAATGGAAGAAAATAAGGAAGCTCTTCCATCATATTTGTTTCTTTTCTCCACTTTTTCGTTTTCCTCTTTCTTTTGATGGTTGTATTTCTTCTTCCACTAATGTTCTAGTTAGTTTTCTTAGGGTTTAGATGTAGCCAAAGACAAGTTTGTATGAATCTCTTAATTTTTATTGATTTATGTTTTATTTCATATTTATGTTGAGTATTTCATTTGATCTTAATGCTTGTGGATATTTAGCCAATATTTGCATGATTTGTGGTTTGATTCAAGATCCGAGAGGTGAGAGTCAAAATTAGACCATGCATGTATTACCATCTAATTATCATGAGATGGAGATATAAATGAGATCAGGTGTGGTATTGGGATTTCTTGTGTTTAATGCGCCTTTAGAAATCTAGGGTTGAGCAGAGATGCAAAATACTTGATCCTGATGGTAGTGTGTGAATGCTTGAGAGAGATTTGCATATACACTAGTGAAATCACCATCTTCATGATGAAATAAACATCGATTAATTTGGTTTTGAGGTTCATACATAACTATTTAGGTGATATCTATGCCCTAAGGCCTTTTAGTCTTAATCGAGTCTTCTTGCATGCTTAATTAGTGTAATTTTAGATCCTTTTACAAATTTCCATCCATCCAAATAGAGCCTAGGCTAGATTAAAGTCGATACTTAGTAACCCAATTCCTCGTGGGACGATACTTATACTTCCATTTTTATTACTTGAGGCGACGTATGCACTTTAGGCGTACTATTTTACATAACACAAAATCACCTATCAAGCCCCAATCTCTTCTTCCTCCATTTCCTCCTTCTTCAAGCTTTTCTTCCTAAAAGATGTATACCTTAGGGTGTTTCCACCCAATAGAGGGTTGCTCCCCACCATAAATGTAAAACCCGAGAAATATTCAATTTTTTTGAAAAATGGTAAAACAATAATTTTGGTTGAAAATCGAAAATTTTCTAGATCTCGGATGACGAAACAAACTTTCTGTTGGATCGTCTCATGAAATCCTAGTTAACGTCGAATTTCGTTGGATTAAGGCGGTCGAATTTCATATTTGGCATCGAGTGTCGGGTGACACATGGCACGACATGTGATGTACTTGTGTGAATGGCTCACATTGAGCCAAGTGTTACGTGGAGAAAATAATGGGAAAGATAAAACAAGGCAAAAAAAAGGAAAAATAAAAAATAAATAAATAAAAGAAAAGAAAAGGAAATGAGAAAAGCCAAAAAAAAAAGAAAAAATGAGAGGGGAGAAGGCCATTTCGACAAAGAGAGTGAGAGGATAGAGAGAGAGAAAGAAAAAAAAAGTAGAGAGAGAAACTTCTCTCTAAGATCTATGGAAATCGGGCTATGGGTTTTCGTCGGAGCAAGAGATAAAGTCGGTCCACGCAACGAGGGTACGCGTGGGTACCAAAATCTTGGATTTTCGTCAAACTCCACGGGGTAGGGAATTTTCCTACTTTGAATATTTTTATCCTAAAGGCCATGTAATGGCTTGGATTTTCTTTGAAGCCATGAGAGGCCGTAAATTTCAGTCCCAAAATTTTGGGATTTGGGTGTAAAATTAATAGAATTTTCAAGGCCCATTTTCGGACGATCGGACTTAATTACAGGTATTTGAATGATCCGGACCTCGCTTTTCGGGGGGCTGTTTGAGACGATCCCGGACGGGTTTCAGGCTGACTTAAGCGGTCGGATTATGTTGAGGTTTGATTTTGATGCGGGATGATGTCTTGAGTTTTGTGGTGTGTTTGAGGTATCATGATGGTCGGTGTGAGCAGGTAAGAGGACGAAGGTACCACATTTTATATGGGTCGAGATTTGGGCCATTTTATTATGTTAATGTATTGTTGGAAAAATAAATAATATGTTATTGTGCTGTAAAAATCATGTGTAACTGTGCTTACATGATGTATTAACGTGGAAATTGTGATGAATGGAAATTATATGTAGGAAATATAATTATCCGGAATTTATAAATTTTGCATGTAGCATGACATAGTATACAATGACATGATTGCATTGCATTATGCACTAGTACGTCTCATGACATGGGTGTGAGTGCATGGTAAAGATCGGCACTGTGTTTGATGTTGATGATGGGCTCAGTAACATGGGACGACGTCTAAAATGAGTCGCATGGTTTTGAGGTTATCGGTATACGGGTACTTTTGAAATAAGCGGTTGTCGAGGCATCCATAGCTTGTGAATAAATACATTTATTGGAGACTTTCCATGGGTTTAAAATAAGCTGTTATCGGAGGCCCCCGACTATGGCTTTAAGAAAATAAAGTTGTTATCGGAAGCGTCGAGGTCGGAGGTGTCGAATCGGAGATTTTCCCAGGTCGGAGATTGGGTATCACGGTCGGAAATCGGGGCTTTGAATGAAGCGGTTATCGGAGGTTGTTCAAAGGATTTGATTTATAAAAACAAAAAGCCTTTTGTTTTGGATAAAAGTGTGGGTGAAACACCCGGTAATGATTTTCATTTGGCATATGCATGGCGAAGAGTCGGTGAGGGACTCGGGATATGGGATAGGGTGAGTCATTCTCGTCACGCTGACAGCCTTAGACATTTGGTAAAGGCGTGCATGTTTTTGCCCAGTGTGTAGTGTGTCATTACATGTGCACTTAGGTGGGGAGTAGCCCTTGTAAGAATATTTCTCTGTTGGGCATTGCTCACCCCGTCGCGAGACCCCCTTTTCAGGTACAAGGAGTTTATAGGAAGCGGGCGCTAATGAGGCCGTGATTGTGAAGAAGGCCATATGGCCTTGATAATACTTTTGTAAAAAGTATTTTATGTAAAAATAATTGTAATTAAATTCTTTTAGACTATTGTATAAATAGTCGAGTATGTAATTATGGTAAAAGAGCCGTGATCGAACTTTTATGGAATGTAATTAACTGTTTCATTTTCATATTTTAGATTTAAATGTGAATGAATGGGTCCCGGTAAAGGGATGTATATTGGAGATATGGATAGATGGACCCTATGGAATTGATACTTCTATTGAGATACTAGATGGGTTATGATTATCTTTACATTATCACGAGGTTGTATGTTTAGGTAGAGCTCCTCGGAATAAGAAGACTGCTCGATTTTGTGAAAATATGGATCCAAATAAATGGGACACAACAGCGTGGTATCAGTCACCCCGAAATCCACGGGAATTCGGGTTGGCGGGTTGTCAAGCCAGGACCCCGGATTAGGGTGTCACATTAAGCTCTCTTCCTAATGCCACTAGAATAATCTCACCCCCTTTGGTAATCCTCGATTTTGGGCTTAAAATGAGCAAAAAAAGGCAAATCTGTGTGTTGGGTCCAACATCTACGCTGCAGCATGAGCACTGTTCATAGAATGCCCTATTTTTTCTCATTTTCTTCCTGGTGCCATAATTTTCTCGTCCAAACTCCAAATTGGGCAATCTTGGTGTCATTGGAAAGCTCTTGAAGTGTGGAATCCATCCATATAAAGCTTGATTCCATTGGAGCTCATCTTATAGTTGAAAATGTCAAAATATAGTGGTTGCTACATGTTGTAGCAGTGTTTGCTGATTTTCCACTTTTTCACTTTGTTTTCTCTCCAATTTCACACAATTCCCCCAAATGGTTGACCTAATCATAAAGATGGACATGTAGAGTATTAGGACACTTCTTTAACATAAAAATACTAAAAATCTAAATAAAACATAGGAATAAATTGAGTATTTAAGATATTCATCACACCCCCAAACTTAAATTTTTGCTTGTCCCCAAGCAAAGGAAACACAAACATAAAACAAAAACACTAAGATAGATATGAGTATGAGTATGGTGTTAGTACAAGTTAAGAGAAAGCTTGGAAATGTTCTAAAAAAACATGTTAGCCAAAGAGCCTGGATCTGAAACATTTATCATCTCTAAGGCCGTAATATGGTGATCGAGACAAGTTTTGCCCCCGAGTCACTCGATAGAAGCTTTCTAAAGGAACTCGGTGTAAATGATGTTTTAGGTCTCAAAAATATAGACAAGGTTCCAAAAACACTCTTTGTAGCGCCCCGAAATCAAAAAGTGCATTTGATCACCCATCAGCACATGAAGCCACGTGGATATCGTGTAACCCGATACCACATCGTTGTGTCCCATTCACCGGGATCCACGATATTACCAAACCGGATCAAGTCCTTGGATATCGTATGACCCGATACCACATTATGCATCCCATTCACCGGGATCCACCATTTCCTATGACCGGACAGAGCTCCCTTCGTGCTAGGAGCTCTTCCAAAGCCCTCACCCCACCATGATGTACGATTGCTGCCGAAAGAGTGGCATCTTGTGGTACATTCCCGGGGTTCGCGCCTGGCGAGCTTCTCTTCCACTTAGGGTGAGTGGGAGCCAATTTCAGGGGCGCCTGGGGCTCTTCAAAGTGAACTCACCCAGCCACTGGAGTGGCGAGCCTGCGTTTTAAGTCAATTTTATACAAACTCCCTTTTTTGAGTTCCAATTCAACCTTTAACATATTTATACATGCCAAAAATGAATTTACTCCAAAAATATTACATGCTGATCCAATAATTTGTTCCAAATTAGTTTTACAAGACAATTACATAAGTAATTATAAAGCCACAATCCGGCTTTCTTCACTCTCGCGGCCTCGAATGAGAGCCGCCCTGCTGCTGTCCATACCTGAAATGTTATCCCACAGTATAGGAGTGTGCCTTCCAGTCAGAGTAAATTCGTATAAAGTCTATTCCCCACCTAAGTGCACATGTTATGTTCACTTTAAAAGCCACATTCACACCACAAAAACCAAGAAATTGCAATCCTAGGTTGGAATTCTACATGTCATGCCATGAAATGAGATGAGACCCACTCATGTACCATGTCAGGAGTCTTTCTGGCTCACCATGCAGTCTTTCACAGGCTCCCATGCACGAGTCTTTTACCGACTCTGTGCAGGAGTCGCCTTAACTCACCACACAATGCAATGTTCATGTGTGATAAAAACTGTCATTAATGGATTACATCCAATGATCCTTTCCAAAACAAAAGTCATGTCTTTATAAACCAAAACTTTTTGGATGTAATTCATCGAATGATTATTTCATTTATAAAACCCTTGTGTCTTTGTGGATGGCCAGTTTACTGGAGTCTCATCGGCCCCAGCTCCGGCGCCTGTCTACACTTTTGGACTTTCCAGCGTCGGATGCGAAGTAAACCAGTCAGGTCTTTCACCCAAAGAGTATCTGGCCCTTCTTATTGCAGACATAGAAGTTTTCTTTTAGTTTTTCACCCATCTGACTCTTTTGGACCGTCGAAGATGCAGAAACCCCTCCATCAAATCACCAATTGTGGTGTTTGATCCTAACCAATACACCCACACCCACGTGAAATGCGATATTCCGTCTTGTGTACAATGTAATGTCATTGCATATTATTATCATCCCACATGTAATGAATGTCATATGAATGATATTAACCATACAATTTATACCTTGTATCCTGAACCGTTATATCACATGCATATAATTTCAATCAAACGTCGCAACAATGTTAATACATTTTAGAGCACATATATTAACATTTTCATCACATCAACGCTAACCACACATATTACAAAAGGCAAGTAATAACATTACGAGATCATCAAAACCAAATTGTGGCACCTAGTATGCCCACAAAACTATCCACAATAGCCCCCAAAGCAAGCTATATAAATGGCCCCCGAACAAATACACACGGGCTTCAAACAATCCTCGGCAATCTGCTGGGAACTCGAACTCGCACAAGTAGAGCCCGCGCCCTTTGGGTAAAGAGGTTCGCCTAGGGAATGACTCTCTTTCACCTAAATGACCAGTCTTCCACATCGAATCTTCGAGTTTGCACAGGCGAACCACCCCTCGCCTAGGCAAACCCCTTCACCTAGGCGAAGAGCCAAACTTCTTGGGGAAGATACATGCCTTCGCGAGGCAGCTCTTTTCACCTAGGCGAAGAACATCGTTGGAACTTCGAAAATCCCATTTTTCTTCGCCCAAACAAACCCTAAAACGAAAAACCCCTTTTTGTCAGCCTAAATGTGATAAACCGGAGTAGGAAGAATCCCTACCTCTAGGAGCATAGTAGCATGGGTAGGAAGCCTCCCTAGCCCGAAATCCTTGATTCCCCAAAATCTCCTCCTTCGGACCTCCGAGGAAATCCTTCCTTTTTGGTGCCCACGCGTAGCCCTCATCAAGTAGATGAACTTTCACTCTTGCTCGACAAATTTCGACTGACGAAACTCAGTAGATCTAAGAGAGAAGCTCTTGGCTCCCTCCTCCTCTCTCTCTTTCTCTCTCGTAATCAAAACCAGAAACCAAGAATGGGAAGAATGGGATCCCCCTTCTTTTCCCCGACCCTCCTCAGCCAAGTTTAAGTGGTTGGTCCACATCATGTGCGTGTTCGCATTTGGTCAAATCTGTTTTTTCTTAGAACAATTTATTTATTATAGTTTCAAGTTCAAGTTATTTTAAATGAACTTTACTTAATTCATTTCCCAACTTTCAATATTTTTTTCTCCAAATCTCGTTTTTGGGGTCAACTAGACACTCGACACCCCGAAAATCATATAAATCCGACTGTCTCGGAGTTCAACGAAATTTGTCTAGGTAACTAGATTTCGCAAGAAGAATCCAATGGTAAGGTTCGTTTCATCATCCGAGATCTAGAAAAACTCTAGGTTTGCAACTTGTATTATAGCAGCAATTTACCTTTTTATCCTTTTTCGGAAAAATTCAAACTTACCCAAGTTTTACACTCTTCAACCAAACTTAACTCACTTTATTTGAAAGAAAATTAACTAAAACAAGATAAGAACGCACCTTTTATTCAACAACTAAAACTAAAAAGTAGGAAGTAATACTAAGGGGTTTTAGAAAAGTTTCCATGTAGCGGAGATCCATTGGTGACTCCCCACCGATTAGTTAAGGGCCATTAGGGCATTTGGTCCCTCGAACCATAAGACACTCTACTAAAAACCAAAGCACGTACTTGTGAGTAAACTCACTTATTTGTTTCTTTTCTTTCTTTTTTTTCTCTCTTTTTACTTTTCTTTTTCTTTTTCTTTTTCTTTTGTTTTTCTCTTCTTCTTTTTTTCTTTTTAGTTAGGACATATTGGCAATCCTCTTTATTGAGGTGTCACATAACTATAGAAGTTAAGGTCTCTCAAGGTAAGTTCAATTTGAGAAAAAGATGTTGGAGCCAAAGTGTATAAATGAGAAGTAGTATGTGTGTGCGTAGGAGTTTCATTAAGAAATGATTTCTTGAGAAACAATGGGGCTATTCAAGCTAAGTTTCACACAACCAAAAGATACACTCAAGTCCTAGATCAAAGAAATGCAAAGGTATCCCAAATTTTACCAAGAAAACAGTTTAAGCACAAAACCAATGCATTCTCAAAACAATTACTAGGTATCAACTCAACTCAACTCATATGAGACACAATATAAACAAAACAAAGAAAGAAAAACACATTCAAATAACAACCAAACAACTAAAAAGAAATAACTACAACAAGGAAATTCTAAAGTTTGATTTTTTTTTGAATTCTTGGTGCACTTTACCCTTCTAAACTTGGAAATGAACATTTGTCCTCCAGTAGTAGAGCAAAGCGAAGGGATAGCGAGTACTCACAGGGTGATCAAATAGCCAGTAAGCTTGATGAATATTGTTGTGACATGAAAATTGTGTCTTTTGTCTCCGTAAAGCTTGAAATGTGCAATGAGTGCACAATCTTCCAAAAGTGAAGCACAACTGGCAAACTCTTCTCTTGACACTCACAACCCCTTTCTTGATGATCTAGATTCTTCAACCATATATCTCCAATGCTTTGAGAACATCACAACCATTGACCCTTAACCATTCCATAGCAATTCTCTTCGTTTTCTATGATGGCACACTCACCATAACATAGCATAACCAACACCCTCATCCCAATCTTTTATTCATAATTGTCATAGACATGATGCTCTAAATACTCCCAAATTGATGTAGAAGAATGATGCTTTAACAAAGAATGTTAGGGAACTCCTCTTGTATCAATCTTGAGGCTTGAACTTTACTTGGACATTTTGTCAACACGCCAGGAGTGTAGTTTTCTTACTTGTTCAATGGACTCAAGGCACTTTGATGGCTCTCAAGCTTACAAGAGGTGAGATTTTAGCTCCCATATTGCAACAATATCAACAACATTCAATTTTCAAACATCAATTCATTTTTTATTCACCCAAATCTCAAACCTTCAAGTTTAGGTCCATTTCATACAAGCAACCAAGAGTGTAAAAAGGAGACACACTCACTTGAACTCCATATCTAGTACAAGGAACTTCCAACACATAACAATTCAAAATTTGTATTTCAAGAAGCGCAATGAGTAGAGGTTTTAAGAGACGAGATGGGAGAGACTTGGAATGGGTTGGAAAGCTTTGTGGTTTTTGTAGAGAGAAATGGGTATGGATTTCAAAATAAAGATGGAAGGGATGGAAAGGGGTTGGAGAAGGTTTGAAATGGTTTCTAAAAGAAGCAAAGGTGTTTAGAGGGGCTAGGTCTTAGTTTTAGATGAAGGTAGGCTAGAAAATAGGAAGAATATAAGAACTTAAGTGTGGTAGGATGCTGAAACAGATTTTTACTTGTTCAATTTTGCTTCTTTGATCCTCCAAGATTCTATAAACTTCCACTTTTCAAGATTCTCCACCTTCATAGCCAACTTTGAACTCCAAAAACTTGAAAATTAACACTAAAACAAGGAGAAACAAGATCAAGCATGAAAATTTATTCAAAAACAAAACTCAAAACTTACTACGAAATGGAAAAGTGAAAGATAACTTATTAAGCTTAGGTTGCCTCCCAAGAAGCCGCTCCGTTTTTAAAGTCTAGCTTTACTCTACCAACTACGGAATTGTTGGTGATTCTTTCCTCCATCATTCCCTAAGAAGCCATAGTCGTGCTCAAATAGCTTCTTGAGCACATAAAGTCGGAGGCTTGCAAGCTTTCCTAGGGAGTTAGGAGCTTTCTTCACTTTGGTTGCTTTCAAGTTCAAATATGATCTCACCTAACTCTAAAATGGGAGTCATTTTCTTATTTTCCAACTTGCCATGCACTTCTCCCTAAAGGGTCATCTCCGGAGTTGTCTTAAATTATTTTCTCTTTTCTTCCATTTCCAGAGAAGTTGGTCCTTCTTCACTTGCAACTAACTCATGTAGCTCCATGGCATCTACCTCTACTCTTCTAGGCTCCTCAAATGTAGGCAAAGTCTTTTGTTGATCTTCTAAAAGTATCCTAGTCATTTTCCCCACTTGCACCTCCAAGCTTTTGAGTTATTATGACTGAATTTGAAGAGTTGTCCTTGCCTCATTCATAAATTGAGCTTGAGAATTGGCAAATTCAGCTTGAGACTTAGCTAATTCCATCATTGAACTGGCTAATTTAGCCATTCCATATTCAATGTTCAGCTCCTTCGCTTGTGGAGGTTGAGGAATATTTTCATTTTTCTCCCATGAAAGGTGTGGGTGGTGTTGGCATCCCAAATCATATGTGTTAAAGTATGGGTTACCCACATACTTAACTTCCCTTAAAGGCATATTCGGATGCCAAACTATACTTGCCACCCTTTGATGCAGACCATATGCTTGTTGCCTCATTTGTAGTTGTTAAGTGAGTTGAGAAATTTTAGTTGATAATTCGATGAAAGTTTCCATTGTGAATCAACTCCTACAAAACAAAAAATCAAAAATCAAAAATCAAAGTAACATAGAAAAGGAAAATAAAACAATACTAACTATATCCAAAGTAAAGTAAAGCTATTTCAGATATTAACAATAAAGCACCAATTCTCGTCGCAGCGTCAAAACTTGATATGTGTTAGCGTGTTATATAAAATAGTACGTCTATGTGTGCAAGTGCACACGTCGCCTCAAGTAATATAATGAAAGTAAGAATATCGTCCCACGGAGAATTGGGTTACTAACTATTGACCCTAATCTAGCTTAGGCTCTGTTGGATAACTGAGTGAGTTTGAAAGACAAAAATAGGGAAAAATAAGCATGCAAAGTCCTAAACTAACAAAGACTCAAGAAAATCTAAAACAACCTAAAAAGCCTTAGGACATAGATTTTACCTAAACAATCATAAATGAACCTCCTAACAAAATCAATCAATGTTTATTTTCATATGAAGATGGCGATTTCACTAATGTATATGTGAATCTTTCTCAAGCATCCACACACTACCCTTAGAAATGTTATCTCCTCTGCATCTCTACCTCAGACCATCACTTAACTAAGAGTGTTATGAACCTGAAACCTAAATACCACACTAATTTCATGATTATCTCTATCTTGCACTTGACAAGATTAAATGGCATTTCATCTATGGTCTAAGCTCAATCATCACTTCGATCTCGATTGAACCATAAATCATGCAAATATTGGCCAAATACCCACAAACATTAAGACTAAATGGAATACTCAACATATATGTGAAAATAATACATCAATCAATAGATTTTAGGCAAAATCCATACATTCATGTCTTTGGCTACATCTAAACCCTAAGAAAACTAACTAAAACATCTTTAAAGAAAATACAATCATCAAAAGAAAGGAAAACAAAGGGGAAAGAGAGAATGAACAAATTTTTGTGAAGCCCCAATCTCTTCTTCCTCCATTTCCTCCTTCTTCAAGCTTTTCTTCCTAAAAGATGTATGCCCTAGGGTGTTTCCACCCAAAAAGGGCTTCCTCCCACCCCAAAGCTCTCTTCTAATGCCCCAGAATGATCCCCTCTTTGGTACTTCTAGATTTTGGGCCTAACATCCACGCTTCAGCATGGTAAATCTCACATTGCAGCGTGAGCACTATTCACAGCATGCCCCATTTTTTCTCATTTTCTTTCCGATGTCTTAACTTTCTCGTCTAAACTCCAAATTGAGCAATCTTGATGTCTTTGGAAAGATCTTGAAGTGTAGAATCCATCCATATAAAGCTTGATGCCATTGGAGCTCATCTTATAGCTGAAAATGTCAAAAATACGATTAGTTCTTCACTACATCTTCATGCGATGTTCTTGATTTCCACTTTTACTTTTGTTTTACTCGATTTCGCACAATTCTGCTAAATGGTTGACCTAATCATAAAGATGAACATGTAGAGCATTAGGACACTTATTTAACATAAAAATACTAAAAATCTAAATAAAACATAAGGATAAAATGAGTATTTAAGATACTCATCAATGGCATCACCAAGGATGTGTCTGACATAAACCTCATAGAAATAATCTCTAAAGTGAACTTGGTGGGGTCTAACTCCTAAGGAATGGTGGATTGATCTTGGAGTGCTAGACATGTGTTCTCTGACAAGAAGATGTTCTATACCTTTGAACTAATTGAGACTGGGAAAAAGGTGTTCATGGGGAACTTTACCATGAGGCAATAGAGAAATTTGTTCTCTATAAAAACAAAGTTGAGAATCAACTCAACAAGAAAATTAAAGTGCTAAGAAGTGATTGAGGTGGTGAGTATGAATCGTCATTTGTTGACTTTTGTGCTCAACATAGAATTATACATGAAACCACAACAACTTATTCGCCTCGATCCAATGGAGTGGCTAAGCGAAAGAATCGAACTCTAAAGGAAATGTTGAATGCAATGTTGATAAATTCTAGTCTACCACAAAACATGTGGGGAAAAGTCATTTTGACTGCTAATTACCTTTTGAATAAGGTACTTAAAAAGAAAGCAGAAAAGACTTCATATGAGTTATGGAAATGAATAAAGTAATCCTATAAATACTTGCAAGTGTGGGGATGTCTAGCTAAAGTAGCAGTTCCTCTACCTAAAAAGGTGAAATTATGACCTAAAACTATTGATTGCATTTTCATTGGTTATGCACATAATAGTACTGTTTATCGATTTCTTCTCCATGAGTCAAATATCCCAGATATTCATAAGAACACAAAAATAGAATCAAGGAATGCATCATTTTTTGAAGATGTATTTCCATGTAAATCCAAAGAAGAGCCAATTTCATCGAAACGAGTGCTAGAGACTATTAATGAAAATAGTCATAATGAAAATTGGGATGGTACGGTAGAACCTAGACGCAGTTAAAGAGCAAGGTTAGAAAAATCTTTTGGTCTAGATTTCTACCTTACGCTCTCGAAGAGGAACCTTAAACCTATAAAGAGGCAGTAAACTCTATGGAGGGTCTCATGTGGAAAGAGACCATTAAGAGTGAAATTTATTTCATTCTACATAACCATACTTGGGAGCTAATGGATCCTCCACATGGTTATAAACCTTTAAGTTCCAAGTGGGTTTTCAAGAGGAAACGGAAATTAAATGGATCAATTGACAAATACAAAGCAAGACTTGTGATCAAATGCTACAAATAAATTGAAGGCCTTGATTATTTTGACACATATTCTCCTGTGACAAGAATTAATTCCATAAGGATGGTGCTTGCAATTGCTGCCTTGAGGAACCTTGAAGTACATCAAATGGATGTGCAAATAGTATTTCTTAATGGAGATTTAGATGAAGAAATCTACATTGAGCAACCTAAGTGATTTTCTACTCTAAGACAAGAAAAAAAAGTCTGTACATTGGTGAAATCATTGTATAGGGTATAACAAGCATCAAAACAATGACATGAGAAATTTGACAATGTTATGGTGTTACGTGACTTCAAAATTAATGAATATGACAAGTGTGTGTATGTCAAAAATACAAAACATGGATATGTTATCGTATGTATGTACGTAGATGACATGCTGTGCTCGATTGTGATGATGAGATGATTACATTTACTAAGAATATGATAGATTGATGTTGCACAGAAAGACTTAAGACTTGTTGATGTTATATTAGAAATAAAAATCAAAAGAACATCATATTAACTCATTCTAAGTCAGTCACTCTATGTTGACAATATTCTTGGAAAGTTTGACAAAGATAATTCTTAGCATAAGCTAGAACACTAGTAGATGTAACTCTACATTTCTCCAAGAATAAAGCAAATAGTGTTTTTCAAGTAGAATACTCTAAGGTAATAGGCAATCTAATACACATAACGAGTTGTATAAGACCAAACATAGTATATGCAATCAACAAACTAAGCAAATACACGAGTAATTCAAGAGCCTAGCATTGGCAAGGAATTATGAAAGTATTAAAATACTTACGATTTATTCATGATTATGGGTAGCACCGTATAAGATATCATGTTGTACTTGAAGGATACAATGATGCTAATTGGATATCAAATGTTAAAGACTCAAAATCCCAAAGTGGTTATGTGTTTACATGGGGAGAAGCAACAGTCTCATGGAAATCCTCAAAACAAACAGTTATTGCTAGATCCATAATAGAATCTGAGTTTATAGCACTAGACAAATGTGGGGAAGATGCTTAATGGCTACGCCTTTTCCCCTAGAGGATATTCCAAGATGACCAAAACTCATGCCTCCAATATGCATACATCGTGATAGTCAATCTACTATTGGTAGAGCACAAAACAATATATACAATGGTAAGTCTAGACATATTCGTCGTAGACACAACACCATTAAACAACTACTCTCAAGTGGGGTTATCTCTCTAGATTATGTAAAATCTAAGGAAAACATCGTGGATCCTCTAACCAAAGGGTTAAATAGAGATTTAGTTGAAAAGTCATCGAGGGGAATAAGACTAAAGCCCATAAAGAAATTAGTTAATACAACGAATACCCAACCTATCTAACTGGAGATCCCGAGATCTAGGTTTAAAAGGGACAACTAAATTGTAAAGACTTTGATTTTATCACTATGAGGATCGCTGTCCGTTCACCATGATGAAGCAGTAGTGCTCATAAGAAAAGGTTAAAGTTATGCTAATGATCTCTATGTTTTAGAAAAGAAGAGTAACAGGCTACTCTCACCAATTATGAGATCACCTATGTATGGAGTGAATTAAGTCAGCTAAAGGAATTGAACATGGCACGATTCTATTAAGAATAAAGACAAATGCATTCATTAAAAATTAACATAGTGAGAAGCTGAAAATGTTAAGAAGATTCTTGTGTAAGGTATGTCATCATCTACACAAATGACAAAACGATTCAAAGACACCCGCGTCTCTGATTTAGTTGGTGAGTAAGCATACTTCTTGAAGGTTCGAAAATTTAACACACACTGCTGTGCAAGTTTAATAGTTATTTGCTCTATCAGCCTTGATGCTATATTAAACAAATTGTCAATTTCATTCATGTAGGGAATTATTGGTAGCGGCCAAATGAAATTATCTTCGTGTGGAATGGTTGTTAAACAGCTAGCTAAATGCTTCTTAATTCCTTTTTATGGGTTTTAATTTTCTTTGTCCATTGAGTCAAAAATCGTCAGAATATCTTTGTTGGTTCTTGTTGTCCATTCCTTTCTTGAATCCTATTTGTGGATTTATTCTCTTGGGAGTCATCTTTTAAAAGTAAGTTAATCAAATTTTATTTAGGCCTTTATCTTTCTTTCATTATGATGATCACAAATATCTTATATTCGTAATTAGTATTGATGAGGTGTATTCTTGCGTCAGTTGACATTTATCACCGGAAATAGCTTCCATTTAGTCTCAGAAAGCCTTTGAATAAGTAGAGAAAGGCGGATTTGTTTCAAAGTGTGGTTGCTGAACTCAATCATTAATCTTGCTGTGTATTTTGTTTACATTTATTTCTTTACTTTCTTGCCTTTGGTTTTATTTGATTGTATTGTTTGTCTAACAATATGTGTGTTTAGGATTTAATGCAAACTTATTTATCTGATAGAAATAGACTTTTTTGTCATTCGGCCATTTATCACAATCAGCAAACAAATCGATGGTTGTAGGCAGCTAATATATTTTGCAACAAATTGATCAAACACCAAAAACAAAGGAAAATAAATAAAAACTTCCAGATCGATCGCAATAGAAACCACTATTAAGACATAAGCCCAAATATAGGTAAGGGAGAGGAGTGATTTGGTCAAGAAAAATTTAAAAAACACATTCGCTTTTAATAGGATTTGCAAGAGAAAAAGACTTGCGAATTTTTAATATCAATTATGTTTGAGGTATACTGAAGGAATTCAAATAGTGGAGTGGAAAATCCATGGATTTTACCCAAATTCACTTGCTCCTTAACAATGAGATGAATTTCATATTTTACCAATTATATGATTTTAAATTCATCAAAAACAGGATGCGAAACACCTTTGCCTATATATGAATTTCAAGAATCCTTCATTTTGCTATGGATGATGGAAATTAAAATTTACGTCTTATACCTATTTTCATCAATTACTCAAAATTTACAATATTTATACCTATTTTATCATACTTACCCTAATCTTTCTTATTTGGTTTTTTCATCAAAATCATGAATTCTAATTCCAATAGTCCCAAGCAGGGCCATCAAGATTTTGCTCATATAGTCTTGAAATCAATGATGGAACCAGAAGGCTAATCCATAGTCTTATACCCACCTAGACTGGGGACTTTTAATTGTTTGATTTATCAAAATTTTGGAATGTTAAAATATTATAGAAACCAATTTCTAGGCCTTGTATCACAGGTGGAAATCCACCTTTCGTTTGAATGACTTTCCTTGGAAAGATAAACAAACAACCGGATGCTTTCAAAAAAAAATGGAAAAAACAAACAAACAACCAGATTACAAACACAGATAGGGATCGAAAGGATAGGATTGGGGCCTTTGGAGGCACTACCCCAAGTTGTCCATATGTCGTTTGTAAGTTTGTAACAACTACTTTTTCAAGCATGGAGATGAATATACTTGATTCAAAATATCAACGATGTGGGCTCCTCTTGTTCAGGTCAACTACCAATCAACACACGACTTCGTGGAACCAATGATAAAAATACCATGAGATATATCTTGGGTATATAGTGTATCAGTGTTAATCAATATAATATACAATATCGATAATGAATTGGTATAAATAACGATAAAAATTCGAAAATACTCGATATATCGTTTGAGAGTGATATATCAAAGTACGATAATTTTTATTTTTCACTTAATATTTATTAAAATTTAAAAAAATAATATTTAAGGTGTGTATGCTTTGTTATGAAGACGAAAATGAGGAGATGAAGATATATAGAAAAATAAAATGAAAATCTTGGCAATAATTAATATCATTTAATTATTTATAGAAAATAAGAAGAAGATGAGAAACTGATTGAAATTATTATGTCTTGTATGTAATTCTTTATAATTAGCTATTTACAAAAAGATTTAAAAAAGGATTGGAATTATTATATTTCATGTAAGTTATTATCATTAATTATTATAAAAAAATTAGAGAATCTGGGCAGTATGAGAAAATGAAGGGTTTTTAACATTCATTCATATTATTAAATTTTTTAATGATTAATATTAAATTTTACAATTAAAATTTTAATTAAAAAAATTGATTAAAGCTGACAATTTTTTGAAAAAATTGATAGAAATCTTTTGAAATTATTTATAGTATTTTTTAGAATATTTTAAAATATAAATAAAATATAAAAAGTGGTCATAATATATAAATGTTTGTAATTATTTGTATAGAACATAAAATGATTTTAATATTTTTTTTCAAATCTAATTAATATTTATTTTATATATTTTAAATAAATATATCAAATATTATTATTTTAAATTTTAATAATTTACTAAATATCAAATATATCTTACTGCCATATCCTTTAGAACTTATATTTTCATCTAATCGAAATTAAATATAACTGTCATTATTCTTCATGAAAGAAGTAGGTAACTGTAAAAATCCTGCAGGTCAATGTAGAATCTACGAGGGGATATTCTTGGGTCAGTAGTGGATCCACGGCTATAGGTCGGAGAACCAGAGTTTTTAAACCGTTCCCGCGCGATGTATAATTGCAAATACAATCCGTTCATTACCAAAAACTAGAGCCACCAGCATGATCAAAAAGTATAAGCTTCAGTAAGAGGTCTGACCAGCAGAAAAATAGAAAGAGAGGAGGGAGACAGGGCCACTGCTGTGGATTCTTCATAAACATCAAACTCTACTCCTCGATTGATGGTTTTCCTCTTCTTTTCAATCACTTTTTGTGTTTGATGATTAGTTAGGTTTTTTCTCTTGTCTGGTCAAAGTGAAGTTTGTAGTCACACATTTTGGACGTTCTTGAAGTTTGTTTTGTTATCTTATACTGGATTATTGGGTATTGTGCCAGATTAATTGCCAGTGTGAAACTACGGTATCTCTGGATTCTAGGGATAAGTGCTAACCAAAACTTTTTGGGAACATCTGTGAAATCCAGTACAGCTGTAAGAATCAAGACATAGTGATTAAAATTATTGCTTTGTTGTTGATTGAGAAGGTGACTAGGTTTCTTGGATCACTTGATTCTAACACAATGATTTTTGTTTTTTATTACACGTGGATATGGGCCAGACAGCTTGCACATTGATTAATCCATTCCATAGGGCCATAAAAGTTAACGGCAAAGGCCGGCCTCAATGAGTCAATAGACTCCGACGCGTGACCTTAACCCCAATGTCCATATGATATTGATACAAGTCAACACTTTTGGAAGAATAATTTATTTGTTAAAGAGGGTTGACTTTGGTTTCTCAGCCCAGAATTTTGATATGGATCCAGCTTGTTTATGTTGCTTATGAACCAAAGAATTGCTGGCTCTATCATAAAATATATGATAACAGTGACTTTTCACAAATTGCTTGTTTATGTTCTTATAGACCAAATACACCTTCCTTTTATCGATTATTTGTTTATATTTGTTCATGCATCAACTTATTTCTTAGGTTTCAATGCAGATCATGTTTATTTATTACAAGATATTGATGAAAATTAACTTATAATGTGTTGGATTTCCATTCATGCTTATGTTTGTTGTTTTTTATATACGAGATTTGTCATTTCATTACCTCATAGAGATAATTGATTAAATCGTTTATTACACTTGGCGAGTTGGCCATTCTGTTCTATTACTCATTGTTGGATGTGGTGCCATTGCTTCCTCACTCCCTAGCAAGTTGGCTTTGATGGAATGAACGCCTATTCCAGACTTCCGTCCATATAATGTTGCACATCGGTTCAAATGGGGGCTTCCTGAGGCTGGCTTACGCATACGCCTGGTATGTATGTACAATGAGGTGTAGGAATTTGGAAAATTCACTGTTCATGCGATTCGCACAGTCATTTATTAATGGTGGGGACAGAAAGTTTCACAGATATCAAAAAGGAAAGGAGAAAAGAAAAGAAAAGAAAAATTGGGTGGGAAGCGTGACGTTTATACAGCAAATTATCAAGAACAATAGGTCTGTAGTTGCGGCTATGGTTGGATCTTTAGAATCTAATGATGGTTAGCTTTGTAGGAAGATCGAATTCATGTATTTTGCTCCATCTTTGCTCCATTGCTTATTAGTGGATTTATTAAGCCCCTCCTTTTCCTCTGACATGAGATTGCTTGATGTGTGTGTGTGTTTTTTGAAAGACTGCGGTCTCATTTATCCAATGTAGGATGTAAAGCCAAACTAACCACTTATTCAAATATAATGTCCTTGTTGTATCCTGATAACATATAGAGTTGTAACTAGTTGGGAATCCCTAACATGGGGTTATAGCAGTTAGGAAGCTAGACTATCCCTTACATTATTATACTTTACATGTTAATTCAGTAAACATGAGTCTTTCATAGATTCTCTCTTGATTGTTTACTGTGGTATCGAGCCTAGGGTTCGAGTTTGAGAATTTTTGGAGAATTTTAGGATTTTCTAACCAATCACGACTGTCGGTGGGGTGACTGCAGTCTGCCCCACCTAGAGGGGCGTGGGTCTCACCGTGACATAGGAGGTTCATGACCTTGATAGTGACATTTTAAAAATCCAGTGGCGAATTCCAAACGATTGAAGCTCCCCTGCATACTACCAAGCTTCAGGCCAAGTTCCACGCTGTGGGAGATGCTATTCGAACCCAAACTCCTCCTCAGGAATTAAATCAATTCAGCCAACTGGAGACCTCTAATTACTTGGTTTCCTGTTTGGTTCTTTGGATCAGTAGTTTTAGTGCTTTTGTTATTAATGACCCCACTCTGGGGTTTCTATAAGTTATCTAAGTTACAGTGCTCTGCTTGATCTTCTTCACATTGGTATCATAATGAGTGATTAGGGAGAAAATCGACTCTGAAGCCAGGATTGTCTCGATGATGTCTAAAATCCACGGAAGACAAATGTGGTCCCGACTATTTGAATTAGGCAAAACAATTGAGACTATGCATCAAGAGCGTCACATTATGGGCGGTCCACCTCACCTGAATAATATAAGATGATTCGAAAGAAGCCGATAGGGGATGAGGAGATGCTCGATGCGTTTCGCATCAATCAAGTAATTCTATCGATAAGTAAAATTAATGGGTCGTTAATCACTTTGTGAATTTGTTAAAAACTAATGGATTATTTGGAACTGTGTTTTTCTTATGGAAGGGAATGTTCTCATATATTTGATATTATTTGTAAACTGTTCTATCGATCAAAAGCGAGGTCAGTCACTCAAAAGAATTTTTATGTCACATAAAAGATACATGAAGAGCAGCCATGTCTTATGCTCTTTGTCAGGATCTAGTTAATGAAATTGACGAACGAGATGTGAGTTATAGGTTTCTTGTCATTGTTTACAGCCTAAGTATGATTCGAAATTTAAGGCCCCGGTTCCTCAGGTCTGAGGATATCTGTCTCTCGGGGACCTTTAGCGGAAATTCTTCACAGGGCCTCATCCTCTTATGTCTCTTCACCTACCCTTGTATCTACCCAGACTAATAGTGTTCTTGTTGGACAGACCATTGAGTTAGAAAGCGTGAAATAGAAGCAGTGGTCAGTGATGCTGCTAGGGCCCTAGTTCTTGAGGGTGTTATTTTGTTGTGCACCATAGGCTGTGGTCATTGTGATGCGAGGATTGTAGGCTTGACCTGTCCAAGAAATCGAAATTTGAATTCTGGCTGTATAAGCCTCGAGGCATCCCAGATCGGTCCCGATTCAATGATTCTGCCACCAGGAATTAGCGGGTTCCAATTGTATAGGACTCATGAGATCTCATACACTCAGATTCTTGCTGGCTTCTTTTGATGGGGTGGCTTGGAATAAATACCTTATTATCTTCTTAAATCTTCGCATGGGTCATTGACTCTGGAGCCAGGATCACATGACAAGCCAACTCTAGTCGTTTCTCTTGCTTCCGGTCACGACGCTACCTCTGCTTTGTCACTTTGGCGGATGGATCACATTCATGTGTTCTTGGGTCGAGCAATTGTTGCTTTTCCATCTATTCCTTTGACATCGGTCTTGGTTACTAAATTTCTCTTTTAATTTTGATGTTTGTTATGCCATATTACTTTCGAGCATAGAGTGTTATATCTCATTCTTTTCTGATTTTTGTCTCTTTCGGGATCTTATGAAGCCGGATTGGTAGGCGTGAGTCTAAGGGGTTTATACATGTAGTCCTATAGGCTCCAGACTAATTACTTGTTGGAGTCCACTACCATTGAGACACATTGTCGATTGGGTCATCTTAGCCTCCATTATTAAAAATTGTCCCTCCCGGTTTGAGGTTTACTATATAGTTATGAAATTCTTGTCAATTTTTAACACATCTATCGTCATTAGTTATGGTACTCAGAGTCTCCTTTTGAGTTAGTCATTCGGATGTGTAGGAATTATGTGTGCCAGGTTATTGTCCCCGACGGTTTCATTTTTTATCACTTTGTTGATGATTATTCACGAACCACTTGGTTATATTTAATGAAAAACCACTCCCGACTTGTTTCCTCTATTCCATGTCTTTTAATCTAAAATTCCTTTCAATTTCATGTTTATGTTTAAATCCCGAAGTGATAATGCAAAAGTATGTTTCGAGAACTGAACTGATCCTTCATACTTCTTGTGGCATCCTTCATTCTGAACTTCTAACATGTGTTGACCTCCTGCCTGGAATCGGAGTTCTTGAGAGGAAGATAGGTACCTCATTATTGCCAGAATATTATTTTAAAATACATAAACACCCAAGCATTTCTAGGCCGGAAATGTTGTTTCGACTTGCTTTTGATTGTCGGATGCCTTCATCAGTCTTAGATTGGGACACTCACATGTCGCATCCTTTTCCCCAGTAAACCTCGATTCAAATTGAGCCTGGGATACTCTGGATATACTCTTTGTTTAGAGATGTTTAAATACCAATTATCTAAACTTGACTATAAATCTTCAAAATCATATCTTTCTTGGTTGTTCCAGTTCAAAGGAATTATCGGTCTTCTGCCCTAGTCTTGTAGATACTTGGTTCTGGATGTCTAGTTTTTGAAATGTCCCTTTCTCTTCACTGACCACAGTCAAAGGGAAGGGCGCCTGCTGGTGTGTCCTCTTCTCCCACGTGAGTGGCCCTCACATCTTTGATCCAGTCAGCCTCCTATCACTCGAATTACCTCGGCCTTGAGAACCCACAGTCCTAAGTCCTCACCGATTGCTTTGACATCGGGATCAGTTCCTAATGATAATCTGTATATAACCGTAAGGTAAAAGCGTCCAATATGTTCATCCAATTTCCTCATTTTGCACTATAACTAGTTGTCTTCTAGGTCATGTTTCCTTTATTATGCTTCTTTGGACTCCTGACTACCCGTTTACTAACACTTTTAGAGCCTTTGTCTCACCTGGTTGGTGTAGTGCTTGCTGTGATAGAAAGAGATGGATACTCTGGTGGAGAGCAGGTACTTGGAACTTAATTTTGTTTTACCCTACCCCATCAAGAAATCATTGGATATCGTTAGGTCTCTTCCAACAGTCTGAGATTGTCAGGATGGATTCCGTTACTTACTATTGAAAGCCGCGACTTATGGCAGAAAGTTCTGCATTCAGGACCTATGGTGTGGACTATTCGATACCTTTTCCCCAGGTTGCTAAGATGACATCTATTCCGGCTTTTTGTTCCTGACCACCACTCATAGTGGATCTTCATCAGCTTGATATAAGAATACTTCTTTTTCTTCATGGCGATCTTCAGGGAGGTATATAGAGCAACCTCAGGGTTTGTTGCTCGAGGGAGGTGGGAAGGTTTAACAGCACCCGGAAGTCGTTATATGGCTTGAAGCGAGTTATGCTTGGTTTGAGTAAATTCGGTCAAACGATTGAAATTTGACTACTTGAGTAATCGACCCGTTCAGTCTTCTATAGGAACTCCGGTTTCAAATGTCAAATTTGTTGGTGGTGTATCTGGACCAGCTTATCGTTATCTTTGGGAGTGACTACAGAATCATCCCTTAAGTCATTTCTTCCACGGCAGTTTCACTCTGAAAGGACTTAGGGATCTTTGATATTTCTTGGATGTGAGTTATCTGGAATGCATGAATCTTAACTTCTGTCTTGAAGGGAAATATGTGCTTGATTTATTATGCAGGCCCGCAAAGTGGAAGCAATATATAGTTCTCCTATGGCTCCAGGCATACACTTTACTAGAGGAGGTGAGTTGTTTGAGGATTAAGAATCATGAATACTAGTTTGAAGCTGAACTGCCTTTTAATAACTGATGATCTTTATAGTCGATGTTGTGAATCAAATCAATATCTTGAAGCCATTCAGAAGAAATTAGTGATTCTTTGAACATACGTATTCACAGAAAGGCTGAGAGCAGAGTGTTATATAGTAATCATGGGCATAATAAGGTGGTCTTCTGTGAATCTACAGGTCAAGCGGGCGAAAGTAAGTCATCTGGTTACATGTTTTTTGTTGGTGGTTTTGTTTGGTGAAATCTAGTCATGGAAGAGTAAAAGCGAGAGAGTTTGTTTCCGGTTGCTCAAGTCGCAATTCAGAATAGAAACAATGCTTACTGATCTATATGTGAAATCGCGTGGCTTCATAATAAATGAAATCGACATTAAACACGATTAATATTTTGGTGATAACAATTTACCCTTCACCTTATGTCAATCGTATTCCATGAACAAAGCTAAGCATATTGGACCATTTACCACTTTGTTCGTGAGAAGCTATTCGGTTTGTTCTAAGATATGTGAAAACGTGAGAAAAGTTGGGTGATGTTTCCTGAGGTTCTAAGTGGGGTCGGGTTAACATTCTTTATGTATAACAAGTTCTGAGCATGGAGACAGCGTCATCACCGACTTGAGAGCGAGTGTTAACATATAGAGTTGTAATAGTTCGAGAAACACTAACATATAGAGTTGTAACTAGACCAGGAATCCTAACATGTAGAGACGTAACATGTTAAGTATGGATTATCCTTCACGTGTATATACACACTTCATTAAAAATTCAATGAAGAAAAACACAAAGATTCTTTTCCTCCAATTCTCTCTTTTATTTCTCTACATGTCCCATAAGATTATAGGGTTAAATAGACCAAACACTCCTGACTGGTAAAACAAATCTCCACATTAGATTCGTGGTTGACTTTATCTAAGCTGTAACTAATCTGTACATTACCCAGTAAATCATTATCCACTTTAGGCTCAAAGGACCCTCTGAATTTCAAAACCGTCTATTTAGGTTAGAAGAGTTGCATGCTTTACAATGTGGAATTTTCCCTCTGCTCAATTCTGACATTTGTGGAGATATGTTCAGAGTAAAGCAGGAACGCACAATACATTTATTGAGACACAGAATCCACATAGTTGTGGGTGTGGGATGTGCTTACAACATGCCTAGAATTTGACATGTACCTCTCCTGATACATTCTCAATCCTTACCTCCATTGAATGGAGTTTGCATAATAAATAGAATACTACTGCAAAAGCTATGTTGCACAAGGATCATTGTACTCTAAATAAAGAAAATTTGGACATGATTCCTTAACATTTCAGCCTCTTATTTTACAACAAGTATAATGTCTGAGAATTACGATTTCTGAGAGCTATCAAGAGGTGCAGACTTCATGAAACCGATATCCTAGCCTCTAAGGATGGTGTCCTTATATGCTTCCATGATGTACCCTTGATGATACTACGGATATTTGCAGAACACAGGAGGTTTGCAGATGTAAGCATAACCTATAAAAGTTCAAGGGACCAACACCATGGCTGGTTCCTAACAGTTCAGATCTAGGCCTCTCACCCCAATTCTTTACTTCATTCATGGGATACAGTGAATCTATTTGATGTTTTACAATATGATCAGTTATTTCTGTTCATCGATTTTACTGCACAAGTACTTAGTTCCTTTAAACTTGTCAGCCTTTGTGTGTGTGAACTGGTACTGTGTTCATATTTTTATAATCAGGCACCACGAGTTCCTGCAAAGATTTGATTAGTTGAATTTGGAAATTACTTCAATTGTATGCAGTTGATTTTACACTCGAAGAACTCAAGACATTGCGGGTGAAGCAGAGGTACGAGTTTCGTGATCAACAATACAATGGTTAGTTTTTCAAAATAAAACACTTCAAGTTCAACTTTACTCTACTTCAGAAATAAATCCTACTCAATTAGATTGTAATTCATTTGTCACTATCGAGTCATGCTGGATGTGTGCATTTGTTATATGACCTGATCTATGATTTTGATAGTGTTTATGTCCATAACTATTATTAGCAAAATGTCAAAGTAGTTTGTTTTGTCCTTTCTGTGGTGTATTATGCAGGAAAGTTTCAAAATCATTTACTTTTGAAGGTTCATTCAATTGCACTGGATTACTAGGTTGTTGGAACATATCCAGAATTAAATCAATCCTTCATCAACCAATGTGTAAGTGATTCAGCCTTTAAGCTGGAACAATTATTAAACTTGATTAACTTCCAGCTTTTTCGTTTGGAATGAAAACTGTCAGATGCCTTAAAATTAATTTTCTTTCTTTTTCTTGAGAAACATTTAATTTTCAGTGCTGATACTGAGTACTTCAATTCTTTAACATTTGCTAAGTACTTTGCTGCACTCACTTTCAACAGGTGAAATGGTCAGATGGTAGGAATTTGAGGACCAATTTGCCTTTTAAAAAGTATGGATATAAGGGTTCATATTTGTCAGAAGATTGGATGAAACAACCATTTATCCAGTCCTTTGCTCCAACATCATATTTACATGCTCAACTAAGCGGACTGCTTCAAAAATCTTGATCGATGAGTGTCCTCATGCCGGCTCAGGATACAATCAGGTTTCTCCTTGCCTTAACTCATATGCTAAATTCTCTTTTCATCAGACCATATCTTGTGGAAATGGATTCCAACTTCTGTTTGCAAAGATTTTAGTTGGTTTGTTTTCCAAAGGGACTAAATAGTTAACTTCGATAATAATGTGCAGTCATGTGAAATCACTTCAGACAGTTACCTTAGCTTCATTAAGCATTATGTGGTAAAAGTTGGATAACGGAAGGAATATAATAGTTCCAGTGATGTAAATGGTTGTTTACAAACACTACTGAGGATCTATCTTTGTAAAGCACATGCCCTGTGACTTACAGGTTTGTATATCTTCCATGCGTATTAAAAAAAGTCTTAAATGGTGAACTTTACTAAGCTAGACATGATATCTCAGAGTCGTTTCATCCATGGCTAGGTTGTGTTTGATATAATGTAGTGAATCCTAATGTTTTGCCTCCATCAAGATTAGCTTTATGTTACCTCTGAATGATCTTAAACTCTTTGTAGCTTGCTAAGAAAAATATATGGGATTAATTTACACTTAATTACAAACTATAATCAAAGATTTGAATTACAAACCATACTGGGTTTTCCTGATTATATTAAACTTGTGGTTTTAAGCTGGGTTTTGGTACCCTAACAAAGCATTGTTTCATGAGTTCAATTTTTCACCAAAAAAAGAAAAAAATCATAGTTTGTTTGTCACAAGGAATGCGCTCTTCTGATTTGGTTTTGTTGCTTCTAAGATCGCATCTTCTGATTTCTATTTTCTTGCCTTTGTGTGATGGTTACTGCCAAGCTGAAGATCTAGATTTGTATGTTTCTGGAAGAATTGCAAGTTTGATTTGTCCCTAATCATGATCATACTTACCAAATTATGGTTTTATAGATTTTAGTTTTGTTTCAAAAATTTTCTTGTTAGAGAATCTCACATTTCTCTCTCTTTCCTGTGAAACCATGTTTATATCAATTTTTTCCCAAAGTCATCAAGAACCGGAATTGTGAATTGTCATGGTGTTTCCAAATTCAGGTACACCCATACACTTATGGGAACGAGAACCAGTTCATACACTTCAACTGCATCAAGGTCCATAGAATACACAATTACTGGATAAACAAAGATGGGAGTTGATGGACTGCTCACAGACTTCATGAGTGGCCTCCATGATTTTCAAGAATGGACCTCTCTCTCTCAGGATGATGACAAACTACTACTAAATTGTGCATAAAATTGCAGCATTGGTCTCTCCTATCAAAAGGGATAATTGTAGCAATCTCAAGACTATTTTGAGGGGTTTCCCTCTCCCATCCACTGCAAGAACACTGGAAATAAAGCTTATTTTGAAAGAGTTTAGGGTCAAAATGACCCCTTGATAAAAAAGTATTAACAACCTTTATTTTAAACATAATCAAGTTATCACTCTTCATATTTTGTGAAAAACTTATATTGATCCCCAGCCTCATATTTTTTTTGAACTAAAATCATTTTTAACTTTTAATAAAAAATAAAGCCATAATTATCAACTACAACTTTGGTTCAAATATGAAAAGGCTCCTTTATTGTAAATTTTATAAATTTAGCCTCTTTACTAAACTTACATATTCAATCTAACCTCTTCACAAAGTTTGAACATAAGCTTATAGAAAGACAAAAAAATGAAACCATGAAACCATAGCTATCAATTACAATTTTAGTTAAGAATGAAATAAATAATTATCAACTTCCTTTAACAAATAAGTTTTACAAAAGATTAAAAATGAAATCATAATTTGTCAACTACAACTTTGATTCAAATATAGAGAAGTGATTGAACATAGTTTATGAAAAAACTATATGTATAAGTTTGAGAAGGGCGTTTATAAAAGTTTTCTTTTTAACGAAGGGGCCATTTGTTAAAACTCTCATTCAGAAGCTTGATATTCTTCCCAGTCTGTCTTATTATCTACCACCATTGCTTGTTTAATATAGATGGCTTGCCATCATACTTGTGAGTTGATTTGTGATAACTATTAGTAATTTACTCAGACAAACCAATCACATGTAAAAAAGCATCTTTAATAAATGCTTTTCCTGATGCAACAAAACCTCTGTATTTTGTCTGCAAAACATATATACAATAAGCTAGGTAATGTATGATTCCAAGCTAAGGTCCAAGCTTCCCTAGTTCATTACTGAAGGCATACTGCTGAAGGCATACTGCCAAACTACCAGGATCTAAAGAACAAAATAAACCAAATAACCTATTGTGAAGCCTTCATCTTTGAAATCTCCTCCAACAAAAATCTAGTTCAGCCATAAAATCAATTGGAGCAACGACTTATAACATTTATCCTCCTGCCTTTCATTCATGTACTCATGCTATGCAACACCCCCAGTCCGGAAAAAGATGGGGACCCAAGTAGCTGCTAATTTTGACATTGGAATGGGTTCCTCTCTCCATCTACCAGAGAAAATTAGGCCCAAATTTAATAAATTTTAGATTCTGAGACTATGAAGATTAACAGGCTACCGAAGTAATGTAAGATGAAAACCAATTAGATGAAATCGTCATCAATGACCAAACTTCTCTTTTTCTTAAGTTAACTAAGGCATCAAGGGCATCTCTTCTTTCTTGCTGGGACACTTCCAATGACAATCAGGAGTTTACCTGTGATTTCAGCTTTATCAAGCTCCATCAGCAAGAGCACCCAACTATTATCTCACTTGGTCATTGAACACAGAAAGCCAAAGCTTCTACTAGCATCAGAGCTTTCCTGCCATTTATATTTTTATGAAAAAGCAAAACATATTGGAAAAAGTGAAACATGAACTTTCATGAATTTCAACTACAATCACTGGATTCTTATTAATTCAAATTCCATGAATCCTTTACCTTAAGCTGCACTCATCATCATTCTTTTGACTCCTTCACAATACCCCAGATCAATAGCATCATGACCATTTTCTTATTTGCATGTCCCAAACCAAGCCCGGTACCACATTGTTTGATCAGGCTTGATGAAGCTTATATATGCTCTGATGTTGAAAAATGACGGCTGTACAGAGACAAACCCACATTATCAAAACTGAATATGATTTCACCTCAAAACTTGAAAATACTAAAAGGCACAAAGCAACGTCATTCATGCTGCATTATTTTGATGATAGTATTATATACCTTGTCTTCACCCATAGATGGGTTGCTGGTTATATGAGAAAGGAAAACTCTATCATTGTACATGGTCCTCAATCCACCTTTAGATGAAGGACTAATACCAGACCCAACAGAAGCCATTGAAGAACCTTTACCTTCAGAATCATACCTGTGCACAAGCATATATGATCAGAGCACTACTAAGAGACTGATAAGGTAATAGGTCACTGAAATGCCTCACAGGATCTCAACTTTTTAGGATTCAGGTGTATCCGGATTTACCAGTACAATACTTTTGCTCAATGTTGAAAGTGATACACCTAAAACAAGATATGGTAAGAATGTTACAAAGAGGACTTCTTTAATAATCTCAAGTTATTGTAAATGTTTCTGATTACCACAATTACCTAACTTGAAGAAAGCAAGTAAAGAGAACTACCTTGGAAGTCTCCAACTTTGAGAGATTTAATTGCAACAATTGGAAATTTATCAGCATTATCCAACAATTCCTGTCCTACAGTAGTAGCATGATCACTCCACCAAGATACACAACAGTCTTCTTCCCTGCAATTTAAATGTCAAATTATAATAAAATAACATTAGAAAAAGTTATAACTTCAAAAATGTTTACACTCACGTGTTGTCTGCAATGGTTATATCACGCTTAGGAATAATATCATTTGTTACTCTTCCTTCATTATCACTCATTGTAGGAGAGACCTTTGAACAACTCCAATAACATCTGTGGAAATTTAAATGTCATTAGGTCATATTACATGAAAAAACAAACAGGAAAGGAAAATCATTTGTTAGTTGCAGACGGCTTCACACCTACAAGCTCCTTCCCGTTGACGGGACCCAAATTCATCTATATCAATAAATTTGAATTTTGTTTCAGGAATAAAGTTTCTTCATTATTTATTTCCTCCACCTCTCGAATATTCATTTCAAAGGTCATTTCATAATCATTTTGTACAGTCTTAAACTGCTTGTTAGCAACTTTTAGAGTTCCTTTTGATATGTAGTAAACTTTTCCCAGTTGGAACTTGCCATAGAACTTCCTTGCAGCTTCATTAAACATTGTTGCTTGTATTTGTGTACCCTGAACCAAGAGGAATCAACTTGCTGAATCAATTGTAACATTAGCAATAGAGATATGACCCAAGCACAAACATTGCAAATTTGACCAGAATGAAGTATCTAGCAATTCTCAGAAAATGGATTTTTATTTTCTTTCTGCCCACATCATCTATTATCTACATTGAAGACACAGCCTTCTCCTCTAGCATTTTTATAACTCACATGGGATTACTTTGTTTGTAAGCCGAACTTTGTCCAAATTGCCTTGTGGGATTCAGAGAAACAAGTGGATGAACCGCTTCTTGTCATAGCCACATTCTTCCTGCAGGAGCCATGCTGAAAATGAATAAGATAGAACCCTATTAGATTAAGCCAGAAGCTATGGCTAGAGTGAAAACTAACGATTTTTAGAGTTAATACTTCCCTTTTCTGGCAGTGAAAGTAAAAATAAACAAACACAAAAACAAACAAAACTCATCCCACTGCAACAATTTGACTTGGTTGAGTGTCTCTTTCAAGAAAACACAAAAAGAGGATTCTCTTCTCAACCAGCCTCTGTTTAAATCAAGTATACAAAATAATCCAAGCATATGAAGTTTCAAAATCTTAATGGAATTTGTTCAGTCTACCAGTTAAAATAAGGGAAGCTGAATTCAGACAAAAATACTCACTTTCCATGCTGTTCATTTACTATCTGAGCAGCTGACTTAGCAACTATTTCTTGCTTTGGCTTCAAAAATATGTCAGTCCTTCCATACCTCATTCTGAATCAGACTTTAACTTGTTTTGGCTTTAACATGATGCAGATTCTTACTTTTCACCTCAGCTTTGAATTCCATTCCAAATTACAGGGGAGACAACCTCACATTTTATCACAATCAAATATCTAGACAGAATATCAAATTAATTTAATAATAATACAGAGAGAAAAAAGCCAACACCATAAATAAAATTGTTTATATTTGTTATCATAGAAGTAATTCTTGCCTGCACTTGGAATGTCCATTGGGAGTTAACAATCAAGACCTGGATGGAAACCAAGGTTTGAGCTCACTGCCAGAGTTTCTCAGATGAAAACTGGATGGAAACATTGCTAGAGCTTCATCTTTCCATCATTTGCTGTAAATCTGCAAGCATATAAACCAATAAATGAATTCCTCGTAACAAAGAAGCAAAAGGGCCAATTCCAAATCACCAGCAAGAACATTTAGAAAACTCATGGAAATTGTTGCCCCAATCCCAATGTGCCCATGGATTTGGAATCATACCAAGTCATCAGACTTGAATCAACAATTAAGCAATAAGGGAATGGATACAAATTTAATTCCTGCACTGAGAGGTAGCATAATTTTAAACAAAATCCCCAAGTAGCAAGAGAAAATCTGTTTGCATTAACAGTAAGAGCATTTACAAACCCATGAAATTTAGAATCTAAGCAGTTTTCAAGATTTTAGATGTCATCTAAAGTCATACAAGCCCTGGAAAAATTTTATCCGGGACCCGCCCTCTGCAGAGATATTGATATCAGACAAAAAGAAGATATAAGGAAGCTGCTGATCAAATCGGTTTTGATGAATCCTGGATTCAAGGTACCCCAAACAATGAATTTGTTCGATGGCGGCTTACAAATTACAGAAATAGGCGATGACTAGAGACATGATGAAATGTGCACTCGCGTTCAATACCAAACTAAATACATGGGTGCTGCTTATACAAGAAAACCAAGAACCAAAAGTGTAGAAGAGACATTGAATAATAATGTTGAGGCAGAGAATCATCAATGGATTATCAGCCAAAATCATATACTTAACGCCTCTTGCTTCCAAGCAGCCAAACAGAATTAATCGAAACACACAACCACATACCAAAGAAATCAGAAACTAGACTCACAGAATGAACTACAGGAAAAACCAACTTAAAACTAAACCAGGAAATAGCAGTCTCATGGAATATACCTATAGATCATCCAAATCATCGTAATTTTGTTTAAGGAGAAAGAAAAGCCATTCAGAGAGAGAAGAAGCTCCCACTTATCTGTTCCCCGATGGGCGTGAATCTAGCAGACAACTGATTTCTAGGAGTTGGGAAGAATCAGGATGGGTTTGAAGGCCAGTGGAAAAAAAAAAGATGCCATCTGGGTAATGGATTTCATATGGTTTCTCTCTCTATTTGCGTGGGACACTCTCTCTCTCTCTGAAAACTCGATCTGAGCACCCCTCTCTCTTTTAAGCCCTTACTGAGGATCATTTCTACTTTTCTCCCTCTACCTTTCTCTTGGCCTCTTCTCCAATGAGATTTGTAGGAGAGAAATAAGGGAGCAGCTTTTTGGCGCATAGAAATTCAAATTTTCCCGCGAAGTTTCACAGATTACTGGCGTTCAGAAAATGCTTCTCTTTGGCATATTTTTATATTTTGTAAATTTTCAAATGTTTGACTTGTTTAACCAGTAGTATTACTTTTAATGCTATTACTAATTTGCCTTTCATGTTTCTGGAGTTTAATGTTGTAAAACCTTTATATAATATACCTTTTGATTTACTGGGAAACAAAGAAATAAAATGAATATTTTATTTTTCCAGTATATCTCCTTAATATAAAATTTGGTAATTTATTATTATATTTGAATAATAATATGTATATATATATATATATATATATATATATATATATATATATATATATATATATATATATATGTATATATATATATATATATATATATATATATACATATATATATATAAATTTAAGTGACCAATATATTGTTAAAATAATTAGTTTTTACTTTTACTTAAAGAAAATATCACATCATCTATAGTGTGAAATTGTTTTTTATTTAACAATAACCTTCAGGTTATTTTTTATTTTTATTAAATAATAAAATCTAGTTGGGTGTCATTCAAAAACAAAAACAATAATTACTAATAAATTTAATTATTTAAAAATTAATAATTTTAATTTATAAATAATAGACCAAGGATAAATGCTTTTATAATTTTTAATAACAAAAGAATTGAGATATACATACGGGATAATCCAAGATTGACCTTATAATAATATATTTGTACAATGTCATGCTGTAAAAACTAAATAAAATTAAAAATTAACGATTTGAAGCTCTATTAAAAGTGATTAGCTCTAAAAAAAAATAACAATTTGAAGTTAAAAGAAAGATTGATTAATTATAAGTAAAATAAAAATAATTTATTATGTCTTTTTTATAATTGAATAACAAAGGTACGTGTGTAATGAAGAAATTTTAGCTCATTTATACATTCATGTTTTTTAAAAACTATTTTATAAATTCAAATTTTAAATTTTATTTGTTTTATTTTTTAAATATAAATATATTATTAATTATTAAATTTGTTTTCATTTAAAAATAAAACAATCATATATAATATAATTTGCTGCTGATTTTTATAATGTCTTATTCATATTTTATACAAAAATAAAAATAAAACTCTTAGTTTAAAGTATATTTACATTCGAAAAAATTCTAAATTTATAATTTGTGATTTTGAATAATAAAAAATAAAAATGTTCTTATAAACAACTTTTCTTTTTGACCTTACTCATACTTTTTATTAAGCAGTAATATACACAAGGTTAAAAATATGGTTTAAACGGATATATGGGATAACTAGGATTTTCTAGATATAATTATATATAAATATATGAATTGGATATCAATAGAATTAGCAAAAATAACACAAGAAAATATGTTTTTGTTAATTAACTTAATTTATTATATTTCATATTTATAATCATTCAATTCTAAGTTACATTCAAAATATCTGTCTTCATAATATATATTCCTCTTCATACATTAATTAACAAATTTTTATATTTCATATATTCACTCAATCTCTCAGTTAAATATGAAGTTACATTATCATAATTTAAAGAAAATGTTTTACATTAATTAACAATTTATTATAATTTTAACTATTCATCATCCAGCCAAGTCTAAGTTACATTAAATATCTAAATATATAATAATATGTTCTCTTTTATACATTAGACAACAGATTTTTTATATTTCCTTCATAATCTACGATCTAAATAAAGTTATTAATTATCATAATTTAAAAAAAAAAATGTGTTTTTACATTAATTAACATAAATATACATAATATATATTTCATGTTTCATTTTCCTCAAATCTTAATCTAAATATAGACTTAAATTAGACCTTAAGCACTAAATACTGGGACTTAAATTAAGCACTAATCTAATATAAATTAAAATTAAATATTAATATAAATAAACAATCTTAATCTAAATATAAACTTAAAATTAATAATTGCTATTTGCTGATATAAAAACAAAATTAACATGGAAACATACCTTGAGTTGTATAATTTATGTATTGAATGGAAAACTTGAACACAAAAAATTGACAAAAATATTATTCTCCAAGACTTTGCACAAATCAAGAATTGTTTGAGAAATAATTGATGAGCTTAATATGAAAACTAGTGATTTTATAGTTATTTATAGATTTTTCAAAGTCAAACGAGTCGTTTTTTGGTAAAAAGCCATTTAAAAATTAATTATAATTAGTTTGATTGATTTTGAATCAGAAATATGGCCGTTGGGCCTCCTTGATATGGCACTTTATAAATCAAATTATATTTATTAGATAAAGTCGAATATTGAAAATCTCTGTGAGATAAAAAGAAATATAAAGTCGTTGCAATCAAGGGATTGAAATTTAGCGTTTGATCAACGGATTGAATTTTGACCAGTCAAATCACGCAAATATGGCTGTTAGGAATTTTGAATTTTCGAGACAAAATATCAGTCTTCCATGTGTCAAACATTTATGGTTGTCAAATATTTAGATGAATTTTCTTAGATATTTTGTAGATATATTGTTTCATTATCGCGATATCGCGAATCTGTCATTGATTGTAAAATCTACATTTTGTTCCTGCCTTTGCATTTTATAACTAATATTGTGTAGATATGTTGGTAAATAACCCGATATCGACGATATATCATGATATTTAATCGATATTTTAAGTTTTCGCCATTCGAAGCTTTCGTTTGCTGATATCGTGTCGGGATGACCCGACACCCAAAATATCGATGATATATCGTGACATTTCCATCCATGATAATATGTTTCCTCATAATTTTAATTTTTCATTGATTTGGACCTTCATTGACTCTTTTCCTGCCTCATGATTTTAAGAAAATAAACACGTATTTTTAAAAAAGAATTTTGATTTTAATTAATTTTGAAAATTTGGTTTTAAAAAACAACTGTACTAAGAAATCAAAATGTACTGTTTGATATGAAATTAAATCTCACCTACAAGTGGAATTTCATTTTTCATTTCAATCACTTTGGTTCCATTCCCATCATCAACCAAGTAATCCTAACATAGCATTAAAAAAAGTAAACTTTGTTTTATTATCAACTTAATATGTAACATCGAGCATTGTTTCTTTTTTGAATCCATACAATCAAAAATTATAAACTTTTTATGTACAATATCTCTAGATATTATTTGTTTTAGAGACTAGTGCTTTCCATATTTTTAAATCATATAACTAGAAGGAATATAATTGACCCAAACACCTAGGTTATCTCTTTTGGCCCTTTAGGAAAGAAAATTGGGAAAAGAGTATAATAAAATAACAAAGGAAGTCAGAAATAAAAATAGATTTAAATTTGATGTGTTATTATGTTATATTATCAAACAAATTTTATTTATTTGACTAATCAGCATACATATTAAATAATTTTAAAAATATAAATTCATAAAATAATTTGATTTTTACCTATTTATATGTTTCATTAGACAAGTAGACATAATAAAATCATTGTCTTTAACATTTTTGTTATGGAAACCAAACTGACTTGTATTTGTAAATTACTAAGGTTTTGTTGGTTTAATCTGTTTTTTAAAACTATTATTATAAATAACTAATTTGGCTTGCATATAACACTTTTTTGTGTTCTATTTTGATATTTTATTTAATATTTTAAGATTTAAGTGTTTTATATTGGCCCCAGTTTTTTGAACCAAAGCAAAAAATAAAATCAAATGTGTTATCATTCATTTTCATTGTTTTAATACTAATAAAACCATTTTGAAAACATAAACCAAAACAATACCGGGAACCATCTTTTTTTTTTTTTTGTCAAGTGGCGGATAATCTGGCACTGTGGAAGATGGCACTAATGTGCCTTGCCAGAATGAATTTTCATTAGTAGAATGGGACCCTTGAAAATGAGCAAAAACCTAACAACCTCTCTCCTTCCTGTCCCCACAGCTTGGTTTTGGAAGCCTGCCTCCACTTACATGTTTGGTGGTATAGCTGAAAAATGGGTCAAGTCTATTCGATGTGGTCAAAATGACCCTTTGTTTTTTAGATTAAACTTTTATTGCTGCTTGAATCCTATATGGGTTATAATGCTAAAGCAGATATAATCATTAAAATATAAATATATTTATTTTCTAATTTTTACCATATTCAAATAAAAATAAAATAAATTAATAATATGAATTGATACACAATTAATAGTGTACATAAAATAATGAGCTTAGACAATATAATTAATAAACGACAACCAAGTGTATAACAGAAATACATTTGCTTTGAGGGAAGTGAGAAGGTGATTATCATTGATTCAGTCCATATTGAGATCGAGTGAGCAACACTTACTAAATATAGAATATATTGATATAAAATAACAAATACTGGAGAAAAACTGGCAAGAAACAAAGCGATTCAGTTTCCAGGTTATCACTTACTAATTTTAACATCAATCAACACAATCAATACCAATCAAACTATTGGTTTCCTTTTCATAAGAACTAAGGCTTATGTTTGGTCGTTGAAAAAATACTTGAGACTCCTCAATCAGATTCTAGTCTCCTCAGTGGTTTGGTTTGGGATTTTGGATCTCTCTGTTCTCGACCGGTGGGAATGGTGCTATCAATACCATGAAGGCGGAGTATAACGATGTCAGTGTAAATAAGTAGGAGTTAATCGAAGGCAGTATTGAGAATTTTCCTAATAAAATGAAAAAACTAATCATTAGATACAAAGAACAACCCAGTCTGGAGGGAGATCTGAGGAGAAATGAGGGAAGAAGGCAAAGGAGAGGCCTTAATGTGAGGCCAAAATGAATCACAGATGGAGGAGGAAGCGGATGTATCCTCTTGGGATGGGAGTAGGGATGCATGAGGTTTAAAAATCTCAATAAGTCATATATATATATATATATATTGGCCAGCCTGCCCGGATGAAATGTAGGTCCATGCTGACACAGATGCAGTGAGTGCCCCAGTTTCCATGAGACCGACCAATGTTTCGACCCATATTCTTCGACTTGTGGTATGGAACCAACTATATTGAAATTATGCTGACTATTATCAAAAGACGTGCTTAGGAATCCTTGGCAGAGAAATAACTCAACAATAGCATTAACAGAAGCCTTGCAGATTATTCATGTATTTGAATATAAATTCACAATTTGCTTAAAATAAAATCATTTATGTGAGTAGAAAGAATAGTCTCCTCAAACATGAAGCTAAAAATTGAAAAACTACTAACAAGCTATCAATGCTAAAATAAAGCTCACTTCCCTTACAAATTCAGACGAGAAACGGCCTACCTTAATTTAAAACTTGTGGCATCAAAATGAGTAGAACTGCAAATCTATAATAAAAAAAAAAATGAGATTTTGTATATTTTGACATAGCCATGGCGTTGAAAGCATTCAACAAGACTGAACAAACATCCCAGCTAATTAAAGTGACAGAGCCTATAAAATGGGGGTCATCATGATGCATCACAGGACGGTGATGGACGACAACAGGGGAAGCAAGCAAGCCAGCTAAGCCTGGGGCTGGTTTTTTCCAGTTTGGGGCTGCAGGCGTCTGTGGCACCGTGGTTCTTTAGTTCTTGCTGTTTCTGTTGCTGTTTATTTGTTCCCTTGGTAGTTGCTCCTCAATTGAAGCCATCTATTCAGTAGAACCACTTCTTCCCTCCTCATACTGTCAATCTGCATTCAGACAAAAAAAAAAATGGTTTGATCATAGTGGCTGTCAGAAAAAAGAAAAGTGATTTTATGCATTTGATCAGCCTAATATGCGGGCAGGCAGGCATAAGAACTCAATTTATCTCATCATGGATGCAAATACATAGATCACAGAAGATCCTAGTAAAAAGACCGGCCCCTCAAGAGCCTCTTGTCCACCTAATGACAGTGTAAAACTATAGCTTCTGTGTGGAAAATTCACACTTAAGTAATAAACAAATGCCGACATTGCCAATGACAACCGACTGGATACCAAGCAAAGTATGGAATCTCCTTTCAGAGAACCAGATGATGATGATCTGCATAAAAATCAAACACAATTGGGAAGGCAAAAACATGCATTTGCTGTATGCTTAATGTAGGATTCTTTGCACTATTATGCGAGAAGACAAACGACAAACGAGTACCCTGATAATCACAAGGATCATACATTTCATTACAGATGAATCACACATAAAATGGTTATAACTGCATAACAGTGATAATTGCATAATACCATTAGTAGGATCCCCATGAAACTATAAACATGCATATCTGTGGACGCAGAAATGATTGTAATATTATTTATAACTCATTGTACACATTGACCATCTATCTCTGATTGACCTCATCTAAGTTAGGAATTTAAAGAGTGATGTGCCCACATTTGGAAATGCAAAGATTGAACACTGGATCAGCTCCGCATCTAGCTGAAAGCCTCACATTAATGGGTGGTCCATCAGTGAAGACAGTTTTTTTTTCACTTGCTATGATCTTCTGCATTTTCTTTAAAACCTCCTTTTGCTTCCACTCTGGCTCTGCTTCAGTTACAGAAGCCTCACACCAACAGCACTTTTCCATCCAGCTGGAATTTTGTCATTTGGGTATTTGAATGATAGTCCTTCCGAAGTAGGTTCTTCAAGTGTCCCCAGCTCTTCGGGTCTACCCAAAAGGAAACTTTGGTCTCTGCTGAAACTCATATTCCCATGAATGCTAAACAATGATTCATTGAAGCCACACTCCCATTCCATTGGGTGGTAGATTCATTCTAGCAAATGCAGAAGCTGGAGATCCTATGAATCAGTTTGAGGCATTGTCTGGATTCAGAGGCTGTGTTGTTTAGACCATTATCTAGGCTTAATTCAGGGCTGATTACTATGAATTGGTGGGTAGAAATTGAATCCTGGCTTGTGATTGTTTCCTGTCTGAGATTTGAGGTGTTGGGAACATCTCTTTCATCATGTTCTGAAGCTAATCCAGTGTCCTTGTTACGGGCTCCTGGAATGTCTGTGGTACTGGTTTTATCAGCATTTGGTTCAAAGTCATCTTTACATGAGTCAGAGTCAGAATCGGAAGGAGGGCCTGACTAAGGTTTTTGTACAGACTAGAAAAATCCCCATCTGTCTTGGTCGTTGTAGTTTGTATCCAAATAAATCTGCCGTGGATTGCTTCAACCCAGACCATAACTAGATATCTGATCCAATTCAGGTTTCTAGGGGTCAATAGCATTCATATAACAGGCATCATGCTGAAAATAAAAAACAAACACTGATCCAACTGCAGTGACTGAACATCCTAAAGCCACAAATTAATTTTACTATCTAGCATGGTCTATGAATGGAACATAGGGGAAATTTTCCAACAGCACATATAGAGAATAGAATGCATGAAAAAAGAAAGAAAGAAGAAGAAGCGGAAACAAGAATGTAAACAGCCACATTTGCTCAAGCGCAAAGATCAAGATTTGATATAGGCATCTCTTTTGTCAACTAACAAGCATTAAACAGGACAACAGAAGGTTAACTATCATGAAAATTTGGATCTACATAAGATGCACTATGTAAAATTAATAAACAAATACATAAACATATATTTTATCCTTGTCTGACCGTGCATGTATCCTGTGTATTCACACCATGTATGTAAGCAAGAACAAATCTTCATATTGCAAAAATAAAACTCTTCCTTAGTTGCCAAAAGAATTAGGTTCCCCAGCACAGTTTTCCGCCTAAGTTTCTACTTTAGAATCCAAGCTATACTTTCATCAAGATTATATAACAAGGTCAAAATGAATGTAGATTATGAAGGCCTGCCCACATCAAGAAACCGACTGAAATCTAAGTACATCTTAGGAGCCCAATAGCACCTAGTTGTTCATCCAATAGATGAATAAAGAATGAAGAAAGATGAAAGGAAAATCAACAATTAAGAGGCCAAATTCTGAGGTACTGACACAAGTTCAAGTTCTTAGCATGTTTATAAGATTTTTTTCTGTTTTCCTTAAGAGGTTTATAGGATACACTCTAGAACTGGATGGGTTGATATTCTCATCAAGCACAGCGTCTACATCTATTATAGTTATGTTACTGATAGACATGGGCAAATAACATTGGTATGAAGTCCTTTACATATATAGAAATGAACAGTGGTCATGAATAGTGAGCCATGGCATCACTCTTCCATCATTACGGCGATTTTCTACCAGTTTGTTCTGCATAAAGGAAGCCATGAGAGGACAAGTCAAAGCTAGGTGCTCTCATCAAGTGCTCAACATAGATGGTGCAGGTGCCCTTCCAGCAGGAAGGCAAGTCTCTAAGCTCTAATCATACGTACATCAATTTTAAGTAAAATATCATACAATCAAAACATTTTATTGACTTAATTGATAATGAAATGAAATTTTATATTTCAAGAAATGTTTTCTTCTCATTCTTAGCCTGCCTATTCTTTCTATGGTATACATTTGTCCAGGTTCATTCATATTTAATATGTTTTAACAGTGATTTTGTTTTTTATGGACTGTGATGATATTGTTGAACAGGTGGTAGAACCCATTCATTTTCCAATCTCTGTTTAATAAAGCCAGAGAAGAAAACCAGACAATGAGAATTAAGCAAGGATCCAGTAATCAGGGTGTTGTAAGCTGTCTCATGACACCATAGTTGTGATAAATTCCTAATACTCAGTATATTGTTTTCCTTAAGGCTACCTTTTGGGCCTACCACATCCACAATTTCTGCATTCAGCTCATGCTGCCAAACTATATGGACCAAAGAAGTTTTGGAGATGGTCGGTTTCCTTCATCTTCAAGATCAACAGAAACACATTATAAGGTTGTGTTTGGGTTCTAAATTACTAAGGGAAAAGAAAAAAATGCCAAGAAAATAATTTTCTTATGTTCTATTGGTTATAAGATAGAAAATCTAAAAAGAAAATCAAATATTAAAAACTTACAAAATTTTAAATCATTAAATCTTTAAATTGATAAATTAAAATAAATAATCTAACTATATCTTTATTTATTTATTTCCCCCCTTCCATTTTCCCTACTGTTTACTTTTCCTTTACATTTTTCTGGAAACCAAACATATATAAGAAAATCATGTCAAGCAAACTAATAATCGAAACTTGAAATTTTCGGGGACTATGTTTTTTTTTTTTTCTATCCTTTTTCTGTTCTTGTTACATTTTCGAGTCATCAAATCAGTTTTTTTTTTTAAACAATGATGACAAGATGCAAAATCAATTAACAAGGATATTGAAGGAAACAGGTTCATAAAGATTGAAATTGGAGAACGGAATGAAAAGAGATAAGAGGGTGGGCGAATATGATCAGAAAAACTTACATGAAACAGCAGCAAATGGGGTTTGAGTCGTAAGAAGAGACTGTTGACCCGGCCACAAACGCCCCCGAAATCAGCAGTCCCCTCCTTGGCGTTTGGCGAGAAAGAGGAAGGAAAGAAAGAAGGCAGAAAGGGGAAATTACAGAAAAACTGATGAATCGATCATCAGAGAAGAGAGGAGAGGAAAGAGAAAGAAAATGGGTGGATGATGAGAAAAGAGAGGAATGTGTGAAAGGGAGGGGATTTTGAAGCTCTCCAGGGCTTTCTCTAACCACATCTCTTAGACTGGCAGGCTCAAACCTCATACTTGTCGCTGGCCGTCTCTCTTTATCAAGGCGACTAAGTTCAGAGCTTTTGTTTTTTTAATATTCACAAGTTTATAAAATAAATCAAGAATTTTAGAAACTAAAGTTTAGGTGGGTTTTTTGGAGTCCAGTTGTTTATATTATCATTATAAAAAGAAAATTAACTAAAAATATTTATATCAATAAATAAATAATTTTGTAAAAATGTTTGGTTTAAAGGGCTTCAAATAACAAGAGATTTGTGAACTTTATCATTTTTCTTGGGATATTTACCATTTCAGTTTTATGTACTGTATATTTTTTGAAGAATAGTTCTTTTTGACAACTCAGCAACAGGTTCATAATCATGATAAACTGTTTCAGTTGGACTTGAGCAGACATATCATTTATGTTTATTAAAAGGTGAAAATGATACTTAGTGAGTAGATGGCTGGTTGAGAAGAAGGGTTATTTTTATAAGCAAGTAATGAGATGCATTTTTTAGGGGTCAAGTTTTGATGACCTTGAGTTCGAGTTTGGGTTTTCAAAGGCTGCTGGATGCAGATCAAATCACTTGAATTTTACAGTTCACTTAGCTGGTTCTTGGGACTTTGAGGAGTGCAGTTCATGAAGAAAAGATTCATCACTCATTAGATGTCTAGTTAAGATTAATGGAAACTAAGTGTGGATTGTTAACCCAATCCTTTTATTATTTAAAGTTTATAAAATTATTTTAGTTTAAAATGTTCATTCTTATCCCTTGAGGAAAGAAAGAGAAGAAGAATAAAGATCTGTTTTAATGATGTTAAATCAATATATTTCTAAATTTTATTTCAAGATTCATAGTATATAACTGAAAGGCTTCTTGAAAAATCATAATTCAGCCAGAACAGGACACATGTATTTGATTTGTTTTTTAAGTGGGTTTTCATAGTTTCTTATTTTCATGTCTTTTATCTCTACCCTTTGAAACATTAACGAATCCCATACGATGTTTATTATGATATTAATAATCATTTTATCATTGTTTCTTAAAAAAATAATGAAATTTCATGTTGTGTTTATTCAATCTTTTAAATCAGGTTACGGATGGCCCATTACTTGTATTAAGGGTGCTGTGTAATGAAATGCATCATTGTGTAAAAATATTTAATTAAATGTATAACAAAAAACGGGACCCGGCCACGTAGGCGTGGGGAGCCTAAGGGCGGCATTATAAAACGGGGCTTTATTATTGTATAAATTTTTCCTTGTATGTGTATTAAACCTAAAACCTTAGTTTTTTATTATGTTAAAACCTAAAATCATACTCTGACAAATCAATTCACAAATAGGGTTTTTTGATTGAAACACCCAGAAACCTCCTATCACCACTCTTTACGCTAAAATATCAAACAAATCTTATCATGATAATAAAGCTCGTTTTATCGATAAAAATCATATATTAGGGCTAAAGTGAGGTTTAAGAGGGCCTAAATTATTAAGGGTAGTTGGTCTTGAAGGACCCTATTTTAAGAGAAATGTGGGGGGGCCGGCGACCGCCTCTTTCTTACTTCCTACAATGTAGTAGTACTGACAAAAAGTGCATTCACCGGATAATGAGTCTATAAAACTGCTCTTTGTGAAAAAATTTAATCAATTCTAAACCCGTTTCCAATCGGGATAAGCAGGAGGGAGGGGAATCTTGATGGTCCTAAGCATCAAAATATTGGTAAATATTATAATTGGATTTTATGTATATATTAAAAATATCGATATTTTTACAAAAATATGGATAAAGAATTACTTCAAAAAGTTCAAAAATAACAAAAATAAGTAAAATACATATATTAGAGTTATTTAGTTGTATATAAAAATAAAGAGGTTATTATTATTTTTAATTATTCTGATAATTATTTTAATTATTAAATTAATATATTATTTTAATATTGCCATTTTATAATATTAATGAGATATTATTTTATTTATTTCCGTTAAAATATCAAGGTGATAATGAAAAATTTTAAAATATTAGATATTATAATATTAAATGAGATATTATTTTATTTCTTTCTGTCATTATAATATAATATGATTTATATAAAATATTTTATGTAAGATTTAATTTCTAAAATTTGATAATTGTAATGATAATATTTTGATATTGACATTAACTTGTTTTAATAATCAAATATTATAAAAAAATTATATTAATAGTTAATTTTATCAAATTAATTTACTTATAAATATTATTTGATTAATAAAATTACAATTTATTTATTTAAATGTATTGAAATATCATGAAAAAATTTAAGATTATTTCTTTATTAAAATTTAATTTTAGATATTTCAGAAAAGTTAATAGTAAACTATAAATAAATGGTTATAATAATATTAAGGCCCCGCTATTCACGGAAAATTTTCAACTCTATCCAAAAATCTGAATAAAAATTTTCAACAGATCAATCTTTAGCTTACTCGTAGCAACACGCTTCGTGACTCTGAACTTGCTGAAAATACGTTTCATTTTCAACCCCATTTCATTGGTTCTAATTCAAAACACAAAACAACTTTACCTCGTTTTCTCGATTCATATATAAAATGTTGAAAATATTGAATCTATTTTCTTTGTTTCAAAATGGTTTTCGTCTTTACTCGTAACTAAAACGTCCTCTCTCGCTTTTTTAAAAGTCTGGTTCAGAGAAATGTAAAATCCTTTCACCATAAACAGTGGCTGGCTCAACATTCGATCATTGGATGAGCAATTGCTGAACTTCTCAACATATTGATAAAGTTGACCTGGATCGCGCTATCAATATTGTAGCAATTTTCCTCCAATCGACTGAGTAACCTTCCATTTCGCTTTGTATCATGATACTTTGATATATCAATCATATTTCAGGTACTGTTCTTGATGGTTCTATTATCGAATTTTCCTTATCACTTAGGAGTAGGAAATTAGATTAATTGAATTGATCGGCTTGATTTTGGTTTTTTTTTTTTTTATTTAAAAATCTCAGTTTTGATCATAAACATAAAAATGTGGTTTCATTGATCGATTGAAAAAAAGAAAAACTAAAATAGTTTCACTTCATAAGTCGCTACTTTCCCACTTTCATCCGTTGCTTATTGTTCTCATCTAACAAAAACTAAAAAATTAGTTAATCTTTTTCTTTGCATTTTTTATTATATTTATGTTAATTATTGTAATTGAAACTTAATATATATCAATGAAAATTATTTTAATTTAGTAAATTCAAAACCAATTTATGGTTAATTGAAAAATTGTTAGTAAAAATTGGTTAACGCATTGATGGTTAGAATTTTGATTTATAAATAATAAATTGAAAATCGGTAATCAATTATTTTGTATGGTATGATTCGGTCCTCTACTTACTACTATTATGTGTAGAAACTAAAGATTGATATTCGCTAAATTCTCTGAACTTAAATTTTATCATAGAGTTTGAAGAGGTAGAAGAGAGCCATTTCCAAACACAGATTTTTTCATCACCTTGATAAGAAGAAGAGAAAAACATCGAATTTACCAAACAACTGAAAGCATAATGAGTTTCAGATACTGCTATGTGGAGTTAATAAAAGAGGGTTTTCCTTTTGTCTTTAGGTATATAAGTGAGTTCGTGTAAGAGTTTTTTAGAAAGGAGGAAGAAGCTTTGAGGGGAATCATTTTTTTGGGAGGAGGTCATGAGATAAAGGGAGCAAAGCTATGTTTTTCTAGAGAGAGAAAGAGGGAGGAGGATTTCTAGAGAGAAGAGAGAAAAGAGAGGAGAGCCATGTTTTTTAAGAGGGAGAAAAGAGAGGAGGCAAGGGTTTCTAGAGGGTGGGGAGACTAAAGAGAGAAGGAGGCTACCCAAAAGAGAGGTTAGGGTTTCTAGAGAGGAGGAAGAAGCTTTGGGGAGGGGGCCTTGCTAACAGTAAAAGCTTCAATGATTTACCCCATAATAGAAATTCAATGAGCACCTTCCAATGCCTAAATTTTTTTCGAGGATCAGATAACATTCTTGACTTCTGTATTTGATTTGGGATTTATTTGGAGCTTAAAAGCACACTTAAAATGAGAAATATGTAAATATTTATTACGTTCCGCTTTCACCCTTAAATCGGGATACTAATTTATTTCTATTAATTAAATTAGTAGACGATCTTTTTAGTTATTTTTCATATTTTTTTCCAAATTATATACATTTTGAAGTTGAAGTTTTAATATTATAATCAAACTATATTCAGATACAGATATATTTAATCACCACCCAGTAGTTATAAAATTTTTATTGAAGGTAAGAACTGTATTTCTTCAGGTTTAACAAAGAATAACATCAAAATTTATACAAGAAATCAAGACTAGAAAAAAAGAAAGGAAAACACAACACATAACCTAGAAATCGGGCCATTTCATATCCTGGTAGGAACTGGCACAAACTAAGGCGTTAATGATTCCCATAATCAATGTGTGGTCTTCGGATTCTCAAGACATTTATCGCCGGGTATTAACCCGGCAGCAAGGACCTACAAACAAATACCATGCATCATGGTGTGACGCCCCAACCAGCACTGGAAGTGTGGTGTCGGCGTGCTTCTAGGTGTCATCATTTTATAAACTTATAGCCTTAAGTTTGTTCAATTATATAATGTTAAACATTTAACTTGTACTATACTCTGAAAATGATTACAAAGTAAGATATACGTCTAGCAAAGATGAAGTATTCAACATTTACAATATTTACATTGCTTCATTTGTTTACAAACAACAAAAATGATATTACATATACAAAATAGACTAAAAAGTCTTCAAGTGAGCACCTAATGATGTGTCGATCTTGAGACCTACGTGCATTGTCATGTCCTCTTGCCTCTATCGTCTCCTTACACTGATGAAAACCCGTGCTGCTTTACGCGAGCTGGAATAACTCGTGGACGACTCACCAATAAGAGTCATCTCACTTGCCATTTATTATGGCTACATAATATATCATATACTTATGTTACATTCTATAATTTCGTCATATGCATGTTTATATATAATTCCATAAATATAATTTGATATATGCTTATGCAATCTTATACTTTCTTATCATATCATGATTCATTTCCAGGTCATTTACATTTTCGCCTGCTCTTATTAACATGTACTTGCCACTGCTTACATATCATCACATAGCAAATGCTACGCTCTCATATCATGTCATGTAATTTTTATCATTTTCTCGAATCATTCGTATATACTTGTCATTTTTTTTATGCTCTATGCCCAGAGTAAACTTTGGCTGATAAAAGGAAATTATAAGGGCTTGAAGGCGCTGTACTCATTGTACGAAACAGTGGTCTATAAGGGCCTAAAGGCGTTGTTATCATTGTGCAAGACAATGACCATCTATAAGGTCCTGAATGTGCTATAATGACTCAAAACTGGGTTTAATCTAATCAGATATCAGATGGCTTTTCCTCCATTAGGCATGCCCATATATCCTTCTACCAGGTTCTAAGCAAGGCATAATTTACGCAGATTTTAGAGGTTTAGTACATATCTCTATATTCTCGAATAATTATTGTCATCCGTAATCAGTATATATGTGGTAATCATTTATTTGTATTTTTGCATTTTTCAAGACTTGCTATATGAAAAATAATTATGGTTACTAGCAGCAATGTCTTATTTTCATGATTTCTAGACTTAAAATATGAGTTCCAATTTACTATGCTATATGTAGCTGATTCTCTTGACACAACGGGCTTTCCATAGAGCCCAAGAACACACAAAATAAAGTTCGATGAATAAGTTACACCATCCGGCTGGAGGCCACACAGAGTAGCCAATCCCAGCTGGCCAGCCTCCCATCCGCCCAAACAGCCCCAAACCTACTTCAGTAGTTGATTTCACCCCACACCCTCCAAAGGCATATGGTTGAACCATCCCACCAGTTCATAGAGTCTAAGAACACCAAACGGAGTCTTGACAAGAAGTTATGACCATCCGAAGTTGGAGGCCAACAATAAAAAAAATGACAATTGTGTCCCACCCGGGCTGCTGAACACCATAGAGTGCTGCTCCACTTTGGATGAATTTCTGAGCTTAAAGGGTTTGGAATTTGGATATACCTATTTCAAGAAAATATGTCTCCTTTAAGTCTAGTTTACCCAAAAATTTGAATAACTCAATTCGGATGAGTGATGACCAAGTTATGGCCAAAACAAAAACATGGGTTTTGGAGAAATTTTGACAGCATCTCCCCTAAAACCCCAATATTTCCTTAATACAAATATTCCTCAATTGAGGATTACAATCAACCAACCCAAGTCCAAAACACAACCAATATACCAAGTAGGGTTCTTTAGATCCACCTACTAAAAATGGGCTTATGGTTTGATTTTTTCCATAAATCCATAGAAATCTATATACAAGATCCAAAATAATCCATTAAAACCCATAGAACTATACCTTTGCTCTTCTTCCTTTCTTCTTCCTCTTCTTCTTCTCTTTCTTTTCTCTTCCTCTTTTTGCTCTTCACGTTTTGGTCTCCTCAAAAACAGAGACCAAATGATCTTATCCCTTACTTTTGATATTTTCATGTTTTTTATTTACAATTAGGTCCTTATACTCTCTTCTATTTGCAACCCAATTTTTCTTATTTTATATTTATATATCCTCTTCCTCCTATTATGCCTTCATATCCTTTTGAAAATTAATATACCCTTGTATCTTGTATTAAATTGTGGTTTTCTAAATTTTCTCACTTAGGCAAATTATAATTACTTAAAAATTTAAATTATACCTACAAATAATTCTTAAACATGTTATAAAACTGTTATGGCATATTTGAGGTATTACAACCTCTCCCTACTTAAAGAAATTTCTGCCCTGAAATTTTAATTCAGAGGAAGAGTTATGATATTTACGTCATAGTTGCTTCCTGCTCCTGGCAAATTTCTTCCCCATTAAGGCCGCTTCGCAGCACTTTCACCAATCCGTGATTTGCTTATTCCAATAACCCAGCCACCTCCTCGAGCCGCACAGCTTTCGCTCATCATATGACAACATGCTTGTACTTGCACATCCTGCATTGGTAGTATGTGCAACTCATCATGAGCGGTATCTCCGAAGCATCGACAGTTACAAAACACATCAGGTAATTCTGGGCCACCTTGAGGGAGTGCCAAACGATACGCTACTGGTCCAACTCTTTCTAAAATCTCGTAAGGGCCAATGAATCTTGGACTTAGTTTTCCTTTTCTTCCAAAACATAGTATCTTTTTCCACGGAGATACTTTTAAAAACACTTTGTCTCTGACTTCATACTTTATATCCTTTCTCTTCAAATTAGCATAAGACCTTTGTCTATCATCATGTACCTTTAACCTCTCGTTGAATAACTAATCCAACTTTTTCTTCTATGTCTTTTACTAAATCAAGACCAATAATCTTATGCTCGTGCAACTCTGTTCAACACATAGAAGTTCTACATCTTCTTCCATACAAAGCTTTATACGGGGCCATACCAATATTGGACTGATAACTGTTGTTATAGGCAAATTCCATGAGTGGAATGTACCTATCCCAACTTCTCGAAAAATCTAATACACAGCCCCAAAGCATATCTTCCAACACTTATATCACTCTTTCCGACTGTCCACTATTTGTGGATGGAAAGTAGTGCTAAAATTCGCCTCGTACTGTAAGTCGAATTGTAATTCTCTTTCTTTCCGTAACCTCGACGAACGTGATCGCGGTCGGACACTATCGATAAGGGAATCCTATGCAATCTGAAAATTTCACTCACATAAAGTTCAGACGATCCATGGAGTAGTCAAGTCGGACCGATAGGAAGTGAGCAAACTTGGTCAATCTGTCCATAATTACCCAAACTATGTTTCCTTAAAGGTAGGGAAAACCGGATACGAAATCCATAGTAATGTTATCCCACTTCCATTGGGGAATTGGAAGGGGATTCAATAAACCTGATGGTACTTGGTGTTCAGCCTTTACTTGCTGACACGTCAGACACTTAGATACGTGACTTCGTGAATCTCATTTTTCATCCCCGCCTACCCGCAGTACCGTTTACATCCTACATTTATTACCTCCAGGTGTACGGTGAAAACAATATCAGGGTTTCATATAACATCTTCTTTCTCAACCATATCATTCTGGTACATAATCTACTCTTGTACAACAAACTCCACTTCTTCATCTATGACATAATTGTTCTTGTCTCCACACCGACTAACTCCACTATCTCATAAATTGTATCATCTTTTCCGAGCATTTACATTATCATTTGGTTTCCAACCAGATAATCCTCAATCAACCAAGGCCCATCATTGTGAATCAAATCTCCAATCACAATCTTTCAAAGACAAAACATAAATCATTTTCCTACTCAAGGCATCCGCCACTACATTTGCTTTCCTGGGGTGGTAATAAATTATACAATCATAGTCCTTAAGCAATTCCAACCACCGACGTTGCCTCAAGTTCAAGTCCTTCTGAGTTAGCAAATATTTCATTTCACATCAGTAAAATTTCTACATTTTTTCTCCCATATAAATAGTGTCGCCACCAAAGCGAACACTACAAACAAGCAATCCCAAATCATATGAGTGGGATAGCTCGAAGGAGGCGTTTCAATCGTCCTGGAAGAATAAGCCACCACTTTCCATCCCGCATCAATATCGCATCCCAAACCAATGCCCGGCTAATCGCCTATGCGTATACTTTTCCGGGGGCGAGGCTGCACACACTGCAAGCCTAACTAACATCCTTCAACTGTTCAAAACTAGTCCGACATTTGTCTCGTCTCCAAACTTTATTCCTTTCCCGAGTAACTCGAGCTTTATAGTTTATGACATAAAGCCTCTCACAAATATGCCCTACAATAACTGCCAGGCCCAAGGAAACTTCTCACCCTAAGCATTTCGAGGCGGTTTCTAATTCATTAACGCCTCACTTTTGTAGGGTCAACTCTATACCCGTCGACACAATATGGCCTAAGAAGGAAACTTCCTTAGCCAAAAATCCACATTTGCTGCTTAGCATATAACTTCTTTCTCAAATACAAGCAGTGACTATTTTCGGGACAAGCTTCATGTTCCCGTGCATCCTTAGAATACACCCATGTCATCAATGAAGATCACACAAACTGATCTTCACATAGGGCCTTAATCTATTCATTAAATCTATGAATACCGCCGGCATTGTCAACCTAAACGGCATTACCAAAACTCATAATGGCTAGCGGGTTCTAAAATGCGGTCTTCGACACATCTACTTCCTTACTCTCAACCGATAATATCCAGATTTGTGCCTTCCAATCTTTTGAAAAGACACCAGCTCCTTCAATCGATCAAAAGATCTTCGATCCTCAGAATGGGTAATTGTTTTCACTATCACCTCGTTTATTCGGGCTTATTAATGACAACCAAGAGTGCCATCTTTCTTCTTAAATAAATAAAACTGTGCACTTACTGCGTAAACATCATCGCATAAAACCCTTTATCTAAAAGCTCTGCAAATTTGAACCTTTAACTCTTCAACTCGTTGGAGCTATCCCGAAGGTGCCCTAGACACAGGGGCTGTCTCTCGCACAATTTATGGATAAAGTCCAAACTCTCTCAAGGGGTATACTTGCAACTTTCAGGGAATACATCCGAAATTCCCTTACTACCGGAATCTTTCCACATCAATCAGACTTCTTGGAGTCAAGTATAAAGGCTAAGAAATGCCTTCATATCCTTTCTTTATAAATCTCCCCGCCGCATGGCTGGAGATCACACTGACACCGCCGGATCTGTCGCCCCATACATCACCCACTGATCAAAGGTATCTCAACACTAATGCCTTTGTCCACAATCAATGATGGCTCAAGTGTTTAGTCAACTAATCCATTCTAGAATCAAGTCATAACCTGAATGGTAAGGGTTATCAAATCAACGAGAAACTCTCTTGCTTGTATAACAATGGGGAAATTTCTGTATACACTATTCACACAAACGTCAGGTCTAACTGGGACTAGCTTCGTATGGCATGCCATATGTTAATTTCTCCATCACTAGTACTTTGTCAAATAATATGCTCCATGCAATATTAATATAGATCTTAGGATCAATCAATGCATGCATCTCAACACAATATAAAGAAAATATACCAGCTATAACTCAGAGCATCCTGATCCTCACGCAGCCTATAGCATATGCTCGTATTGCTGTAACGCCTCAAAAAATGCCCTTAGAATTTTTATAATAATTTTATTATATTCTAGGTATGAATTGGGCCAAACTTAGTTTTTCCAGAAAGATGAACTCGACAAATTATGAACAGCAATTTAGAGTAAACTGAAATTAAGTATCAGAACAAGGATAAAATTGAAATTTTCCATAAGGGATATAAATGATCAAAGAAGGAGTAGAGATGTGGCCACAATAGAATTAAAACAAGTTGAATTGCAAAATTAAAGAGTTGTGGCCAGTTGCAATTTGAGAAAAGTTGGAATTATTAAAATGAAAACAAAAGCTAAATGCATTTGTCTCCAATTTTGCCCTAGCAAACTGGTGACATGAGTAACATGGGAGAGAATGCAGGGAAGCAAGAGAAGAAGAAGAGGAAGAGGAAGAGAAAGGAGGAGATCAAGTGAAGCTAAGATCAAAGCAAGGATCTAACTTGATATGAACTCTATTATGAATCACATGGATTTGGGTGATGATTCTGTAGAGGTTTATGAGTTCCAAAATTCAGTTTATAGGATTTCATAATCAAAGATTTATTGGTAAATGGCAACACTCTAATCCACAAGAAGTAGGAATCCTTCGAAATGGGATTCATGGTTAACATAAGAATTGAGTTGGGGGTTTAGAGTAAACCCACAAATCCTTGAGTTTAGCTTTTGTATACAAGACCCATATTGAAGCCAATTATAAAATTCATGGAAAGGTTTGAAAGAAGATAAGAAATGAAAAGATGAATTGAATAAAAAGAGATTCCAAGGTAATTGAATGGTTTTGGAGGTGCGAGGAAGGTGGAGTGATCCATGAATTAAAGTGAAGGAAAAATGAGAAAACACCCATTCTGCACTGAGAGTTCATCGTGACCTTAGTTCTACCAGGACTGATTCTGGTCATTTTTGCTTTAAGTCCTACTGTAGAAGTTAAGTCCTACCGGTAGGACTTGTTCTGGTTTCCCAGTTTCGACCAGTTTTCGTATTTTGGCTAAGGCAACTTCCTCATTTCTTATCCATTTGGAGTGATTCAAGTGGGCTAAAGCCAGACTTCAAGGAGAACCAAACTTAAAGAGAATGGCATCTTCAAATTCTGATCCTAAGTGATCTAAAATTCAATTCAAAGTGGGAGCTATGTGCAAGAGAAAATTCCTAAATCAGCTTTGACATAGGAGAAGTCCGGGGTTGCTCGGACGACCGTGAGTTTCTGTGCTCCGAACGGGTGATTCAGTTGAATAGAACCTGAGCATCTTTAAATTTAAATGAGCACAAAGTTTCCAGAGTCAACATGGAGTTAAGACTCGGAAAAAATAGTAATACAAACTGTTCAGTTGTAATCCGATTGAATTGATTCAATTAAGTAGTGTGACTCATGTAGAGGAATAAGAATGAGTCTAAGCCTGTAAAAGCGCATCATGCACCAGTCGCTGAGGCAAAGTTTTTTAATCCATTTAGTACGATTATTTGCATAATCACTAAGAGTGAATGAATTGTATTTAATTTGGGGTGCGTAGAAGACGACAAATCCGCCTAGATTGCCAATTTATAGAAAGAAACTTTAATCACACTGGGTCCAGGCTCTATACCCGCTTTCATTCTTTATTTCATGTCTACTTGTTCTTTATATTCTAGTTTGTTCACTACACGCTTTATTCTCATATTGCCTCTATTTGCAAAATATGCATATATATCGATTTGAATGATTAGTATTGATTTGAATCATTGTTATTCGAATCAGCAAGCAACATATGCATGTATGCGAATATTAATCGTAAGTGAATTTACCGCATAAAAGTAAATTGATTTTGAAACGATTATTGAATGACTAATATGACGCAATTCACTAATCAATTTGCCATGAAGGTAAATCGTATTTGTCTAATGCGAAATCACATTGCTACTGAATTTATTTATTACGATGTGATTCACCAACCTAACTGTGGAATGCCGACTTTATAGTCATATGACTAAGTAATATTGAACGCGAAATCACATTACTACTGAATGATAAACAAGACAGGATTCACCAAATCGACCGCCGAATGTCAGTCTTGTACATATGAGACGGTATTATTGAATGTGAAACCATTACCGAATGACAACAAAGTAGATTCAACAACCTAATCACGCTTTGATGCCGAATTTATAGCTATGGGAATCACAAACTGAACAATGAAATGATGGTATTTGAAAAGTGTATTTGTATATATTTTACATTACTAATCGATATGGTATAAAGGCATTATTTTGATAAATGCATGATTTATATGAACGAAAAATGGAACATGTGAATCGTATAGAACCACTAAGCATGAAATGCTTAGCGATGTTTTTATCAATGCGCAGGTACTCGAGTGATAGATATCAAGCAAGACTCCAAGATCGAGGAGCCGAGTCATAGCGAAGGAAATTTGAGTATGTCTCATATGCATTACTCCATTTTTCAAACATTGACATTTTGTAAAATAAATGAACTTCGATCATTTTTGTAAAGGCATTTGTTAAATGTAAATCGCGATGGAATATTTTGTTAACGGTTAATGTTTTATGGGCTTGCTAAAATAAAATTGCTTCCGCAAATTACAAATTTAAAATGAATAAAATGAGCCAAATGTTTGATAAGATAATTGAAATGCTCTGATAAACTGCCCGCTGATCCGCCAACCGTCGAGTTTCGGGGATTCGGGTCGCGACACTTTTGAAACCAAAATTAAATAAACATAAACTAAAGAGATTTGATTAATGTATTTTAAAGGAAATAAAACGAAGGCCCCCGGTTTCGTTCGACTCGCTAACCAAGCTTCGATCGCCTGGTTTTACATCATTACTGTGAGATAGATCGCATCCAACGCTCCTAAACTCCGCAGGCTCTTGGCCCTTCTATGCCGAGATACACTACGACTTCTACCGCCGCGAGCCGAAAGTGGTAGTCGAGATCTCCTCCGCCACTTCCTTGCTGACTTTATTGGTCCCTCGACTTTAAGGACACTATGCTATCAAATGCTTAAGGCTTCCACATCGGAAACACCCTCCCACACAACCTCGTAAAACACTGAATGTCGCCTTATAGCAAGGAATGCACTCCGGGATTTCTCCATGTCCAACCGAAGCACCTCTACCCGCATCTAGACACTCGTTGTACTCGCCTCTCTACCTTGTAGTCAACCCAGACCTAATTTCTACTTTGAACATCTATAGCTCTTTTACCGTAAGAGGAGGAGGATCTCTTGAGAACTTCTTCTTGAGACTTTTCTTGCTGTCAGGTTTCAGATTCCACTTCATTAAAATTGACCAATTGATAAAAGTTCACCCGCTGAGAGAAGTCACAGTAAGCAAGTAATTGATGGTACTGGCGTAGTCCATCTTCAAATTGCCTACATCGAAATGCCTCGGTGAGGACCGCTTTCGGTGCATATTTGCTGAGATGGCTGAACTCTTTCTCTACACTCAGCCACGTATGTCTTTGCTTCATTCGTGAACTCCGCTTTCCACTTAGACTCCATGTTATGTCTCAGAAGATACTTTGCTCTGAACTCTTAGACAAAGAATTCCAATGTCATAGGATTTGGAATCCCTGGACTTTTGAGCACCAGCTTTCCACCAATCCATATGTTCCAACCCTACAATAGTGAGACTGCACATGATGCTTCGACTTGGGAGGCATCGAACCTCTTCCAATATCCTTTCTAGCTTTTCTAACTAGAATTTGATTTCCTTCTCGACTCTTCCATGCTCTCGACCCATGGGAATTCCTCTGCCCATGTCTTCATTGTGTCTATTGGAGCTTTAGAGCGCTAATCTATCTAACACTCCAAAGCCATGTCCTCGTGATATTCTCTTGCAGCTCATGGGCTCATTAGGTACATTCATTCAAGGCTCGTGTCGATAACTCTCGTTTCTTTGGCTAATTTTAAGAATTTTCTTCAGATGATTCATCTATAGCAAAACACAAGGACACCCACTGTGAGGTCAACATTACTTTAACATATGCATGTTTATCTTATAATCTATCTAGAAGGTTTAAAACTTGTCCAGAAACGCCTAAACCTAAGCTCTGATACCAACTTGTGTTGGTATCAGATCCCATCAAGCCTTAGGTTATCGTATACCTATGCTCTGATACCACCTAACTTAGACGCTCTAACCTAATAATTCCTGTCGCTCTAGGTGTCATCATTTATTTATTTATTTATTTTTTATAAATTTATAGCCTTTAAGTTTGTTCAATCATATAATGTTAAACACTTAACTTGTACTATATCCCGTAGTTAAAATGATTGGCAAATATATACAAGCTTCATATATGGAAGTAAGTTCAACATTTACAATATTTACATTTGCTTCATTTGTTTACAAACAACAAAAATGATATTATACATATACAAAATAGACCAAAAGCCTAAGTGAGCACCTAATGACGTGGTCGACCGGGAGACTCGATGATCATTCCCATCTTCTTTGCCTCCGTCCCGTACCCACACTGATGAAAACCCGTGATAAGCTTTACGCTTTCAGTGGGAAATGACTCAGGACGACTACTAGTCATATCATCTCACTTTACACATTTACATACATATAAATATATCATATACTTATGTCACATTCTATACTCGTCATATATACACATGCTTTCTATACATGTTCCATATATATAATTTATACAGTTTATGCAATCTCATACTCTCTTATCATATCATGATTCATTTCGTGTAATTTTACATTTTCTTCTTGTTCTTGTTAACATGTAATTTGTCATCACATATCACATAAAGAATGCTATGCTTCTACATCATGTCATGTACTTTTATCATTTTTGAATCATTTGCATATACTTGTCATTTGTTTTATGTTTCATGCCTGTATAAACCTTAGAAGTGGATAAAGGAAATTATAAGGGCTCGAAGGCGCTGTACTGATGAGCTTAAAAGTCATATATTTTCAGTCCATTTTTTTGATTTATTTTATTCTAAAAAAGGTCATTTATGCAGGAGTTTAGTAGAATACTTCACCAAATCATTGCAACAAATTCAAAAGAAAGCGTAAATTGCAAGAAAGGAGTGCAATATGATCAACAAAGATTTCAGTCTAATTGGCCGGGCGGGAAGGTGCAGGAGAGTATGCTAAAAAGGATTAAAAGATTTAGATGTCGTAGTTTTCGCGCGAATCAAAATACATATTAAGGTTGTAAATCTACAAAGCCCACCGCAGAATCGCTGCAATCAAAGACAAAACGAGTCATGGTGAAAGGAACTCCAAGTCAAGCAAACCGTGAAATCGATGAAGAAGAAGATGATGTCGCGATATCATTCAGAGGTCGCTGGCTTAATTAAACCCGCGACAAAGGATAAATGAGAAGTCGCTACACTAAAAAGAAGCTATGGCTGTAAGAGAACAATTGAATGAACATTAATGTCGCGACATCCGATGCAATCGCAACACCAAAGACTGGAATCGGCAATAGCGACATCACCAGTAAGGATTCAAGGTCGCTGCCTCATCATTCAAAGAAAGATGGTCGCGATGATCACACTAAAGGTCGCGATAAGATCGCTTCGTCGAACAACTAATAAAGCGGAAGTCGGCATCACTCAGCCGTCATGACAACAGCTATAAGAAAGAAGGTCACATAACACCGTTCGTCGACATCAATCTTCGTAAAGATATTCTGAGGTCGCCAAGATCATTAAAATGTCGCACAACGGCTAGCGAAAGAGGTCGGCGATATCCGCTTGGCGACCATATCGCGCGATCCACCGTATGACCGTAAGGTCGCGACATCCGCCGCGCAAAGACTAAGGTCACGCATAACATTGAGCAGGTCATGGTTATCAAACACAAAGAGGTGAGGTCGCTGATGTTTAGGTTTGCCGACATCGATCCAAAGAAAAGAGGTCGCGACGAGAGCCGCCGCTGAAGCACGCTCTACCAAAGATATGCCACTAGCCTAAACAAGGGCTTCTCGCGACAAAGACCGAGACAAATGTAAGTCGCGATAATGAATTGATGTTTATATCAACAACCAACTGGCCAGCTTAACAAAAGTCCAAAAGAGGCATCAAATTAGGGCCCAACTTTTAACCCTATAAATATGTAGCCGCGCACGGGCGAACGCAGCCTTCGCTTACCTGAAAGAGAGATCCGGTTTTACCAAGGCCCCAGATTTTAATTTTCTTTTCTTTCTTTTTAATTTTTTTTTGTGATTTGCTTGTATTTTCGTTTTTAATTTCCGATTCGAACTAATGTGAAGGCGAGTTGAATGCAGATTTATATTTCTTTCAAATTACTGGCTCGTCAGACAATTCTGCATAAATTTTGGTTTCAACTACATTTCCATTTACAAAGTGGGTTTTCTTGATCGCAAGCCATCGTATGGTGTAATTCAGTGATTTAGAAACCACTTCCTCATTGAAATGACGCTATTGTCGAAATTATCTTTCGCGTAATTTTATTCACTATCACAACTTTGTTTATAAAACGATTGTCGGTTCATGGTTTGAATCGATCCTGCAATGTCGTACTTCCTATACCTATAATTCGGTTGTTCCAAGCTCGATTTCCAGGAGAGGCTCCTCCGAGTGACAATACGTAGAAGGCATTCCCCAGAGTGATTTAATAATTTCGAGGGTATGAGAACTCCGATATTGATGATCTAATGCCTGTGGTAATTAAATCGAGTACATCCTCTTCTCACTTGAACCGAAACGAAAGGAGGAGTTATCAATCTAAGCATGCAGAGTTCTCTAATTCAAGAATGCCAGAATTCAATCCTGTTAGCAACGATTCAATCAAGGAAAGAATGAGTCAGTTCTAATTTTGAGGAAGAGGAACCAAGAGGAGAATGTAAACCCATGTAATGACTATACAAATGAGCTATGTTTATACCCATGTTACGGTATGAAGTATTGAGAAAGAAAAATACCCGCAAATAAGGCTATCCAGATGGTAGTAGTTATCAAGCTCCATCAGATTCAGAGAAACGGTGAAGGTGAGATGATGAACTAAAGTGGTGGCTTGGAGAGATCCAACTCCATCATCATATCTTCGACTAGTTTTAAAATCAGGGTTCAGAAGCAAAATATCGCATGTCGTAGGAATTTGATTCTTCACAATAGCTTTATTTCCAATGTTCTCTTTTATAGATAATTGTTCAATCTAAATTTGTCATTTCATTATTTCGCAGTCATTCATTTTGTTATTCATTCATATTATATTTTTTGGTTTTCATTATTTCAAGGCTTTCACATCTTATTCAAAATTGCTCATATAAATTAAATAGTATGAGCTCGTGAAATGGGTAGTTGATTGAAAATTCGAGATCTCTGCGGATCGATATCTGACTAAATCCAATTTGCATTACTTGTTAGACCTGTGCAATTTGCAAAGATGATGGATCAAAACAAACTAACACAAATGATTTACTTAATAAAACGCTCTTAATGAATACATAATGGGCTATAGAACACAAAAAATACAAGTCATAGCATTATCGGGATTGTATAAATAGTCCTTGGTAATAGTGCGATAAATTTGTATATGTCTTCGTCCAACCAACAAGTTTTATGATGCTGCTGTCTGGGATCGTAAAGAATAGTAGATCAATATTCGCATTTAGCATGGAAATAATTGACATTTAAAAGAAAAAGAACAAAAATAGTTTAAGCAAAGGGCTATTTTAGCCACTAATTCAACAAGCCATCTTGAAAATATTTGCTGGCTTGAATTAATCCTATTAATGAGTATGTTTTGATTTCGTGGAAACTTTAATGCATAGGTGTCGTAACACCGATCTGATTCAAACAGACATCGACTGTAAAGAACACTAAGTTTGAGAGAAAAACGTAAAAGGGGCGTAAAACTTAGCTGGCGGTGTGAGATGAAAGGCAAGAATGCATCAATGATGAATAAGAAATGGCAAGACCTCCAATCACCGATACAATGGAGGACTTTTGAGACCTATAATTCAGATTTAATACTTAATCGCATGTTTTGCGCTGATGCAAATAACTTTGAACTGAAGCTAGCACTGATTACAATGGTTCATCAACAACAGTTTACTCGCCATCCCATAAAAGACCCAAATGAGCACCTGGGAAGGTTTCTCAGGATGGCAAACACGGTGAAGTTGAATGGGGTGAGGGACCGAGTCGCAAATTGTGACGATTCATTGTTCAGAGATACAAACAACCGCGCGAAGAATCTTTACCACATGTCTACTGACACTTATGAGCCAGAGAAGCCTATTCGTGAGATTCTTCCCCATCACTCACCTTAGAGAAGGAGGGAGATAATTGTGTTCCAGCAGGGGGAAGATGAGAGCCTTAGTAGCATGAGATCTAAAAAGGTCATTAAAAGATGCTCCATGCATGAAATAGACTTGAAGATTCGGGATGGACATAGTGTATCATGCCTTGAATGATACATCTAAGGGTATCATTGATGCTTTCATGTCATGGAGATATTCCAAAACTGAAGAGGCCAAGAGGTAAGAGATTCATCGAGACCTGGCTAGAATGCAATATGAAAGCTCCATCATAGTTTTCAAGAGTAATTGGTGAGGGTGAGGAGTCATGGATTCAGCAAGATGATGCTCATGAGGCTAAGTTAGATGCCATCAGCATAGAATGGACAAGTAAGAGAAGAAGATGCACACTCGCCCAAGGAATGTGATACGAGAGGAATCTATTGAGAGAAAATATGTATCCACCTAAGAACCGTTTATGATGCCTGAGGATAAGTTACACTCAGGAGCTGGTTATCACTCAACCAAATCTAACTCGCCAAGATACTTTATCATCTAACATCGGGAGAACCAAGGAAAATTCTTCATATGGTGGGGACTTCGGGCCAAGGCCTAAGGCATGGACAACATCCTCAAATGGGTGATGGGATTGGGGCAACTACCAAGGTTCAGCAAAGAAGAAGGAGTGAAAACAGAACCAGTATCGTAGTCGAGGAGAGCCTCAAACCACCACTGGGGCGATCAAATGCCTAATTCATTGTAAACAGAACCTAAGAATCTCCATGAATAAAAAGCTATAGACCAAAACCTCAACACCTCAGCCTTTTCAGAAGACCACAAATGCCTCCCCAAGAACCTGGGAGAGACAACAGCAACCCAGCCCAACCCTCAAAACTGGGATGAAGATGCCTTCCCTAATGACACAAAAGAAGAATCCAAAAGGATCATACTGGGTAAATAAGAAAAAGGTGGGAGAAAGACTGAGAAGGAACATTAAAAAGACAAAGTAAATAAGGAGAGAAGGCTGCATAATACTGAAACACTTGAGAAGGAAAAGAAAGGAGAAACAAATCATCGAGTTGAAGGGAAGAAGTGAAAACTCTAAATGGGGCTGTGCTGTTTTTAAAACTCTTCAGAGTTGGGGAGATCAAAGAGGCCTTCACTGCATAGTGACTCGATGCCACTTTTATGCAAAAGCAAATTTTGAAAGACAGAAAATTGCTGCAAGAGGAAGATTAACGGGGAAGAAGGAATCTGTGAACTGACCTAAACTGTAGTGTCAGACTCAAGAGAGACTCACTGTGAAAAGATGAAGATCCGAGGAGCTCACCCATTCCTCACCATTGGAGAGAGCTCGAGCTCGTAAAGCCTTCCGACCAAAAGGATTGAATTTTAATGGGGCCCAATTCACACAAGAGGTTAAGCTCTGGGGAGCCATTCTAATTAAATGCGATCAAACTGGAAGATGTGGAACCCCCGGCAAACTGAAGGAACTGGTAAAGATGTGCCTGCAAAGGTGGGAAAATTTATTTTCCGAGCCTGACTTCATCATACCGGATATGCAAAGAAGGACCACGTTCTCTCCCCACAAGGCTATTCCGTAACTGGAGCAAATCTAATTCGATATAAGGGAATTCTCAAATGTAGTTTGAGAAGAGGAATAGATTTCACCTAATCGGGTTTGAGGAATTTAGATACAGAAAGGTAAAGATATCAAGCTCAATAGAAGATGATATGCAGTAATAATTTGATTACTGTTACTATGATTAGATTCTAACTTAATCAATGAAGAAGAGATGAATTTCTGATCTTGAAGGTTTTGGATCTTTACTTGCACACACTATATTATAACAAAAAGTAATGAGTCTCTGAAAACAAATGGGGCTTTAGAAAAAAGGAGACAAAATAACAGTTAGTATGAATTTTTTAACAAGAAACCAGTGAAGATATTATTTAAATGGTCAATAAGCGAAGTCATTGAAGTATGTTACTGAGTCAGCTAAAAGATAAAACAAGATATTAATTTCTGCCATACCGCGATGTCAAGAAATGTGAGGTTGCCGTGAAATTTTAAGGAATCCCATCAGAGTTCATATAGCCTTTCAGTCTATATCAAGAGTTAGTGGCTGCATCAGTCCATCATATGCATGCAATAATACCGAAGAAAAACAAAATAACTGCTGAACATCAAAGGAGACTGAATCCAAAGAATGGTAAGGAATGTAGAAAAAGAAGTGCTCGCAAACGGTCAAATGCTTAGTTTTTTAACTGCAATTTTTATGTCCTCAAGAACACAACTGGCTGGCTCAAAGGGGCGGTGATTTTACCGTAATCCGCAATGAAAGAAACGAACACGAATTTTTGTGTCAAGGAGAAAGTTGATGTGATGAGTATGCATTGATTACAGGGAAGCTAACACAGAATTAGAAAGATCATTTCTTGCCCTTCACTGACGTGATGTTGACGCATCAGCAGATGACCTCATTTGCCGACGTATTCGTGCTACAACCAGACAATTGTGTCTGAGGATCACAGGACTACATTCACAGCTGCCTTTAAGGGTACTTTGCCTGTGGTGATGCCATTTGGGCTATGGCTGCCTCATACTTTCCGTATGGTTATGTCATGTTCTTTGATTGAAGGAGGAAGTCATGGAAATTTTATGGATAGATTTCGCTGTTATAATAGCTGAACAATGTCTCAACAACCTGAAACAAGATTTCAAAGATGCAAGACAAGAAAGTAGAACAAATTTGGGAAACGCTATTTCATGTAACATGTATTGTCTTCTTGTCAGCAAAATTTATGCTATTAGTATTATGGACTAATCCAAGATTTCCATAATCAAACTCTAGCACTTACAATAGAAAAGCGGGATAAGGAGCTTCTGGGCATGTCAGATTTGAGCAGAGATTCGCATCGTAACTTCAAAAAATAGCCACTATCATGATACCTGAGAAAGACATGAAAGTTTAATTTGACATTCTGGCGCTTGAAGAAATCAAGATTGTATTAACGGCAATCATCATATCAACACTGTAATGGATCAATTCAAGTAATGTGTGGATGCCGTTGATTTTTAATAAACAGATTAAAAGAAAAAGAAAAGACCAGAGTTTATATATCATGCCAATAATCCTTCATCAACACAAGAGCAACATTCCACAACTGGGTATGAGATGCAGAAATACATAGTGAAGCTGCTTTCTGTGAGAAATTCAGCCACAGCACTTGGGATCCCATGTTATAGTTCACGAGACCATGCATCGATCGATATCGTGTAAAAAAGAGGAGCTAAGTCAAGATTGATAAGATTGGTGCTACTATTGCGAGTTTGATGCGGAAATCGAGAGATAAAAGGGGTGTGACAGTGTGATGGCTGATCACTTGTCCAGAATAGAAATCAGGCGAAGAGGAGGAGATAAGTACTTCGGATGAACCTTCTTTCAATTGTCATTCCAAATGCCATGGAATGCCATGGTATCTTGATGGATGCCAGCTTGTGGAGTAGTTCCTTAGAGATTCGACCACCAACTGAAAGAAAGCTTCAGGTGACGGCGGGTATTATATGCAGGATGACCAGTATTTAAGAGGGGGTGCTGATATGATTATAAGAAGATGTGTGCGGAGGGTGAACAAACGGGAATTATGAATGATCACCGTACATCTCTCACCGCTATGGGGGCATTTACGGAGAAAGAACGACTCATAAGATACTCAATCGAGTTTATTATTACTTGTTTTCAGAACATCTTGAATGGGTGAGTGTATAATCAGATGCAGATTGGAAATATCAGTGCTTGAAATGAAATGCCCCTACGAGGCATATTGGTGGTCTGTATTTTAGATGTATGGGGAATAGATTTTATGGGACCATTCCACCATCATTTGAAACACAGTATGTATTGGCGCGTGGATTATGTTTCCAAATGGGTGGAAGCGTTAGCTTTGTCAAGGAATGATGCTAATACGGTTGTAGGTTTCTTACGAAAAGAATATTTTGAGCGAGTTTGGAACACCCGAACTATCGGTAGTGATGGGGAAGCCTTGCAAACAAAATATTTGCAAACTCATGAAGCGGTATGGGATCAAGCATATAAGGAGTCTAATATCATCCACGAACCCGATGAATGATGAGATTTCCAGCCAAGGAGATTAAAGAATCTGGAAAAGGCGTAAGTTCAAGCGGAAGGATTGGTCTTCCAAACTTGATGCACTTTGGAGCATCTGGGGCGTTGCATTCAAAACTCCATTGGAATGTCCCCGTGAGTTGTCTTTGGCAAACCATGTCATTTACCTCTTGAAGCTGGAATCTGAAAATATGTGGGCCATCAAGAAGCTGAACTTTGATTTTAAAGCGCAAAGGAAGAGGAAGCACTTCAAATGAATGGCCCAGGCGAGAAATACAAGCCTATGATAATGCTAGGATATACAAAAGATAAGACAAAGAAATGACATGATCAAAGTTCGGGAAAGAGTTCGGAGAGGGGGATCGAGTTCTTCTATTTAACTCCGGATTAAGATTGTTTCGGGAAAATTGAAATCAAGTGGAGTGGACCATATCTCGGTGATGTCAAGCACTACATTTGGAGCAGTAACATTGAAGGCGATCTTTAGGGAAGAATTTAAAGTCAATGGGCCAATTGAAGCACTATCAAAGCGGGGAGGAAAGAAAGGAAAATTTCTGGCTAGTTCATTGAGAGAGAAAGAATCAAAGCAGTAAGAAGTCATTTCGGGGACTTCAGTGACGGTGATGGGAGGCAACCCATAGAGACTTTAGTTTCTATTTTTAGACTTTAATTTTTTTAGAATTCACTTTGAGTTTGTTTTCTTTAGTTCTTATAATGATTAGTTAGTACTTGAAGTTAATTTTGTTTAATGAAATCCTTTAAAATGTTTACAGAGTGCTTATCTGTGGCGCTCGACGAAGGAACAAACTCGGTACAACTCCAGTGACTTTTGCGAAACGACGGGAAAAGGGAGCATTCCTTTCCTAAATTCTGTGAAAATTGAATACAACATGCTTGAATTTCTGTGTGTGAATGATTTAATTGAATGCTGAGAATTTGCACATCGATAAATAGTGAAAAGTTGTCTGTTCATTAAAATTGAGGCAATTGCAGACTAGGTCGCGACAAAGCATGCGCGGCGAGTTGATCATCGTGACTAAGTCGGTCTTGAAGGAAGAGCAAGAATGGTCGCGACCAAAGGTATGTCAGCGGCGAAGTAGAATTCGCGGCTTGACATAATAATGTCATCGGATGCACGATGTGTCGCAACTTCAGAATGACTTGTCCTCCCACACATGATTCATGTCGCGACATCAAGGAAAAGTTTGCCATCACAGGCGGCACAATTACGCCCCTAAAGTTAATGACAATTTAATTCGACCTTTGTATGGTAACATTTATTCGTCGAGGAATTAGATAATAATTAATGCGAAACTTGAAATTCAACTTATTGAATAGGCGGAATTGGTTTATAATGGTCATTTCGAGGAGAATAATCAGAGGAGATTTAGGAAAATCTTTCATTATTCATTACTTCATTCTAAAAATTTCCATTGGAAACATCGAGAGGAAACAAAGAGTGAAGGTCATTTAATACATATATTGAAAAATTAAAAAAGAATGAAATAACCTCGTTCTTCGAGAGAAGTTAAAATCACTATAAAAGGGCGGAAGACAAGGGAAGAATAAACAAGAAAATGAGGAAGATTGAAAAAAAAGAAAAAGAAGCTTCAGTTTATGAACACGAGTTTAATGGATAAGATAGAATTCGAGGAAAGAAACAAAACTATTTGATTCCTTATTCCACTCAGAAACGATGTGTAAATAGAAAGAATGGTTGATGGGAAAGGAATTGGAAGAAGGGAGTTAAATTCGAGAGCCCATCCAACTAGAGAAGCTCCAAAAGAAAAAGGGAGAAGGCCCCGATTTGTTAGTGACCTTATTAGCTGTAGAATCCTCGAGGAAGAGCTCAGTGCAGTGGGCGAACTTTGAAGCGAGAAGTATGACCTTGAAGATATAGGAATTTAGATCCGAAATAAGGGTTTTCTCGAACTTAGTTCTGATTTTATTTATGAAAAAGCGATTGTACAATATCGAAATAATTTGATCTTTGAATAAAATTTACGTGGTGAAAATTAGTACATTCATTAAATTTGAATTGCGTTTCTGTGTTATTCTATTTTACGTTTAGGAATTAAATAATTACGTTCTTCCTAAAGAACATAATTTTTTGCATAGTCGAGCATGAATAAAGCTAGATTAGGAGTACTTATTGATCTAATTTAGAATTCAGTTTAGTTGCAATAATTGAAAAATTAGTTCTTCAGCGATAGAGCAATGTTTGGTTAAAATAATGTATTAAGCGTTGAATAAGTACGAGTCTTGAAGAAATAATACACAGCGGTCAACAAAACTTATGAAACTTTTGACGAGGAATTAGGAATATCTTATGGAAATTCGAGTTTAGAGTTAATGATCCTGAACTTGTTTGATTATTGATTGAGGCGAAATCCCCAGGTAGAAGCGACCAACGAGGGGAAATGATAGAGGCTATCATGGCGGTTTGAGCCTTTCTAGCCACCATTATTTATATGCTTTTGCATACACCTTAGCTCACAAATTTGAGCCAAAACGGTCCACATCTTGAAACAAGCGATTAAATCCCAAGCCATCCTTTATAACTAATCCTCAGGTAAAGAACCTACGATTGCAAAAACTCAAGGAAGGAAGAAGAAATAAAGTTTGGGGGGAATATATTTTGGAGAACTAAGGGAAATACGAGAAAGGGTGAAGAAGGGCGGTCAGGAGAGCAACGAAAAAGAAAGCTTAAAGGAAGAAGTTTTGTCTTGTGGCCTAACTCTCTTGAACAATTAAGTTCTTAGGGGTGTTTCAACACCTAGTACCCTAATGCCAACTGGTATGGGAGTTACTAACCCAAAGTTCGCTAAGAGTGTTAGAAAGCCTAAAAGACTGAGCGATAGACTTTTCTGAAAGTGGCGGAGAAAAGAGTTCCAACAATGAGAAATACAAATGAGAAATTAGACAAGCAGTTTTAAACACAAGGAATTCAAAAGGAGATACCCCAAGATGAAGTTTGGGGAAATCAACTAAAAAAAAGTTGCAAGGAAAGGAAGGCAACGAGTTAAGTGAAAGAAGAAAGAGTTTGGAGTAAATCACCAACTAAAAATTCCCACCCTATCCTACTCATTACCAGGCTTTAACATTACAAGCCTGAAAGACCTCATTGATTATGAAGGTTGAATTTACCTACATTAGTGGAGATCAATGAGAAAAACAAGCATATGGGATTTTGATAAATAATCTAAGAAAACTCCCAGAAGATTAACTGAATTCAACATGAAGTTGCAAAGGATTGAAGACCTGCACACACACACAGAACAAGACTTGTTAAATAAACTGTTTAAATACATTAGTTTATCAAGAAATTTTGTAATAGAAGTATACTATGCTCTGTTCTTGCATAAAAACTGAAATTTGAAATAATAGAGATATCTCTTAATTCCCGAACAGAAGAGTGGAATTAGAAAAAAACTGCAGCACAAAACAGAAAAATGTCCTTTTGTTTGAGGACAAACAAATCTTTCTTTTCTTTGCTTGAGGACAAGCAAAATTTTAAGTTTGGGGGAGTTTGATGAGCTTAAAAGTCATCTATTTTGATTCCATTTTATGATTTATTTTTATTCTAAAGGCTGATTTATGTGCGGGAATATAGAGATCCTTCCTGGCTAACACGTGCGGCCGAGGAATTCAAAGCGAGAAGTACGAGTAAAAGGAGGCGAATATGAGGCGAGAGCAGTACTGGTCTAATTGGGCTGAAGGGATTACAGCGGAGGCGCAAGGATTAAAAAGATTTGATGTCGTGGCTTTTCAGCAATCAAAATACATATTAAGGTTGCAACTTCTGGCTGGAGTCGCGGTGAAGTAATCGAAGACAAAGCATTTGGCGTGAAAGGAACTCAAGTCAAGCGGGGAATTGATGAAGAAGACATGATGTAGCGACATCATTGAAGTCGCGACAAATTAGCCGATCTCACCGGTGGATAATGAGTTCGCTACACGAAGTCGCGACGAAGAGAAATGTGAATGTTTCATTAATGTCAGCGACATCTGGTCACGTCGCAACACTAACCTGCTTGAATCCGAGCGATCAGCGACATCGACACACAAGAAACTAAGGTCAGCGACATCATCATCTAAGAAAGATGGTCGCGACATCGGTTGCACTAAAGAAGGTCGCGGCGAATCGAAAACAATGACATCAATAGCCACGAAAGGAAGTCGGCGACATCACTTTCGTGGTCGACAACGGGTTGCCTCAGAAAGAAGGTCGCGACAGCACCTGGTTGTCGCGATAATTACAAAAGACTTGAAATTGACATCATTGCTTGATCAGCGACAAATGGGAAAAGTGGCGACATCCGGCTGCGAGGACCGGAAGATCGCGACATCATTTACCGCGAGGACGAAGGTCGCGACATCCGGCTGCAAGGACGAAGGTCGCGCGACATCCATTGGGCGGAAGGTCGCGGCGACATTGGTGTCGAGACATCCAAATACAAAGAAGAGGTGGTCGGCGTCGGTAAGATGTCGCGACATCGGATCAAAGAAAATTAGCGACAGTAGTTTGTCGCGACATCGGTTTCACAGGCAAATCGCGACGAGCAAGGGCCGCGGCGGGGCGGGAGCAACCGAGTCAGCGACGATGAATTGATGTCGACATCAGCGGCTATTTGGGCGATTAATAAAGTCAAAAGAGGTGCATGAAATTAGGGCCCAGAAACTTGAACCACATAAAATATGTATTTGCTCACGAAGGAGCGACTCTTGGCGACTGAAAGAGATGCGGAGTTCTTGAGGCTCACGTATTTTAATTTCTTTTCTTTTCTTTTAATTTTTTTTAGGTGAACTTTGTATTTTCGTTTTTTTAATTTGGATTTGAACGTTAGCTGTAAAGGTTGTAGCTGAATGCGAAAGAGGATTTATATTTCTTAGTGCTATGCAGTTTGAGTTGAATTCGAGACAAATTTTTGGATTCGAACTACAGTTTAGATTCCGATGGTTTCTTGATCAGTAAGCCAATGTATGGTGTAATCCAGTGATTTAGAAACCTAGCTCCCATTGAAATGACACTATTGTCAGAAATTATCTTTCATGCAAAATTTTATTCACTATTGCTGAACTTCGGTTTATAAATCGACTTGCTGGTTTTGCGTGTTTCCTGGAATTGATCCCAATGTCAGTCTCCTATACCCTATGGGGTTGTTAAACTCGATTTCAGGAGGCCTACGAGGTGACACGGAGAAGGCATTCTGAGTGATGAATAATTCTTTGGAGGGTATGAGAACTGATATTGATGATCCTATTGCTCTGTGTAATTAAATCGATACATCCTCTTCTCATGGCTTAGGAATGAGTTAGAGTGAGTTATCAATTTAAGCATGCGAGAGTTCGCCTCGAGATTGAGGTGGCAGATTGATCAGGTATTAGCAACGATACAATCAAGGGAAAGAATGAAATTGTTCTGGTACGAGGAAGAGGAGCAGTATAGTGTAAACCCATGCGATGACTATAAAGGAGCTAAGGTTCACCAGTCCATGTTATGGGTATGAAGTATTGAGAAGAAAAATACCGAACAAGGCTGCAGTTAAAAGTAGTTATCATTACTGTATTGGAGAGAAAACGGTGGAAGGTGGGATGATGAAGCGGTGTGAAGGTTTTTGGAGAGATCCATTGCACTGTCATATTCTTTGGACTAGTTTTAAAATACGTAGTTCGAGAAAGAAAAATTATCACTTCCATTGTAGAATTGATTCTTCACAATAGCTTTATTTCCAATGTTCTCTTTATAGATCAACTGTTCAATCTAAATTTGTCATTTCATTATTTCAGTAGTCATTCATTTGTTATTCATTCATATTATTTTTTGGTTTTCATTATTTCAAGGCTTTCACAGCTTATTCAAATTGTCTAGTATAGTCCAAATAGTATAGAGCTTGAGTAGTTGGGGTAGTTGATTGAAAATTCTTGAGATCTCTGTGGGATCGATATATGGACTTAAATCCAATTTACTACTTGTTAGACACGTACTTGCAGCATGATGGATCAAACAACCAGAACCACTGATGATTTACTCTTAATAAAAATGCTCTTAATGAATACAATAGTTATAGAACAAAAATCTGAAGTTGTTGGCGTATTGTTGGGGATTAGACAATAGTCCTTTGGTAATAGTGCGATAAATTTGTATATGTCTTTTTGGTCATTGACAAGTATTCATTATGCGAAGCAGTGGTCTATAAGGGCCCAAAGAGCTCTGGTATCATTAGATGAGACAATGACCATTTTATAAGGGCAGGCGTTGTAATGACCCAAATGGGGCCCAGGCCCGATCGGTATCTTTGCCAGAGACTTGTTTTCCTTAATTGGCATGCCATATCCTTCTACGGGTTCTAGCGGACAATTCATGTGTATTTTATGTTTAGTACATATCTCATATTCCCGAATAATTATTGTCATCTGGTAATCATATGCGATATGTATAATCATTTATTCGTATTTTTGCATTTTTCATATCTCGTTATATGCATGAATAACTATAGTTACCCATTAGTACTAAATTTACTGCTGATTTCTGGACCTAATATGAGTTCCAATTTTATCATACTATATATGGATGGATTCTTGACTCAATGGGCTTTCCATAGAGTCAAAGAACACCAACGGAGTTCGGACGAATAAGTTATGACCGTCTGAAGTTGGAGGTCACACATGAGTAGCCAATCCTAGCGGGCCAGCCCTATTCGGCCAGCAGCCCTTGAAAAACCTAGATTTCAGCAGGGTTATTTTCACCTATTGTCCTCCACAGGCATATGGTTGGAATCTTGACTCAATGGGCTTTCCATAGAGTCCAAGAACATCCGAAACGGAGTTCGGATGAAGAAGTTATGACCATCCGAAGTTAGAGGCCAATAATCAGAAAAATGACAATTATGTCCCGCCCACATTCTTGCCACCATAGAGTCTTTGCTCCCTTTGGATAATTTACGAGCCTAAAAGGGTTCGAAATTTGGATATACTATTTCAATAAGATATGTTCTCCTATAGTTCTGATTTATCCAAATATTTGAATCACTCCAATTTGGATTAGTGATGACCAAAGTTATCTGGCTAAAACAAAAACATGGGTTTTGGAGGGAATTTGGCTTGGCATCTCCTAAGAACCCCGATATTTCCTTAATACAAATATTCCTCAATTGAGGATTACAATCGTAAGCCCAAGTCCAAAAACACAACCGGTATACCAAGAAGTAGAGTTCTTTTAGTCCAAATTCATAAAAAATGGGTTTATGGTTTGATTTTTTATACAAATCATGAAATCTATACAGTATCCAAAATAATCCATAAAAACCCATAGAAATCCATACATTTTGCTCTTCTCTTCCTTCTTCTTCCTCTTCTTCTTCTCTTCTTTTCTCTCTTCCTCTTTTTTGCTCTTCACGTTTTTGGTCTCTTAAAAATGAGAGACCAAATGATCTTATCTCATTTTTGATATTTTTCATTTTTTCTTTATTTACAATTAGGTCCTTATACTCTCTTCTATCTGCAACCCAATTTTTCTTATTTCTATAATGGCATATCCTCTTCTCCTATCATGCCTTTCATATCCTTTGAAAAAGTGCCCAATATCACCACTTATCTTGTACAAATTAGCAGGTTTTTGAAAATTTCTCACTTAGCAAATTATAATTACGAAAAATTCAAATTATACTTACAAAATACCCTAAACATGTTATAAAACTGTTAGGGCATATTTTGGGGTTTTACAGGTGGTGTGCCGGCCGGCTCTCCGATGCTTAAGTTAGACAGAGAAATTGAGAGCGTCAATGTCTGTTTTTTAGCAAAGTACTTTCACATACCTTTTGTTGCCATTCCTTTATTCTTTATGAAGGAGGAGGATGATCCACTTTTTTCGTGGAAAGTGGGTGATTCGTTTTCGAAATGGAAGGGAGGAAGACGCTTCATTTGCACATCAAACGTTTTTCCTTTTGGATAGCTAAGTTGTCCGAATCTTCCGCCTCAAGGATCATTTGATCATCCTACAGGCGGTTACGTACGTGGTTTGTGGGAGGATATGTTTTTGAGCTGCGAGAGATCAACTGGGAAACCATTGGGTGGCCATCTTCTTAGAGACGGCAGCCGGCTGGAAGAGGGCGTGCAACCGACTATAAGAGGACGTGCTTGGGCAATAAATCCTGGAGGCCTTAGTTGTTTGTCGGATAGCCAACAAGCCGAACTTTAGGTCGTGGTCCAGATCCATGTTCGTGTGGGGATACTTGGGCCTCCTGTGGGCTTTGATCCGTCTAGGCCTTTTGAATGGGGATGCTAGGCCAAAAGCCATGGTACCCACAATGTCCCCCTTTTTCCGGCTAGGGAGTTTAGTCTTCTCCGGTTGGAAAAATACTGTATTTTTGACCTGCTTGTCGTTGGGAACGGAGGATCGTTAATGCTTGCGTGTTCCAATGTGCACGTTTCTATGGGTTTTTTTTTTTAATTTTTGGTAACGCATTTAATACGACTTTTGGAGTTTCCCACGGGTTTGTAACCCTTATAAAAGGCTGTAGGATGACGGATTCCTTTATGTCATTGGTTGGTTTTGAGTTTTCGGTGGATGTGTATGGCTAGACAGCAGCGGATCTTCCACCGTACCAGGCTTACGGTGCTCCTAAGTGAATGTGATGTTGACAGTTGGAGCATGCTAATTTACATTTGGAGAGTGTGCAGGCCTTATATGTCCCCCTTAGGTGGTTCAAAAACGCGAATGAGCGCGCCTCGAATGAGGTAAAATTTTATATCTCCATGTTCAGATAAGCCCTTATATGCCCCTCTTCTTTATTGCTTCTTTATCAATCCATGCAGCCATGGCGGCAAGAGCTTTCATATTTTTTTAGCCTCTAAAGTAGCATCTTTTTCTTCTTTCTTAGCCTCTACGACATATGATTTTTCTTCAGCTTTTTCTTCTTGCTTAGCCTTCTTCTTCTAATTCCTCTTCTTTCTTAGGCTTTTTCTTCAACTTTTTCTTCTTTCTTAGGCTCAGTTTTCAAACCGGATGGGTTATGTAATTGTCTTAGGCTCAGTTTTCAGCCCGGATGGGTTATGTAATTGCGAACGCCATTTGGTGTAATTAATGAAATTGTGTTTCTGAAAATTTTTGTGTTTTATTTTGCCTTATTGTTATTGTGCTCGGCTAACCGGTCATCAACGTGGACTAATCTCTTAGGACAAGGGTTATGGCGTTTGATGTTGATGAATTTGAGGATGGATTGGCCTTTACGGTTCTTGACTGGACCTAAGCAGTTTGTTCGGCTGGCAGAGTCCATTAGGGGCGTAATAAGGGCACCTAGCATGGGGGCCACGAACATAGCGCGCTTGTTCACTATGCCTTCATAAGTGAAGCGTCGTTAGGATTCAAATCGTTTGGAAGGGTGATGAGTCAGCTACGCATTTAATGCACCTGTAGGTGCTAGACGCCTTACTCTTAGGGAATCATAATTGGATTTTATCTGCTCATATCGTGTCTACACCATTTTCTTGTTTCCTTTTCGTTCAAGAGCTTCTGTTGATACTTCGCCGTAGGGTTGCGTGTTCTGAGATGGTTTTGGGCATTTGTCTCCCCACTATTTTCAGTCGCCTTATCTTTGTTTGGGTACTCTAGTTCCGGTTGCGTGTTTCGGTGATAGGTGCGTAAGGGTGTTTTTGGACATCTTTAGGAATTTGGGAGGTTTTTTCTAGTATGGTAGGTTCATGTGTGTTCTCGTCCCTTTACCAGTTTGGTATTTTGACATGGAACTGATTCCTCTTTCCTCTGTCCTTTTGTTGTTGTGCAGCATTATGGCGGGAGGTCGAAGAGACTCCAGCTAGTCATTTGGGCGAGAGAGGGGCACAGTAGGGATCGCTGCTTCTATGACAACATCATTTCTTCTCTGTCCATGGAGGAGTTGAGGTCTTGCCAAATTCCTGATAATATCGATTTTGAGTTTATGCTTAGGAATGGTTAGTAGATCCCTTATGGAGTAAGGAGAGACGGTGCGACATATTTTACCTGGGAATAACTCGTAGTCGGGCTTTGCTTCCCCATTTCGTCTTTGGTCAACTAGTTCCTACACTTCTCCAAAGCGTCGCCTGCTCTTATTCATCTGAATGTCATTCGGATACTGACCGGGTGTAGTGTATTGAATCTCCTTTACCAACTGAATATTTCGTTGGTAGAGGTCTTCTTTCTTTACACCTTGAGAAGTTTGGGCGCCGCAGTGCGACTATCACTGTCGGCCCCAGGCCCTCCCAGTACCAATTTATTCTGAGATTCAGAGCTCACCTAAGGCGGCGAAGGGCGAAATCTTGGTTGGGGGCCCAGTGGTATGAGACCTCGGGCTCTCCGACCTCTGTTTACTTTGGGCCAGATCATTATCATTTCAGTGTGTTGAGTTGTGGGATTTGTATGTCGTTGTGCGTGCATCCTACGCATTTGTAATAAACACTTTTCATACGGAAGCCGGAGAGGGTAAACTTGTAAAATTTGGGTGGAAAGCTGGCTTTAAGAACATTGAAGTTGTTAGAGATTTACGGCGAGGGAGCGACATCATGAAGCCTCTTAAGCGTAGAGGAATCTTCAGCGAGTTAGTCTGCGGTCGTTATGTTCTTCGGTTATTCCGCCTCTTCCCTCAGAAATAAAGGAGGGTGATTATTATGTTATTATTGACCTTCTGAATTTAGCCCTGGCTAGCTCGTCTCTAGCCCAAACTTCTGAGACCGAGGTGGTTGGTCTGGAGCTGGTGATCAGTCTTCGGTCCGAATAACCTTCTTTGGCTAGAGAGGATTCCGGCCCTACCTCCCAAGCATCTAAGGAGGTTGATAGGGGTAGCGGTCTCGAGCGTCATCCTTTTACGAAAAAGGATACCCGTCCTACCCCCCAAGCATCCAAGAAGGGAAGGCGGGTGCCTGAACGGCGAAGTGCGCTTAGAGCAGGGGTGGAAGATTTTGTCCAGGTTGCTTGATATCTGGCCAGCCCACTTTGCTAGCGAAGAGGAAGAAGAGGAGGGGCCGGGTGGTGACCTCGTTCATAGCCGATGCACGGGGCGTGGCGAGTTGCCAACTGGCGGGCGATTAACATTACCCCTGAGGTGGTTGGTGAAGTTGATTGACACCCAAAAGGCTAGGGTTTGGATGGGATGGCTGTAGCACCCATTTTTTCGGTCTGACCCGATTGGCAGGTCCGAACCGGATCTGGGATGCTTTGATACCATTATATCACTTTATCAAAATCATTTATTAGAAACACGTGGAAGTATTACATTTCAGTTGGCATACAAGCCTTTTCAAATATGCGGAAGAGTTTTTAAAGGGGTAGGCCCATTAACATTACATTTATACAAAAGTACAGTTACTATAAAGACATATCAAGCCTTTTTAAAATGATTTACAAAATAGATGTTCAAAGTTCAAATTGTTTTTACAAAATATCCATGTTCAAAAAAATGGAGTGAATGCATATGTCGAAGCATACTCCTCATCTTTCTCTATGACTCGACGCTCCTCGATCTTGCCTTTCGTTCTATTCAGTTGATTTTCGCATAGATAACCTTACGGCCCCAAGCATTTTCATGTAAAGTGGTTCCTATCTAATTCCATTCTTCCTATTTCATTTTAAGTCAAATCATGCAATTTTACTAAACAAAACTTTCAAATCTTTTGAATGATTAATGTCAATACAATACATATACTTATTTCATGTCTGATCATTTATGATTCGGTGATCATTCAATATACGCTTTCTGTGCAATAAATCATTTATAACCAAATCATGCATTTCCATGATACTTTTTTTTCATTTCAATTTGCAATGCGTGCTTTCAATTCCAATATGTCAATAATCTCAAAGTCAATTGATTTGCCCTTACTTGAATTTAACTTATGTTTTCGGTATCTGAAGATATCGGAATCAGACACGGTCCCGAGATTTGTAGTAGAGTATAAAACATTTGTTTTATAGCACAGTTCGGTCCCAGTAATTTGTTGGCCCAGTTATTAAAAATCGGTTCGTGAGCAGCTTACCCGATGTTGTCTCGTTGGGCTGCTCATCGGAGTGACACATCAATACGTTTGTTCGCAGTACTGCTAATTTGACCCTTATTGGTATACTAATCTATCCTTAATGCGAATTAAACGGTTAACATTCTATTAAAATGTTGATCCTTTATAGCAAAATCTGATACAATATGTACATTTATAAACAATTTATTTTTCAATACTCATGCAATTTTCATATGCAAACATTTCACAATCAATTGCCTCAATTAATTAAAACAATCTCGATATGCTTTCTTATACATTTTAGAACAAACATTTCAAATCTTGAGACGAGAATAGGAGAAGATAGAACAAACCAATCTATCTCTTTCTTTTTGCCTTGCCTTCAATCTCGGTTCTAGGTTAGGTGATCCTCATTGGCCCCTAGCAAATTACACACATCACATTTAGTAAACTAGCACTACTCACACTTAATTCGCTTCGCCGAGGCAGCGAGGTACAGTACGCTTTTTTCATTTAGTTTTATTCTTATTTGAACCCCCATTAATCATTTATTAGGGTCCTTAAACTATCGATGTACGAATATGAGGTGTTCGGAAACAAAAATCCAAAAAATTGCTCGTTGTGAACAATAGGTATGCTGCGGCATAGCAATGTTACGCCATGTCATACCCGAGGGGTGTCATTTTGGCACCTCGGCCTCTACATTATGACGGTATCATCTGTAGGCGTGGAGTCTACTGGCCGCGGCGTGGGTTCCTACGACTGCTTGGCATAGGAGCCCGATAATGCCCAGATTTTCCAGTTTTTGCACTTTTGCGATTTTTCTCCAAAATCACCCCAAAATCCCAAAACAAAACATGGGAATCACTCCCAATAACATCCTAAAATTATTCTAAACCAACCATGAGCAAAACCCATGGATGGATTAGGGTTTTTCTAACCCAAACATTAAATACAACTTTTTAGGGTTTAGGTTCATACCTTGAATCTCTTGAAACTCTTTGCCCTAGCTTCCTTCTTCCTCCTTGATCACTAGGAAACCAGAAATAGAAGTTGATCTCCTGCCCAAAACCTTGATTTCTCCTCAACCTAGCTCTTACTCTCTCTCTCTCTTGTCTCCAAAAATGATTTTGCCTAAAATGAGCCATTCTTAGACCACATTTGGTCTTAATTCCCATTTCCTTCATTAAGCCTTGTTTGGATCGCTCATTAAATCCCATTTTCCACTGCTCATAAAGCTTACTAGTCTCCTTATTTGCACTTTCACTTATCATTTATTTCACATTAGCATTTAAGCTTATCATTTGACCCTTAGGTCCTCATTTCACAATTTCCATTTTTGCCCTTTTACATAGGTTATTTAGGGTTCAATCCCACTTAATCACTTAGTATATCACATTCAATGCTATATCATTTGCAATTGACATTTAGTCATACAATCATATAACATTTAACAAATTCCCGGAAAAACCCAAGTTTGGTTCTGTTTATACCCGGAATATATAATAGAATTATTATAAAAATTTTAGGGTATTTTTAGGGCGTTACACAGGCGATAGTTATTGTGGACTCGCCTGAGATGGGCTTTCATGGCTAATCGACATTTGAGACCGCGCCCTCGACGGATTTAGGAGAGGTCCCCCTAACTCATGAGGAGGTTCGGGAGGGTATTCCCTCGGGCCAGATTCTTGCTTAGACAGACAAGGCTACTTCTTCTTAGTCCGGCATGATGGTGGTTCTTCTTGGCCAGACTCTTTGCTTTCGGTCTTACATTCCTCCACGAATTTAGACTCATATGGAGGAAGTATCGACTCCGAGCTTGAAGGTGCAGGAGATTATCAATCGTGGAAGCCATTCGGCCGGGGCGAATCCCAGACCAGCCCATTTTAGACGACTATACGACCTTTAGCGGATGTCGGTAGTTGTGGTAGGAAAGAATTGAAGATATGCCATTTCGGTCCCTGTCTATGCTTGTAAGGAAGATATCAAGCAGGTGGTCGAAGACGACATGCTAATCTTATAGCCATGACTTTGTCAGTAAACGGATGAATGCGTTCATCTTCTTTATGCACTATTACAGTATTATCATTACCGAGCTATTGCTTTATTCTAATGCATTTTTTTTACAGGCTGTTACGACTATCCGGAGCATGACCTATCAGCATCGAGAGTTCTAGACTAAGGCGGGGGATGCGGGAGAGGTTTGCCGACACCGCCGATCGGTTGTTCGGCCACGAGGCGGCTGAATCTTCATGGGTGACGGAGTCAAGCTCAGGCGTTGGGAGAATGAGACCCGAAGAATGCGTGAAATATGGCTTGAGTAGAGCCAAGAGATCTTTCGCCATGATGTCTTGATGATCCGTATGGATGCCGATGTGGTAGGGAATGCTAGGGCCAAGGTGGAGTTTGAGTTAATTTGAGATTAAAAATGCCTTGGCGGTTGTAAGGAGAATTTAGGCGGAAGGCGGAGGCGAGGCTAATTTGTCAGGCTGACGAGCAGGTCTCTGTTACTAGAACTCGGGACTTGTAAGGATGAAGTGTCATGTATCAGGAACCAAGACCCTTAAAGAGAAGAGGCCTGGAGAGGCTTACGGGAGGGGGCTTTGAGCGTAATCTTGACAATGGGTATGGGCATTTGTGCTTTTGCACATAATATTTATTAGGAAGTTATCACGTCTATCTGTAGTTATCTCGAGGAGTTCTTTATTAACTTCCCTACAGTGCCCTCGAGTCTTTGTCATACTTGAAGTGCATTCGTGATGTTCGTCACAGTGAAGCGACGAATGCGCCCGGGGAGGCTTCCACTGCAGTTCTTGAGACGGATAATAGCGAGGAGGGCGAGCATCTCTCTGCCGCCGAGGTTGGGCAGGGTAATGAGCCTATTTTCTCCTCTTAGGGTAACTAGAGAGAGTGAGGAGCATGATGTTTCTGGGTTGTATTTTGTGATTGCTCGTTGAGCCTTGTCCCTTCACCTATGTTTTGCTGCCCCGGTTTTAGTTGTTTTGAAACCAAGCTCAATAAAAAAGCATGTGTTGTTATAAGTAATAAAGCATGTGTTGTTTACTAATCTGACGTGGGTGCTTTATTTTTATCAAATCACATAATTAAGCTAATTTAGCCGGACAAGAAAAGATGTACCTTGAGTAGGATATAGATCAGTTCCCGATGAACACTCCGGTAAGCAAGGTTCATTGGCCCTTCTTCTACTGCTTCCTTACTCGGGCTTCGTGACGTAATGGCTAGGCATTAACCATACTGGGTCGGTAGGATATCAACCTTACACCGGACCGTAATGAACCGGTTTGGGCATCGACCATCTTTGGGTCGATGGGGCGTGACATACGAGACTTTGTAATGAGCAAGTGGGCATCGACCATCTTGGTAGTGGGGCGTCAATCTTACAGTCTTTGTAATGAACGGTTGGGCATCAATCATGCGGGCGGTGGACATCAGCTACTCGGGCTTTGTAATGAACCAACTGGGCATCAACCATATTGGGTCGGTAGGACATCAACCTTACTCAAGGCTTTGTAATGAACCAGTTGGGCATCAACCATACTTGGCCGGTAGAACATTAACCTTACTCGGACTTTGTAATGAACCAACTGGGCATCAACCATACTGGACCGGTAGGACATCAACCTTACCCGAATTGTTATAATGAACTAGCTGGGCATCAACCATACTGGGCCGATAGGACATCAACCTTACCCGGGCATTGTAATGAAAAATTGAGACGGGAACAAAATTAGAAATTGAATCATTCTTTATTGATAGTACTTTTTAAGGTGCATAACATTCCACATTCTAGGTACAGGCGTCCTATCTAGTTTGTCTAATGCATACGATCGGTCGCCGGCTGTGTTACAATATCTGGAGTCCTACGGTTGATTTGGAACATTTGGTGATGGATCAGTGGTGTTCTCGAAAACTTTTCTTAGGACCAGGTCCTCTGGCTGAAACGTTCGGGGTTTCACATGTTTGTTGTATAGGTTTGCTGGCACAGCGGTGAGTGCGATCTTTATCCACTTTGACCCGCTTTAACTTTGAGCCGTTCATCTACCATGTGAAGTCTTTGATATAGATTCCAACATTAATTGCTTTCGGGTATATCGATTCGGAGGCGTGGGCATGCGGAGTTACATTGGGGCCTCGCGCCATCCCATAAGTGGCGTGAAGGGAGATATGCTTTGGATTTGGTCTACCATGGGCTATCGTTAATAGGCCCCGAAGTACCTCGGGAGTTCGTCCACCCATTTGCCTTTATCTGAGTCTAATCATTTCTTTAAGGCGATCAATAGGGTTTTATTAGAAGTTTATGCTTGGCCGTTGCTCTACGGATACCGTGAAGTAGAGTATAGATTCTTTATTTTCAATTCTGAGTTCTATGCTGGAGCTATTAAATTGGGGCCGATTATGCGATGCAATTGATTGGGTTATGCGAATCGACGGAACTGATATTCTTCGAGATGAATTGAGTAGCATTCTTATCTTTAATTGGAAGCGAGAAAGCCTTAGCTATATCCACTTGACGAAATAATCGGTGGCTACGTGATAATTTGATACGAGCGGCGGTAGGGAGGCGACGAGCTATGTTAATTCCCCATTGAGCGAATGGCCAAGGGCTCGTGATAGAAATTAAATCCTAAGCTGGTGATCTCAAGACAGGGGCTAGTCTGCGCATCGTGCACATGCGTGGTAGGTGGCATCGAGATCTCATGGTTGTGATAATACCCTTGAGTGTGGGCTCACGTGTGCGATGTATTTTTCTTGCTGGATGATTACCACATATCCCTTCATGCAGTTCGACCAATACATACTGCCTTTGTTTGGTAGTTAAGCACTTTAGGTATGACCCGTCTAAGGATTGTTCATGTTTGCCCATTAACGAAGAACGACCCATTTGGATTTGGATCTTGTGATCTTTTGTTGCTTTTCGTTGGGAGTTCTCGTGTTGATATCTTTGCCAGCCCATAGGTCCGTCCGGGAAGGGGAGACCTCGTCCACCTAACTTACCCGGGTAGTGATAATTGAAGAATCCGGCTGATAATAGATGGGTAGGAACATTGTTTCTGTTACCGGAAGAGAAGCGGCTACGGCGGCCAAGGCGTCCGCTTTCTCATTGCAGTCTCTGGTGATGTGTTCGAGCTTCCAAGCTGAAAAACTACCCAAGCGTTGCTTAAACATGGATACATACTTTTCCATTCGGGGATCTCGTGACTCGTATTCTTCATTTACTTGCCCTACTACCAACTAAGAATCACTTCGAATCAGAAGCTTGTCGGCCGACACAGTAGCTGCTAGTTCAATTCTGGCTAGGATGGCCTCATATTCCGATCCGTTGTTAGAAGCGTTGAAGCCTAAATGGATTGCCTACTCAATTTTCTCCTCTACCGAAGGTTTAAGTTCCAAACCAATGTTGGCTCTAGTTTACCGAGATGCCCCGTCTACATTAAGGGTCCACCAATTCAAGCTGTCCAGGCTCATTCTAGATTGGGGGATATCGAGTTGAAATGCAGTCGAGAACACGCCCTTTTTAGCCAATCTTGGTTTTGTCTTGAAATGCCAAGATCGCTCAGTTCGATTTCCGTTGAGACATCCTCCGGATGAAGTTAGGCTTGTGAATGAATTGCTCAGAAGAGGAAGGTCGGTTGCTTTGATAATGGGGTGTGCTTGGGAAGTACATGCGGGCTTCTTCGTTGCTACGGAGGCTAATGCAGCACAGCAGGGTGGGCATGTCGGGTTTTGCGTCGAGATTGGGACTTGCGAGAGAGCGCAGAGAAATACGAGGCTTTGCCTTTTTATTCGTCTTCCTTGACGGGGCATAACTCAGCGAGACATCGAAGCGCAAGTATCTGAAGAGTGTTTCGTCGGCTTTAGACTGGGGAGGCGGAGGTTCTGCTTGAGTCTTGTTGATAAACTGCGAGGAGCCATCACATTCCTCATTCCACCCGGCCTGGTTGGCCCCCTTAAGGGTAACAAAGAACGGCTTTAGATGGTTTGTAAACCAAGAAATAAACCGCCCTAGGGCGGCCAATCGGCCAGTCAACTGTTGCACTCTCTTTCTAGAAGCGGGGACTCCAAAATAGCCTTAAGCTGAGCGGGGTTGGCTTATACCCTTCAGAGTCACCATGAAACCTAAGAATTGGCTCGCACTGACTCCGAAGGCGCACTTTGAGGGATTAAGCTTCATACCGTATGCCCTTAGGAGTTAAAAAGCCTCTTGCAGGTGTTCAGCATGGTTCGGGCGGTCCTTGGATTTTACCAACATATCATTAATGTACACTTTCATGGTCTTTCCCAGTAGCGGCCTAAACATCTTGTTCACTAACCTGCAGTGCGTCATTGACATTCTTTAAATAAAGCGACATCCACATTGTAGTGAAACATTTCGTCTTGAGTGATGAAAGTATGTTTCAGTTTAGGCGGGTGCATGGGTATTAGATGATATCCCGAGAAGGCATCCAGGAACGACAACATCCCATGCTCGGCAGACACATCAACAATCTGGTCTATCCGGGGTAGATGGAAACTGTCTTTCGGGCATGCTTCGTTGAGGTTTATGTAGTTCATGCACACTCTCAATTTTTTGCCCTTTTTTGGGACTGCTACCACATTGGCCAACCATTCCGAATACTTTATCTCCCTGATGAATCTTGCTTTCAAAAGATTATCCATTTGCACTGAATAACTTGATGGCGGAAATGCGGGATGAAATGCCTCGCTTCTGCTACTTAGGCTGTGAGGATGACATTAAGTTTGTGAGAGCATGCGGGATTAATGCGGCCGTATGCGAGTGAGTCGGAGAATATCCGTATTAGAAGCGGAACCTGTTTGTGTTCTTCATTCTCCGCCTTAGAATAGGAGGGGAACTAACATATGTGGATTTGTCACGGTCCGGAGTCTAAGCATATTGATTGGAAGTCCCATGGCGTGGCCACTCTCATCCTCGCCCTTGCTGGGCGCGGCTAATAATTGCTATTATGAGGTATGGGCTTCGAGGGCCGGATTGTAGGAACTTTCGTTTTTCTCACTCTCTGCATTGATTGGTAACCTTTGCCGGTGTTAGTTGGCTTCTCGGGAGGTCGGTGCCCGACATTGGTCGGATAGATGATCATTGGTGGTAGGTCGATGCTTACGACTTTCATCATGCGACTAGGCTCTACCAACAATGACATTATCTGACCAGTTCTCGATGGCCCGAAAGGCCAGACTGTTGGACTATCGGCCACCCTTGTGACGGGGGAAAGCAATGTCGCCCGTCGTCAAGCTGTGGTTGCCCAGATAAATGGGACAATTCTGCAGGTCCATGCACGCACAAAGGGGCGGGCGGTTGCAATAGGTGGCCAGCGTTGCTGGGTCAGCTTGATGCTTTGTGCACATCAAAATTGTTAATACATAAGGTAAGTATGGTATCATGGTGTGGAGTTATGACCTTTGGACGGGTTAATGAGAGGGGGGGGACAGTTAATGAGGGGGGGGAGGAGGGGGAGATGATATAGGCGTCGATCGGTTGGATTATTCTGTTGTTATGCAGGATGTGGATGGTATTGCAGGCCGGGGACTATGGGCACTGCGACAACCTCTTCTTATGGCGCTTAGATTGATCTTGATGTCGATCCCAGTGCGCCCTGGTATGGTTTATGGTGGGCATGGTTGAGGCGGGAGCTCATGTTGGTACGCTTTCTTTCAACCTCAAGGGTGGCCTCGGATTCATGTTTGTCTCGAACATATCCTCTGAGATGGTCGACCACACGAGTTAATCTTTCCACATGAAATTTCAGGCCAATATTTGTTGAAATCTCCATACAAATGGTCTCTGGTAAATCACATCTCAAGGCCGGATTTGCATTGCGGGGATACGATTGAATGGGTGTGGAAATTGACTGAAGTCGGGGTGATCGGATGAGAGGAGGAGTCTATCGTGGGAGTGTTTGGGGGTGGTGCGGGGGTCTCCTGCTTTCTCTCTGAGTGGTCTCGGGGGTGTTTCGGGTTCTTACTCTGGCTCCCCTTTTATTCAAATTGACCCTTAGTGGCCGGCTTGCTACTTTGGGCTGTAATCATCACGGTTTGGGAGGCTGCCTGGATATTATCCTCCAATGTTGAATATTTATCCGCTTGTTTGTACAATTCTTCCATCGTCGCAGGTAGATTTAGAGATAGCGAGTAGAAGAATGGGAATTGGATTAGCTCAGCTCCTTGAAGTCTGGAGGACCGCATCCATCTTGGAATCAATTTGTTGGGATGGTCCCAAATCTTTGGTGATGGCGGATGGACGCAAATCTCGGCGAAGATGATTTGTGAATTGATGTTTCCGCTTTGTGCCGGGCCCGAGCCGCAGTCTTGGGAAACAAGCGTCGAGCTATCAGCGAGCGAGTTGATAGATCGTAGGGTTTGTTCGGAATAATCCGAGGCGGGCCCCTTGGTAGCTAAGGAACCCTTTTCATAGTAAGCAGTCGTCTCTCGCATTGAGTATCATCGCCTGATTGAAGTGCAGCATGTGGTCATATGGGTCGGAAGAGACATCATACATGGCAAAAGACGGTATGACAAAGCGTGCATTGGTTTGTAACCCAAGATGTCTTTAGCCCGATGGGGAGAATAACATGTCTTGAGTCCTTGGACGCCGTGAATGCGGGCATGTGCGGGCGGTGGCCAGAAGGTAGGATACATGAGCGAGTGATGTTGCTATGCTCCGGTGCCAGGGCACATTTCGGGGCTGCTGACTGTCGTCGCTCTCTGTTGATTTCTGCGCACTCGGCGATGCACGCCACTAGCGGAAGAATTTGGAAGACGGGGCCTTTTTATGGATTCAGCCTCCATGTTGTTCTTTGGGGTGCGATCGGGAAACGGAGAACTACGAAGGTAACTTCGTCGTTCGTTCTTTGCACCACTTGTCGCAGCGGGGATGGGCTCCTTGCCTTTGCTATTACATTTGGCTAGGGTGCGGGATGGCTACTTATAGATGCGTTATCACTCGATCTTCTTCCAAAAGCGAGCCGCGACGTCGTTCTCTTCTTTGTAGATGGTTAGCACGACTTTGCAATTTAGCCATATGTCTGGCCTATTCTTCTTGCTTCATCTCCATATCCGGCGCTGGCGGTCTTCGGGGCGAGTTCCTAATGGAGTTCTTGGCGTGCTTGTGCCCGTATCACGAAGCGAATCGGATGAGTGGCGGGAACTGCAGATCTTCGGGGTGTGAGGATCGCTTGATAATGGCGTAGCCTTGCAAGTTACCCGATGAGACTTTTTACTTGGTAGTTCCCACGGAGTGAAGCGGTGTGGTCTCTTGGATTCTCAGTACGGATATTAAAGGCATTAACTGTGACCTGGGGCCTGTAAAACGAAGCAGTCACCGCGGTGGTGTGCCGGTCGGCTCTCCAATGCTTAAGTTAGACAGAGAAATTGAGAGCGTTAATGTCTAGCAAAGTACTTTCACATACCTTATGTTGCCATTTCTTCCTTCTTTATGAAGGAGGAGGATGGTCCATTTTTTTCGTGGAAAGTGGGTGATCCGTTTCCGAAATGGAAGGGAGGAAGGCGCTTCATTTGCACATCAACCGTTTTTCCTTTTGGATAGCTAAATCTTCCGAATCTTCCGCCTCAAGGATCGTTTGATCATCATACGGGCGTTTACGTACGTGGTTTGTGGGAGGATATGTTCTTGAGCTGCGAGAGATCGGTCATTAAATCATTAGGCGCCGTCTTCTTGAAAGCGTATTACACAGGTAGAAAGAAGGAGCATCTGGTCGGCTATAAGAGGGCCCGTGACTAAATGATAAATCTGAGCCTTAGTTGTTTGTCGGATAGCCCCTGAAGTCGGACTTGAGTAGTGGTCGAGATCCATGTTTGTGTGGGGATGCTTGGGCCTCACAGTGGGCTACAGTCATGGGCCTTCTAAATGGGTATGTGTGAATAATCGGCGGAAGGCTAGAATCGTCATGTGATTTAGAATATTCAATTTAAATTCTTAGTAATAATGCCAGGTCGGATGGAAATGCGTGAATTTTCAAAGAGAAGTATGCACACAAAGGCATGATTTTCCAAACTATCCTTGAGGTGATGGAGCAGCGTGTGGGCGCTTGAATCACTAAGAAAGGATTTCTTTTTCTCTAGCTATTCTCTAAAAATTAATTCAGATTATACTTAGGGTTGTATTATCTTTCTCTATTTATAGAGTACAAGCCCTAGAATACTTAATAGCCATTTGGGCCTCCACACCTTAGGGCCCCGAGTCGTGGAAGAACCCGTTTAGTGTTTTAAACAACTTGGACTTGCTAGTATAACTCAAAAATCAACAATCTCTCACTTGCTATAAAAAGCAATTAGGGTTCTTTCTTATGTGTGATATCATGCTCCACCATTTATCACGAGCTAGTTTGGCGTGATCTGAGTTATCATTAATTAAGGCTCCTCATAATTGTAAACAATTATCTAATCAGTCTTCTATTCCACTAAAAGCCCCGAGAATTGAACTGAGATTAATACCAGATATTAATATTATTTTCTCCTTTGTAAAATATCAATAATTAATTGATAATTTTCTATCAATCAATCAATTATTTATTCTCTTGATTTATCGGTTTCTCTAATGGATAAAATGCAGCGGTGACTTCATAACATCAAATCTTGAAACATATTAAGAGATATTTCGCCACAAATTCCATATTGTTTTATTTCATAAATATAAATGATTAAATAATCTTGCTCCCCGAATCATCCATATTAGTCGTTTAAATAGACCTCACTTATTGACAACTCAAAGAACAATAATCATTTAAATACTATCTACATAATAAACTACGAGGATTGAGAGAAGAATAATAACGAAATGACTGCTTGAGATTTATTTCCTTTTAAATTTAACTAAATAAGTCTCACTTTGATCTATCAATGCAAGCATAATTTGCAATATTTTTATAATAACCAAGACAAATTATTCATAAAATATTGCAATCTAAATAATGCCAACTTTGTTTAATAGTGTGATGTATTCATTAATTATGAACCTATGATGTGTCTTTTATGACGTATTCATATGATCATATACTCTACAGATGTCAGGACCTTATACGCACAAATAATATGAAGAATACCTCATATTATTAAAAATTAAACTCGAAAATATAATAACACATCTTGTCATGTTAAAAAAAACACAAATAAACTCCTTGCCTTAAAGTAGAAGTTTGGTAGACTCTTAACACCCATATAATCTACATGTTTCTCGGCTTCCGAACATGTAGTGTCTTTGTAAATGGAGTGCTAAATTTTCCTCGATGCTATTTTAGTAACCACTTTAAACATCTCCTCTCTGGTGAATATCGTGAATCCAGTAGTGCTTTCTCTCTCTATGTGTTTATATGTTTCTTGTGATACCTCGGTTCCTTGGTGTGCTACAACCTTTATTATCCATGATAAAGGTAATGACCGATCTGCACTTGGTATCCTTGAAGATCTAGAAGGAACTTCTTGACCATCTTGCTTCTTTGTTGCTTGAGCGACCACGTACTCGGCCGGTTGTGGGTCGACAGCATGATTTGTTTGACACTTCTCTAACAAATGGCTCCACTGCATTAGATCTTAAACACATATCGAAAGTGGATTTTCTAGAAGCAATATCCTGGAAATGCAGTGCAGTATGGCTTGATAGTTTCGGAACTCCTCTTTAGAATATACTAGCATGTAATCTCTTATTCTTCTTAGATATTTGAGAATATGCTTCTTTGGCAATCAATGTTCTTCTCTAGATCGGATTGATCTGGAGCTAACTATTCCCAACTGGCGTAGAATATCGGCTTTGGTACATAACATGGCATACATGGGACTACCTCTTCTTGAGAAGCGAAAGGTGTATCCTACTCATGCGTTCTTTACCTTTCGAGAGTTTTGGTGATTACTCCTTAGAGATGAACTCCATTACAGAGGGTAAGTTCCGTTCTTTGAGATTTTCCATGCTTGAACTGCTAGAATTTTATCTATATATAAAGCTTGGGATAATGCCAACACCTTATTCTTACGGTCTCGTAGAAGTTTGATTCTAAGAATATAGTTGGCTTCTCCCAAATCTTTGCATATCAAATTGCTTTTCTGACCATCTTTTACACTTGAGTAACACCTACATGTCGTTTACGATTAGTAAAATGTCATCTACGTAAGGATAGGAAACTACTTTTGTACCTTGGATCCTTTTGTAAACCTGAGTTCATCGGGACTTTTATCAAGCAGTATAGGGTATGGCTTGATCAAACCTAATGTTCCATGTTACGGATGCTTGCTTTAGTCCATAAATGGACCTTTGCAACTTACATGCCATGTGTTCTTGCCCTCTAGCTATGAACCTTTCTAGTTGCTGCATGTAGATGTCATCTTCTAAACTGCCATTTAAAAATGCAGTTTTGACATCCATCTGCCAAATCTTATAATCTAGACTTGCAGCTACAGCTAAAAGAATCCGGATGGATTTAAGCATGGCTACTAGCGAAAAGGTTTCTTCATAATCTATCCCCTCTTTTTGGGTATAACCTTTTGCCGCAATCTGGCTTTGAAGGTTTCTACCTTCCCCGTCACAGTCGTCTTTTCTCTTGTAGATCCACTTACACCCTATAGGTTTTACCCTTTAGGTGCCTCTGAAGACCCGGGCTGATTAAAATACAAAGGCGCATCTCACGGTCCATGGCTTTGAGCCACTCTGTACATCAACATCCTCCGATTAGCTGCTTTAGCAATTTCACGGGGATCCTCTTCGCTATCGATAGTTGCCGGCAGTACGATTCTTGATAAGAGAGATATCTCGTGAAGCTGCGTGTCGTTCTCCCACTACGCCGAAGCTCCACTGGTTGTTGTGGTTCTACAGGAAGATCCTCTTGATCATTTTGAATTTGATTTTCTGGTTGTTATGGTTCCACTTGTATATCTACTGTTGTTCTCTTGTGGTTCCACTCGTGCTTGTTCACGCCAGTATATTTTCATTTCCCTACATTGAACACATGCTTTGAAACAATAGCGCAATGGAATCCAAATAAGTGGTTTAGGTAATTCTTAAGTTTGAGTCAAGCTCGAAATTACCTTACTCTTGGGCTTGAAATTGTTTACATAGTCTTCCCTCTAAGAATTTTTGCATTAGTGCTCACTATAACTTTCTTCTATACGAGGAACTATAAAAAATCCACCTCTACCGTTCCTTTAGGGTATAATAAGCAAAACATACTTGATGCGAGATTCCAACTTATGGTTCCTTTCTCAAGACATGTAGGAGCACCCGGATCTGAATATGGTTTAAACTAGGCTTGCGCCGTTCCACAGTCAGTGGGTGTCTTAGGCTTAGAGCTTATAAGGAATCGAGTTCAATAGAGTATGTAGCGATCTCACAAAGGCATATCCCCAAAACGATATAGGTAGAGATGAATAACTAAGCATAGATCTCACCATGTCTAGGAGAGTTCTATTTCTCCTTTTTGCAACTCCATTTTGCTGAGGTGTTCTAGGGGCTGACAGTTGTGAAACTATCCCCTCTTGAGTTAGTAAAAAAGAACTTAAACTCAGATAGGTATTCATCGCCTCGGTTGAATCGAAGCTATTTGATATGGACACCCTAATTGGCACTACTTTCGACCTTATATTCTCGAAATTTATCAAAGCTTTAGACTTTTGGCGCATTAAATCATGAGAACCATATCTTGAGTAGTCATATGTAAAAGTGACAAAATACTCATACCCACCTCTGGCTTGAACACGCATTGGTCCGCATACATTAGTATGCACCAATTCCAGCAGTTTGGTTGTGCGATATCCTTTGGCCTTGAAGGGCCTCTTGGTCATTTTACCTTCCAAACAGGATTCACACATTGGTATAGGTTCAAATGCTAGGGAATTTAAATCACTTTTCACGAGCCATGTATCTATTAGGATTAATATGACTGTCATAAATGCCAAGAGTAGGACTCATTTGATACTTTCCTTTTTCTTGGCAAAGTGATTATGTTCATTTTCAACAATTTCAATGGCATTTATATCATAGGACAAGGGACTTAAAAATTAAAGATTATTCATAAGATCACTGGAACAAATAAAAAAAGATCTACTTCTTATTGAAACTGAGGAATTAAACTGTACTGTCAAACCGTGTTTAACGAAACAATTGACAGAAACCAAAATCCTCTTGAAATCCGGAACAAATAAACAATCTTCTAAACATAAAGTCCTATTATTCTCAAAAAATAAAACAACTGGTCCTATGACCTTTACAAAGATTAGCTCCACGTTCCCAAGTTTCAAGTATCTTTGTCCTTCTTCAATAGATGTGCTATGTTTGAACCATTGCAAAGAGTAACAAACATGATTAGTGGCTCATGAATCAATGATCCATTTATCATTAAAATTATCACTAAAGCAGAAGCCTCAACAACCAGTAAATCAACCATACTGGCTTTGGTGGCCTTTGGGCAGTCTGTTCCAGTGTCCTTCTGTCGCACTTGGAAGCACTTGGCTGAACTCTTCATTGCGTATGATTTGATGGCTGGTATCATTTTGCCTTCTTTTTCTTGTTCTTGTTTCCACCCTTAGGTTTCCCTTTAGGTTTAATAGAACCCTCCGTAAAATTGATATTTCCTGGCTCTTTGAGAGACTGTTCAGCACTCTCAAGCTCATGCATCAATTGAATTGGAGTTAGATCTATCTTATGCATATTGTATTGACTTTGAGCGATTGTGAAATGTTTAGTGAGTGATTGCAAGATGAATCCTATCTTCATCTCTCCTTTGGAAGTTTGCCCCCATCACTTACGCTCGGCGATATGTGAAATCATTGCCAAGCATTGATCCTTCACCACGCCCACAGTCATACGTGTGTTAATCAAATTAGTGATAGCGGCTTGTCTCTCGAGCGTGCTTTTAGCAAACATCCTTTGAAGTGCGGATCATTCTACTCAGCCGAGAGGTGTTATTTGCTACCTCAAATGACCCCGGACAAGCGAATATAACATCGTAAAGTGTTTGTATTCTCTCCCAAGTCATGTTTTGTTTTTATTTATATCATTGCTTGCAGCTTAGGAAAGTTGGCTTAGGGGTATCTAGGACAAACTTGATTTTCGCATAATCCAGAACGATGTATAAGTTTGTTTTCCAATCTTCAAAGTTATTTCCATCCAATGGTTTTTGATTCAAAATCATAGCTAGAGGGTTGAAAGATGCCATTTGAAAAAAAAAAATTATACCTTGTGCACACTAATATTAGCACAAGTATATTATCTGATAAACATATATTTAGTAAATCAAAAAAAAAAATATTTCTTTGTTTATTGTAAGCAAATAATTAGTTTCCATAATAAATGCTCACGGTGGGCAAGACATTTATAACAAACTAAAACTTGATCATAAAATGAATAGTATCCAACTAAGGTGGTGTTTGTTTTTTTTACTTAATGCTGAATAGAACTTTTTTTGATCTTAATGCTGAATAGTACTTAATAGCATTAAGTATTAAGTTGTTTGTTTTTTAACATTAGGTAGTGAATAGGGATGACAATGGGACAGATTATTTTGGATTCCCGACCCGTCTCGTTCTTAATGGCACATGTTTAATTTAATTTTAATCGGGTTTTTAGTGGGTTTAGGTTTATTTTCTCAAATCCCAGATGGGTTCAAGTATTGTTACTCTCTGTAAAACCCGAGAAAATTAGAAATTTTAAAATGTTAATAAAAATTATAAATTGTCATAAGGGTTCAGGGAAGCTTAGAAAATTCTTTAGATCTTGGATGACGAAATGGACTGCGCTGTTAAATTCGTCTTGCAAAATCTAGTGACCCAGAAAAGTTTCGTCGAATTTTGAGACAAGCAAAAATTTTTCAGGACCACTACGGGTGATAAGTTGTCGATGATTCAATGACGAGATTTTACGAAAATCTCGAAAGTCGATAAATGACTTTGGTTAAATTCATTTAAAATAAAGTAAGCTGAAAATAAATAAATTGTTTTGGGATAAGACAGACCGAATGAAGCAAATATGACAATGTATCAAAAATAATAATAATAATAAGCCACACTTAGATTATATTTTAAAAATAATTTTATTATTTTATTTTATACTTTATATAAATAATAATAATTATTATAATGTTTTTATTAAATAATTTATAAAATTCATAATATTTTTATTTTTATGAAAAATATTAATTTTATTATAATAAAATAAAAAAGAAAATATAAAAAATTAAAATTAAAAAATAAAGCAAAAATAAAAATGTAAGCAGGTGAGTTTCAGGAATTTTAAAGTAAAATGCTCTTACTTGTTTAATTTTTAAATGTGACAAGTTTGGGAATTGAAAAAATAGAAGCGGTCGGTCCGGGATGGGAGAATCTCGTCCCCAGGCCCTCCCGGGTTGTCATCCACTGAAGTAGTATATATTCTTTAGCTCTTTGTTGGGGCAATGATTGGATTTTCTTATTTTTGTGGAAAATGACTTTTACGAATAGAAAAAGTGAAATATTTTCACTTTTTCTGTCGAACTTTTTTAAAAATTTGATATTAAGTCATTAAAATTAAAAAAAGTAAGCGAAACAATCTTTGAGAAGCTATTTGCTTCGACGTAAGTCAAAAAATAAACGCTACCTAAGTCAGGTCCCAAAAAAAAATCGGGGGGTCACTTACCGGATTACTTACATCCCAATCTTCTTAGATAGAACCTTCCTAGATAATACACTTTTATTTCAATAATTGTTCATATGACCCATAATAATATTATTAGAGTCTCGTTGGGAGGTTAATAAAATTATCATGGTTTTAAAAAAAATTGAATCCTTGTTTAATTTTAAAATTCTGTAATCTCACAGGATTCTTTGGTGGTGGACGGATCAATCTCTAATTAAGATTTTAAAATTATTTAGGGTCGATCCAATAAAACCGATCATGATTATCAGATGGGGCTACATGACCATTTATTATTTGGACCCACAAAAATTAAAGGATTTTTCATAATTTATATTTATCTAGATTTTAAAAAATCAAAATTTAATTATGCACATGCCTTACCATTGATGCAAGATAATATGTACACAAGTCTATATATGTCATGTTATCACAACTAAAGCATGTTATCAAATATAATTTAATCATCCATGAATAAAAAAAATAATATATGAATAAATATAAAAGCTGATCCATGGTTTTCCTAAGAAAAGAAAAAAAAAATCACAAGCCCTGATAACACTTGTACTTGCCATTGTAATCCCGTCCCGACTTTGGTCGGCGAGTCATTTGGGTTCAATTTACCTTGGCTTAGGCCTAAAATTGAAGATTTGAGTTAAGGCAAAACTTTAAACACCTGACATGAAACCCTATCCGTCAGAAGCCATCGTGCGTGTCTTTTTGCCACCCAGCAGGCCACCCGTAGAAGCGTGGCGATACGGAGGAGAAGTCTACAAAATCCAGTGACGAAACCCTCTCCACATGTGCTCTCACGCGGCTGAGTGGAGGCGCGTGAAAGCTCAGGCGCGTGAAGTATTGGCTGGGGGCACGTTTAGGCGGTGGTCGGCTTGAAATTAATGCAGCGGTGTCGTCTCTGCTTCTTGACTTCTAACCCGGGTGTAGTTTATCATTTGGATGTCACGCAGCCTCATGTAAATAAGCAGTCTTGCGTGTATAGTGTTCTTCATCTTCTTAGCTTATATGTTTCTTCATTAGTCTTCAAAATTTTACAAAAATAATCCTATACCTAATAAAATGGTGTACAAGAATTCTAGATGATTGAGAAAATAAACCGAAGAAACCTAATCTTATGATTATTTGCTAATTACAAGCCCAGGTGAAATACACAGGAAAACTCTACCATGGATTGAAGGAGTAAACCACAATTATTCGGTAACATCCATAAACAAAAAATCATAAGCTTATGCAAACATCTTGAATCAAATAGTATAGAAAACCTAGGTGCCATATTGCTAATCAAACACCCAGAAAATACATGAAATTGTTTAGATCAGGTGAAAATTTAATCACCTGAAGGCTCTAATACCAATTGTAGAATGTCAGCGGAAGCTAGAATCATCATGTGATTTAGAATATTCAATTTAATTACTAAACTAATACCAGGTGGATCGTACCTTTTGAATTTGCGAAAGTATGCACCTGAGCGTAGATCTTCCAAATTATCCTCGAGGTGATGGAACAGCGTGTGGGCGCTTGAATCACTAAGAAAAGATTTCTTTTTTTATGGCTAGTCTCTAAAAATTAATTCAGATTATACTTAGGGTTGTATTATCTTTCTCTGTTATAAGTCTGAGCCTAGAATGCCAATAAAAGTAAATTTGGGCTCGCACCTTAGGGCCCAGTCCGTGTAATGAACCCATTTAGTGTTTTAAACAACTTGAACTGCAGTATAACAAAATCCAACGGTATCTTTGGCGAAAGCCATAGTACCCCTGACGTGATTCCAAGAATCACGTTAACAACCCCTCCCTCCCCTTAAACTTAAGATGGTACCATGGATGCTGTGAGTAACATGATGGCGTAAAAAATGACAATCAATCTCTATGTGTTTCGTACGCTCATGGAAAATATCATTGTGAGAAATCTATATAACACTTAGATTATCACAATGAAGCATAGTAGCAAAAGGATGTGTAACACCCATATCAGTTAATAACCATCGTAGCTAAAGTAATTCAGATGTAGCATCAGTAAGAGCTTGATACTTAGATTTTGTGCTAGAGCCTAAGAGATAAGGGAACGCTCATGGAAAATATCATTGTGAGAAATCTGTATAACACTTTGATTATCACAATGAAGCATAGTAGCAGAAGGATGTGTAACACCCATATCAGTTAATAACCATCATAGCCAAAGTAATTCAGATGTAGCATCAATAAGAGCTCGATTCTTAGATTTTGTGCTAGAGAGACATTTTGCTTTTTGCTACGCTAAGAGATAAGGGAATCATCCAAGAAAAAACAATAAACAGTGGTAGAACGATGAGGATTTGCCAGGATCCTTTAGCCGTCGGCATCATGTAGTAGATAACAGGAAAAATTGAAGCGGAAAAGTAAACCATGAAAAAGAGTTCCTTTAATATATCGAAGGATCTGAAGTATTGCAGACAAATGTGAGGAGCGAGGGGTAGACATGAATATGTCAAACATACCTTTTTTCTCTCTTGTTCATTCCATAAAATAGAGTACAATATATAGAGATAAAAGAAAAATTATTTTAGGAAGTTACTCTAAGTCAAAACAATATTTATGGCTCAATCATGTTGTACCCTTGAGTGAAGGGATTTCCTAAATATCTTTGATTTCCCTAATTGGCTAATTACGGAAATCCTTGGCGGCTCCTCGAGTTGGTGTGTAGATATCTATAACACCTAACTTGTCTAGTGAGTCATTGAAGTTTCTACTGGAAATCGCCTTGGTAAGTATATCGATATTGATCTTCGATTTAACAAAGGAATTGAATAATCTTCTCTTCCAGGTTAATTTAATGAAATGTCGGTCTGCCTGCACATGTTTGGTGCGGTCGTGTTGAATTGGGTTGTGAGATATGTCAATGGCAGCTTTGTTATCACAGAATAAATTCATTGCAGAAACGAGGAAAACCGACCTCTGTTAGCAAATTTCTAAGCCAAAGAAGCTCACATAATCCTTTCGCCATGCCTTGAAACTCGGCTTATTTGGACAATGCCAACTACCTTTTTGCTTTTTACTCCACACTGCATGTAACTAAGTTTATCCACGAATGTAAAGTAGCACGAGTAGACTTTCTATCAAGATGTTCCATTGATCCATCTGTAATACCGCTTCAATATTCAGATGGGCGTTCTTAGAGAATAGTAGTCCTTTCCACACAGGGATGACTTTGGAATGACGGAGAAATTCGACTTGACAACACCCATGTGGTCTTCGCTCGGATTATGCATAAATTGGCTTACCACGCAGGCGTAGCGTCATTTGGACTAGTGTGAGATAAGTAAATGAGCTTCCCACTAGCCTTTGATACCTCACATGCTCCAGTGCCACAATTAGAATATTCGCGAAGCCTATGGTTACGCACAGGTGAAGCATCACGGGTTACACTCTAGTAGTCCCACTTGAGGTCGATAAGTCCGTTACGTATTTTCGTTGAGAGGAGTATGCCCGCTTGACCTCGCCACCTCTATTCCTAGAAAATACTTGAGCCCTCTAGATGCGCCATTTCAAATTCAGCGAGACAATTGTTTTTGTAACCTCGAGAATCTCCCTCAGCATCATCTCAGTAATTATCATATCATCCACATAGACTATTAATCTTTGTCACCTTGCTTTGTCGATGTTTCAAGAAAGAGTATGATCAGGAGTTACTTTAGCGATAGCCATACTTTCTCATATTTGACTAATCGTCGAACCATGCTCGTGGTGACTGTTTTGAATCCATCTGACGCCCTCCAATTCTGAACAATTTTGGTCTCAATCGATCCTGTATATCCTGGCGGAACCTCCATGTATACCTCCTCGTCAAGGTTGCCATGAAGGAAAGCATTCTTTACGTTGAATTGATGTAGTGGCAGTCGAATTTCTTGCGAGATAGTAAGACCTTATGGTATTCGATTTGCTTCTGCGGTGAGAAGGTTTTAGGTAGTCATGCCATGCGTTTGGGTAAACCCCTTTGCCACAAGCCTCGCCTTGTATCGGTCAATTGATCCATCAGCCTTGTATTTTATAGAGAACACCCATCTGCATCCCACTATTTTTTTTCCTTATGGTAGTGGGACCAACCTCCAGGTATTGTTTTTCTTTAAGGCTTCTAGTTCTTCTTGTATTGCTTACGCCCACTTTGGATCGAGATAACGCTTCCTCAACGATGTGGGAATATAGCGAGAGAATAGTGCTTGAGTGAAAGTCTTAGCGGCAGACGGACCAATTAGATATAATTTTACCAGGTGGGTACTTGGATTTTCTTTCTTCTTCATACAGAACATTATGCGATTCGGTGGTTTCCCGCGATTATTAATGCAAAAAGGCAACCTGTGATGAAGAATCCAAGATATTAGCATGTACGGGTGCGGTGGTGCCTCAGGGGACATTCTCGGAGGGTGGGCCAGCCCGGTGCGGAGTGGGGGGCGAGGATACTCTGTATTTAGGTTCTTCATTTGAGGCTTCATTTCTCAATTCGATAGGTTCACTCTGCGGTGGTGCCTCATCTTTGCTCAACCTCTCTATTTCAGTTCCATTGGCCATCGACCAATTTGACACTTCGCAGGTCGCCGAAGGGAAAATTGGAGTGCAGTGAAGAATTAAAAATTCTCGGACTCGAGAAATGTAACATCCATAGTGATATGGGTTAGGTGGGTATTGGGGTCATGCTTTGAAGCCTTTTTTGTGTAATCCATGGCCTAAAAACAAACCTTAGAACAACACATAGGTCTAGTTTGAGTACGTTGATTCTTGTGGAGATGGTAAAGCAACACTAAAAATTGGGAGGAAGCATCGATAGTGAAGGAAGGGATATATGGGTAGAGAGGATTTGTAAGGGGTTTTAAAGTGCAAAATTTTGTGGCATACGGTTGATTAGGTACAACTGCGGTAATACGGCGTACGATGGCGGCTTCGGCACATGTGCAGGGAGAAGAACGCGGGATGTTTCCAGAATATGCCTATTTTTCCTCTTCGCGACACTATTTTGTTGTGGTGTTTGAGAGCATGAGGTCTCATGGAGGAGGCCATGTTGTTGGAAATAGGCCTGAAATCTTCGGTTGGTGAATTCCCCACCATTATCAGATCGAAGAACTCTTATCTTGGAAGAGAATTGAGTCATGGCATGAAATGCTTGAAAAATGGTGGCAAATGTCTTTGGTTTTTAGGCGATAGAGCCATGTCATTCGAGGCTGTCGTCGACAAAATTACAAACCCACTTGAGCGACAGAGGGTAGTTATGGGGACGGTCCCCACACATCGGAGTGTATCAGTAAAGGAATATTAGTCTTATTCAAGCTAGCAGGATAAGAGACTCTCGTTGGCTTTTAGCCTTGATACATGTCATTTGAAGTCCCATTTGCAGACCAGGGAAAATAAAGATGGGAATAGATCTTCGGAGATAGCCAAATGATGGAGTGCCCAGGCCTATGCCATAGCCAAATCTGTAGTTTGTGGGCTGCAGTACGATGGTGCGGGTGTGATGTGTGTGCTTTGCTTGGTACGAAATCATTTAAGTAGTACGATCCACTCTTAGTACCACGCCCGATAATCTCCTTGTTGAGAATATCTGAGAAGACAAAAGTAGAGTGGTGGTACAACACAATTAAAAGCTCTTTAGTGACTTGACTCACGGACATCAACTTGTTGGAGAGATGGAACAAGAAGTGTGAGCTAAAGAAAGAGAGGAGACAATGGCAGGTTCGGCCCATGACGGGGTAGGTTGCCCAGCATTGGCGTGTGATGCAAGTCCTCGTGGAGGTCATGGAGAGTCATTTAGGTGATGTCGTATGGTCGTTATGCAGTGATAATCCGGGCACCATCATTCTGGTAGTGGAGCTAAAAACTGACCACAATTACCTTGATGCGGGGTTGAGGCGAGGAAGGTTCACGCCCGGTAAGGGATAGTTGAGATTGGTAGTGGCGGCGCTGCTCGACCTCTTACGTCTTCAGTTGCAGAAGCATCACCTCGTTTCTTTCGGGCTTGTAATTCATGCCACCAGTCTGGGTAGCCATGTACTTTGAAACAAGTCTCCCGAGTATGTTTTGTACTCCCACAATGAGTGCACTTATTCCCATCAAAATGACCTCTGGATCGTGAGGAAGACCCAGACTCTAGCAAAGTTTGTGACTGGCCAGATCTCACGCCTTTGGTGGCCATAACAGCACCACTAGTTACTACTTCTGCTCCAAATATCATCTACAGATTGTAGATCTTCCTTGACGTGAACATATGCCTGCTCAATTGAAGGAAAGGTTTCGGGCGAAGAACATTGGCGCCGAACAAGATCAATCGATCATCTAGTTCGTCGAAAAATATAAACTCATCTTGTGGGTTATAACTGTATCGATTTCACATTCATTGGATTAGGTGGCGAAAATCGGTCTCGCCCTGAAACCACGTAGATCGTTATAATATTTTTTCTATAGATCCGCCTGCTTGTTTCGTCGAGATGCGCGGCGCTGGCGAGGCTGTTGCCTACTTGGTATCAGTTCCATCAAAGTATGTTGTGGCAATAGAATCCCATACCTGCTTAGCCGTTGGGTAGCGAATAAAGTTCACAACCAAGGAATGGTCCATGGAGTTGATCAACCAGCCTTTCACCATAGCATTCTCAGTGCGCCATTTGCGAAAGGAGGGGTCGATTTCTAGCGGTTGAGGGTAATCTCCATTAATGTATCCCAGTTTGTCTTTTGCTGAGATAAACATCTCAACAACTTGGGACCATAATCCACTGATGCTGATTGGAACCATCGGGGAATCAGTGACGGGAGAAGGAGAGGCCTGGACCTTTGACAAGACCTCCGTCATTTTTGATGTTAAATTATCAAGAATGTTTTCTGTGGAGTCGGCCATGGAGACCAAGCAAAAAATTGACCTCTGCCTGATTAGTAAACAGGGAGCCCAAGATCTTGCTCTGATACCATGTCAAACATACCTTTTTTTTCTCTTGTTCATTCCATAAAATAGAGTACAATATATAGAGATAAAAGAAAAATTATTTTAGGAAGTTACTCTAAGTACCCTTGAGTGAAGGGATTTCCTAAATATACGATTTCCCGAATTGGCTAATTGCAGAAATCACGCCAACAGAATTGATTGACTAAATGATTAGCATATGAGATATCACGTCGAGTGATAATGAGAAAAATAGTCACCAACAAGTTGTCGATATAAAATAGGATCATCAAGAGGAGTGCTAGAAGAAAAACCTAGAAGAAGAAAAAAACTAGTAGCCATGGGAAATCTGCAGGAAACAGTCACATTCAAGAAACCCCAGAAAAATTAAAAGGAGTTGCTGGAAGATCGGCGATTAGGAGGAGAGAAACATTTTACAAACCTGAGAAAACTGACAGGAGAAAATGACTACAGAATAAGAAAAAAAAAAATCAACAATAAGGGTCATATACACACACTCCAGAACAAAACAACGGATTAAGTGAAAAAAAAAAAACTTATCCGAACAGCCACGATTAGATAGCCGGAAAGTGCTATAAAACAAACAGGAAAAAAATGGAAACTTTTCAGAAGAAGAAACGCTGGATCTTTTCAAATTTTTTTTTCAGAAAGCAGGCTGCTCTGATATATTCAGAGCCAAGAATATACCGGAAAAAAAAGGGCAGTCAGAAAAATATCCAGAATGCAGGCTCTGATACCATATTAATGGGGAAAGAATTTGTATTTCTCATGTGCCTTGATTGTACAATGAAGACTGGTATTTATACGAGAACCTAAGACTAGAAAAGGAATGAAAAAATTGTCAAATATTACTGCCTAGAAATCTACCTATTTACATCCTAGAATCAAGGCCAAACCAAGGCCAATGATTCCCATAATCACGTTAACACACAGGACCATGAATGAATCCGTTTAATTAAAAATTTAATGTTTTTTATACATTTATACATCTTAAGGGACTTGTATAATTTTTTGTGTGATTTTATATGACTTTTAAGTTAGCTTTAAAAATCCATTTTGTATGAGTAACATGTTTTACCATATTCTGGACCTTTATAGTTGTTTGTGTAAATTAAATTTTATTGAAATGTCATTAGTTACTTCTAATACTTGTACCATAAGGTAGATAAATAATTGATTAGTTCTAGAAATTTTTATGATTAAATTCAACTGATGAATATTTTTTTTAAGATTTATTTTTGTGAGCTTCCTGATCTGTCATGCTCTGAACCTATGTGAATATTGTTGTAAATTGTATTCAATTGTAACTTTGTTGCTTTGTTTTGACACTTGTTATGTAATATAGACACATAAATGATGATTTATATAAATTATTGTGACTAAATTCAATTTCTAAGTATTTTTTGGGATTTATTTTTTATAGTTCTCTATCCTGCCATGTTTTGAACCTTTGTGGATATTTTTGTAAATTTGGATCAATTGAGACTTTATTAGCTTATGTTGAACATTTGTATTATAATATGGACATATAGAAGATGTTTTCTAATCCTATTAGGTCATTTGGTCTTACAATTTAATTGGTTATTTAGCCCCTTAAGCTCCCTCCTTTTAATTTATTCCAATTTCCAAAATCAAAATTTAAAGTTTGCAATTTCAAAATTCAAATCCCATAATTTCAAATTTCAAAATTTCAAGTTTCCAATTTCAAAAATTACAAAATTTCAAGTTTTCATTTAAAAATTACAAAATTCATATTCAAAATTCAAGTGCCATAATTTCAAATCCAAGTCCTCCAATTTCCAATTTCAAATTTTTAAGTTTCCAATTTTAAAATTACAAAATTCCCAATTTCAAAATTCAAGTGCCATAATTTCAAAATTCAAAGTCCCATAATTTCCAATTTCAAAATTTCAAGTTTCCAATTTCAAAATTACAAAATTCAAGTGTCATAATTTCAAAATTCAAAAGTCCCATAATTTATAATTTCTAATTTCTAAATTCCAAATCTCAAATTCAAAATTTGAAAATTCAAATTCTACATCTTAATTTCAAAATCCAATTTCCAAAATCCCAATTCAAAATTCTCAATCTTCAAACTTCAATTTCAAATTTCAAAATTTCAATTTTTTCAAATATAAATCAGTTTTCAAAAATTTCAATCATATTATTAATTCTACAATTCATATTAAATGAAATCTTGAATAGTTAATTTGTGTAGCAGATAAATGAGCTTGAGTGGGGTTGACATTCCATGTATCATTTTAATAAATAATTTGACATCTGATCTATATCAAATTTTTAATTGAATGTGACTATTTTGTATTTTGTTATTGCATTAACATTGTTTCTTAATTGATAGTGCTTCTGACATGCAATCTAGGTACACATTTTTCTCATCTGACTTTGCTTGATTATTTATTTATATATTGTGTTTTCAGTATTTTTATTGTTTATCTTTGATATTCATTAGTTGATTAGTAAAACTATAACACTTTCCTTAGGTTAGTTTAGTAGATATCCGACTTTAGGAGTTTAGAGGGGTGTTACATTTTTATCGTACATTTTCGATAAGTAACATGATCATAGATGCTGGCTACGATTTTAGAATCTGTTTTCTTATTAGAGTACATTTGAGGTTTTTTTTTTTCTTATTTTATTTTATCTTTTAAAATAAAACAAAAATAAGTGATGATTCAAAACCGTTTTTAAAAAAATAAAAATAAGTCTTCCATTTTTAATAGGAAACACATAACAATAAAAAATGCAAGTTCCACATGTAGTTTACATACTATATACACATTATATATGCATATGTATGGAGTTTAGATCATTGTACAAAGATATTGCGCTAACTATATAAGGGAAAGATATTAGTAGTAAAAGGAGTATATAAGACTTTTTTATTTTTTTATTTGAAAAAACAAAGCAAATTCACTCAATTTAGATTTTTTTTTTCTTGTTACCAAGTACTAGACATTCCCCAACCATCAAGTTCAATTCAATGGTAGAGCCAAAAAATAAAGTCAAGGGTATAACTTAGTTCAGGAAAGGCATGATAACACAGTGATATTGTGACTTCCTTATGAATTCTTGGTCTCATATCTCGATTCCTAATAAAGACATTTGTTTAAAGAATTTTAGGGGGCATCAAGTATACATATATTATCTTATTTAAAAAATATTTTAGTTGAATTTTTTAAATTTTGTCGTCCAAATTTGTAATATATATATATATATATATATATATATATATATATATATATATATATATATATATATATATATATATATATATATATATATATATATTTAGTAGTTTTAATAATGTTCTTTTTTGACACATTTTTGTTTCGTGCATAGGAGAAATAGGTATATTATTTAGGTGCTACCTCTTTTGTAAAATCAAGTTGATGGAAAAATGCTTAGCATGTTGTCACTAGCGCTTTAGCATATTTAGGGGGAATAATGCATTCTCAACCCTCTATACTTTCACACTTTTTGACATTTACCTTATGCATTTTAAAATGTTAAAACTAACCCCTTGCATCATCCAAAACATGAAAAGTAAGTCTTTCTCTAAGAGTTGTGGTAACTACCATTATCTATCCTTTCAACTCAATCCCTTTAACTTTTGTTTCACATTTACCCCATGCACTTTGAAATGTCAAAACTAACCCCTTATATTATTGAAAACATGAAAATTGACTTATTGAATGTGTATTTTAAAATTTAGAAAAAAAATTAACATATTGATTTTTATAATTTTTTAAAAATTATACCTCTTCCTTAGAGCCTTTAGAGTCTTTCAGTTACTACCTACAAGCATGTCTATTGCAAAAGGAGGGTCTTCTTCCAACAGGAGCTTCGCTATCGAACAATCCAACACCCGAAGATAGAAGAGAGACACCATCCCCTGCCCACCTGTTGGCATGAATGTGGATTGCTCTTTAAGGAAGATGAAGGTCAAGCACACCTTCGATTTGACTGCCTTTGTTGAGTCTCCCCTCACCTAGGAGTTAGTAGCCATCTTAAGCAGGTATCACTTTGATATTTTCATGACTCCCCCTCCATTCTACCATAGGAGGGCTGTCCTTAATTTCTTTCACACCATGTCCATTGGGGACAATCTGGTGCTCGCGAGTATCACGTTTGCTGTTGATGGACGGATTAGTGTTATGGATGAGCAGTCTATTGCTGAAGCCTTGGGTATTCCACTTGAGATGCCCGAGGGAGATGGATTTGAGGTGTGGGAGTATGTTGGAGCCAAGAGTATGGTTGTCGCTTTTTCTGAAGAGAAGCGAGGATTCTTGTATAGGAGAGAACTTCCGCTTGCCCTAGACTTGGTAGACCATGTCATCAAGTCCAATCAATGATCAAAATATCGATAAATATTGATATATCGGTAATTGGATTTTACGGATATATCGGAAATATCGTTAAAATATCGATAAATATTTTTATAAAAATATCGGTTCCATTAAAATTATATATAATTTTAACATTGATGTTCATTTAATATTATTAATAAATTTTTTAAGTAAGATTAAAATTTTAAAAATTAAAATTACTTCCACTAAAAATATCTGTTTAATTGGATAATGTTTTATAATTATTAAATTAAATATGTAATTTAATATTATTCTTACAATTAATGAGTTTTTATTTTATTTATACATTTTATAAAATTATTTATATAGATAATGAGAAATTATTCATATTTTAATTAAGGTAGATTAAAATCAAATTGATTTAGTAACTATTATATTAAATATGTTATATTTAATAAATTATTAAGATATTATAATGTTAAAGAGATATTATTTATTTGATTCCGTTATTATTACAAATATTAAGTAGATAATGAGAATATTCAAAATATTGTACATTATAATATTAAATTTTTAAATGAGATATTATTTTATTTCTTTTCTTATCAAATTAATTTTGATTTAAAAATATTGTAAATTTATTGATTTTAAAATTTTAAATTTTTTGAAAAGGTGAAAGGATTTTATGAAAAAATAAAATTAAGTGATAATGTTAAAACAATAATGTAAAAATAAAGTAAAAGTAGCAGTAAAAATAAATATCGTAAATAATAAGAATATAGAAAGTATTTGTCTTATGTATACTGAGTGCAAAGCAGGCTGATGGATGCGTGTGGATTAAAGTCTCTGGTTTTGAATCAGAGACTTTTTATATCCTATCATTTTCCCATGAATGCAAAAATATATATTTAATCGATATTTTGTTCCTTGAGTCCAATGTCTTTCAGCTTAGGAACAAGGCACAGAGGAGGGATGAGTTCCTTAGGGCTTTATATTGTATTCATTGGGGTATTTAGTATTCCCCGCATCCATTTTCCTAGAAGTCATGATCTATTTCGAGGAGAGAGTACACAAGAGGGCATAAAAGAGCGGTGGGATGAATGATCTACCTTACTCCTGCATGCTCAGTTTGATACTATAGAGGATGTGATTCATTCCAGAGGTTGATTTGGAGGTTAGATCCCTTATTCGATAATAGTTTGGGATTAAGGAGTAGGGCCACTTTATTTCTCATCCATAACCCACTAAGGAGAGCCGACCATAGGATGAATCAATGATGAGGACGACGATGAGTCCGAGTGAGACTCAGAAGGAGGAGGACCATCCTAGGGCGGCGAAGCCTCCAGCAGCCCTCTGATGCATCGATTCCGATGTCAAGTCCAGAGCCTCCTAGAGATACTCTCCGCCTACCTTGATTACATGGCTACTTCTATGGATGACCTTCGGGCCACACAGAGAGCTTGTACACAGACACAGTGCCTCGATTCATTCGAGGAAGAGAACCGGGCAGCATATACTTCTATGGCCCAGTAGCTGGCTGAGATACGTGAGATGCTCGCTAGGCAGCTTGCACCACCGCCACCTTCAGATGCATAGAATTTTCTTTTGTTTTTGCTTGTTTTCTTTCTTATTTCTACTTTTGATATTCTGGGTGTTCTCTTGGGACCTTGTTGTAGGTACCTTTTTTGTAGAAACTCGATCGTATATGGATAATATGCTTATTATTGGTTTCTAACATCTAGAGTTCAATTTTTTTTTTTCATTTTCCCTCTTCTCTTTCCAAGCATCTCGAGCACTTTCCATTGCAAATATACATATTAGTGGTACCCTACACATGTCTAACATACTCAAGAAAAAAGACCTGAGCTTACATGGCAAGAACATTTGAAAAGAGGCAAAAATTCCAATTGCTGTCAAATCTCGCGCTCACTTTTTGAGTGTGAGAAAATATAGTACTCACTCGAGTGAGTGCAAGATCCCGCCTGATTGCACTGTAGGTTGATTTCTTGATCCTTGATCCTACTTTTTCCTTCTCTACCACTTCTAGATCAGCCCCAGAGCTTCATTAGAGGTAACCCTTTCCCCAACTATTTTTATTTATTTTTTTGGAACATTGAGGACAATGTATTGGTTGGGGTGGGTGTTTGTGGTGTGAACATGGGCTTCCTTGCTCTCCACCTTGTTGAAACTGATTGAGATAGATATCAGCCCCTGTTTTTTTTTTTTTTTGCATGTGCCCTTTTTATACTTACGAGTATTGAGGTCGAGTTTAAAAGATTAGTAGCACAATTGGGTTACTATTCTGTTTGGTTGATCTTAGATTTGAGGATCTTGTGGCTGTGGGCAACTTAGTTATGAAAGTCCCCTTGTTTTCACTTGGCTATTTCCTCTTGGAACTTACCACACATTGAGCACACTAGACCCCTTTCATATGTATATGAATCGACACTCACTTCTAAGCACATTTACTCTTTGTGAGCTATATATGATTGATGTAGGGTTGGGACACCTTCAAAAGAGGGCCAATGAGCCCCTAAAAAATGAGAAAAGGAAGAAAAAGAAAAAAAAGAGAAAAACTAGAAAAAGTAAAAGAAACATAACAAAAAGAGATATGGAATAGAGTAGGTTGATCCTAATCGAATTAGAGCACGGTCAGGGGCCTTTCAAACTGTCACCATGCCAACTAGTTGGGAGTCATTAACTTCACTGCTCGCTACATGAGACAGAAGATGGATTGGTTTCACAAGTATGTGCTTTGGTTTTTTGGTTAAGTTATTTGGGGTGAAGTTCGAGGGAAACTTAATGCCCGATGCCCTTATCGGTGGTGGGAGTCACCAATTGATTCCCGCTATATGGTCACATTTCTAGAATACCTTAGCTTTGCATCTTACTTTTAGATTTAGTTATGAATAAAAAGGTGTGTTCCTAGACTGCTTAGTTCACCATATGCTTTGTTGAGGTAAGTTGAGTTTGGTTGGAGGGAGATCCGGTCTAATGCCTATGCTTGAGAGCTAGTTAAATAAACACTACGGTTCACTTGAAAAGGTTGAGTGAGGACTTGGGGACAACCATACCTTGATCACCACGCCATAGGAGACTTCGTCCATTAGGGAAAATAACATTTTAAGATCCCGACATAGCTTAAATTTTGCAAGATCTTTCTTAATGTTTGTAGTAGAATCTGTCCACCTTCTTAACTACACATCCTATCTATTTACTTTGCTTTTAGTCTATTTTTAGTTAGTTTGTTCTTTGTAGGTTGTTAGTGTGTTTTGATTAGTTTCCCTTGTTCTACCTTATCCATTCTTCAGGGTTAGCAATAAAATTTGTAGTTTGGGAGGGGAGAGGTGTGATAACTACTTGAAAGTGGCATTTTTATAGGCGTAATTTCTACATCTTCCTCCCATTTTGAGTGGTAATTATGCCAAATTAGCCAATTATGTGAATTGTTGATCCAAAGAGGAAAGTTACTAATGTTTCCACTAAGTTTATGCATCATATGGGATTTTGAGCCTAAAAGCAGCACTTTGGAAAGGAGTGATGATTTGGAACTTCTGAGGATGACTCACTCATGATTGAAAGCCATGGAGACATGAGGAAAATAGATTGGAATTAGTTCGAAGCCCTGAAAATAAGAAAAAGCTCGAAGAAACACTGAAGCAGCAAAACTCGCACACTTGAGTGAGTGCGACATCTCTCACCCAAACCAATGGGTATGAGATTTCAAAGTGAGTGCGAGATTTGAGTTTGTTGGGCGCAAAATGTGTCTCTAAAATTATATGTGCCAAATTATGCAAGTACACACGTCGCCTCAAGTAATATAATAAAAGTATAAGTATCGTCCCACGAGGATTAGGTTACTAATTACTAAAATTATAATAGTCTTAATCTTTATTTGGATAATGGAAATGTAAAAAGGAAATGGAAAACAAACTAAACTAAAGAAATCCTAAACTAAAGTCTCTAACATGCAAAGAGAAATTGTAATTACAAGAAAGCCTAGGGTTTTGATTTACTCTAACAAATTCCTGTGGTGAGATTCAAAATGGTTCCAATGATGCCTAAATCATATATTAATAGTGGATTTCACCTAAGCACATGCTATTCTTTCTCAAGCAATAATGATCTATCCTCGAAAAAGGTTATATTGTATCTCTACCCCAAACCATCATAATCAAGGATGCATTAAGTAATTGAAATCCAACAAGCCGCATGTAATCAACAAATATCTCTATTCTATGGTGAAACATTGCATTCCATTCTTGGTCTAACCTAATTATTGCTTCTCAACTTCAAATTAGGTCACAAATCATGTTAATGGTGATCATTCATCAACAAACACGAGAAATTGAGTAGAACGTTCAATATATAAGAAAATCCAAACATCAAAGATTACAAATCAAAGCTAGACACCATAGTTCATTGTTTAGACTACATCAAAACCCTAGAAATTGAGATTAGCTCATTGAGGGGAGAAATGAAACCATAGAAAATGAGGAAAAGTAGGAAAAAGGAGAAGAAATAAACTAGATTTGGGATTAAAACCCTTATTCTCTTCCAATTTTCCTCTCCTTATTCTTCAAGATCTTCCTTCCTAAGAGAGTATTTGCCCTAGGGTATTTCCACCCAAGGGAACCTTTCTTTTTTACTCTAAGAACTCCCTTTAAAAAGCTCCAAAATTTGTTCTTTTAAAGCCAAAATCCTGAGAGAGCGACGGATGGGCTTAAACAAAACTTTAGGCCCTGACATCCATGCTGCAGCATGACAGATAGACGTTGCCGCGTAGCGAAAAATGGGGCGAAATTGGTGTTGTCTAGGCCAAATCACATCACGGCATGAGTGCTCACGCTGTAGCATGAAGGAGCTCATGCCCCAATTTGAGGGCACTCAAGCCCGTGAGGTGCCTCCACTCCTCTAGTAGTGGCGACTTCATCTTCTTCTTATGTCCTTATTTCTTCCTTCATAACTTACTTGTTCGGACTCCGAATTAGATGATATTGGACTCTACGGAAAGCTATCGGAGTCTAGAACACATCCATGTAACTGAGGAAGCCATGGGAGGTCATCATGCAGACGGAAAGATCACTTGTTTGCTGCACCTGTATGATGGCTTTGCTGAATTTTCTTTCATTTTGCTCATTTCCACTCCACTCCGCCCAATGATTGACCTAAACACAAAATTGCACATTTAGAGCATGAGAGCACTTATCTATATCATAAAACTAACAAAAATTAAGCAAAATAAGGGGATAAATTGAGTATGACTTCGATTTCTTGCTTGGCTTCCAAAGTTGCTAAAACCATTACGAAATATTGTAACTTGCTTCCCAAGTCTAGAACATGTATAAATATGAGGAGACAAGATCAAACAAAAGAGCCTCAAGTTTTCATTCTATTTTTGTAATTTTTAGTTGCTGAAAATCTTTCAATAAAGTTTATGTTTTTTATGTTTATGCACAATTTTTGCTTATTCATGGATGTTGTGACACGTCCTATAGAGGATTATACTTCTTCCTTGGGGTTAAGGTGAATCTAAGGCACTAACCAATATAGTTTTAGAGAGGAAAGTGCTTCAAACCAAAGACATGTGTTCTATTTGGTGAGGATCTCCCGAATAGTCGTTTCTATAAGCCTATAAGGTTGACACCCTAGAGAGAGTTGGGTGAACGTAGGTGTATTTCCTTTAGAGTCTCCATCTTCTTGACATAAGGACTTGATATGTTAGTAAAACACATTGAATTTTCTTGCATCCGGTGTTTTTGAACAAATATCTCTTCTTGACTGATCAGAAGAGGAACCTAGAGTTAGAGTAAGCTGAGCAATGACCATACCATACATGAGAGAGTTAGGAATTTTTACTATCTCTTTAGGACTACTTAGGCGAGGTTGAGAGGATTGATTGACGTCAATTCCCCTTTTCAGATGACCGAGTATTTTTATATCTCTTTAATTCCTCCGAGACGTGTCTTGGTAAAACCCCAAGCCCCAAGGCCTTTTATTTATTTAATACAAAATTTTGGTTTTTCACAATCTTCAATAAAAACATCAGATTTTAATTAATTGCTTTAATTTCTCTTTTACTTGAACTAAGCCCCTAAGCCATTGTTTGGAAAGAATATCCTTTTCGTGGACGACCCTAAAATACCACCATGACTATAGTAGCTCTGGCTAGCCCTAGCTAGGTTTCTTTAGGTTTATAAATTTTTGTGCATCTCTAGGACAACAAAGTAATCACATAGCTAGTTGCAAATCGGACAACAAAGTCCAAGGAGAATACTGATGGGATTCAACGACACCTAGACCACTTCAGTTGGGGAGGTTATACTTTTGGTCGCTGTAGGACCGGTTACTACACTAGTAATTAGAGATGGGAATATGGGTTGGCAGATGGTAGTGTGGAGTTGGCGAAATTTAGGAGGGTTAGTGCCCAAAAAATCGAGGCCGAATAGGACTCGGGTTGTTGGCCCGACCAGATTGGCACGCGGGCCATTCGAGTTCGGTAAGACCAACCATTATTACACGATTTTTGTTTTTGGAATTATGTAAAGGCTAAGGATAAAATTGTAAATATTACCTTTGACCTAAAAGGATAAAACTAATCCATTTCACAAACCCATTTGGCTCACGCCTCACCACAACTTCATGCTCCACGGCTAGCCTCCCTCCGGCCCTCCATCCTCAGTGGCCTTCCATTCATTTCTATTTCTCTTTTTCTTAACAATTTCTTTTCCAAAATCCAGCGATGATAAGCGGCACCATAAAAAAGAAGGTATAGGATAGATGTTTTCTAACCAAATAGTTTATTTTTCTATAGATAATTTAATGTCTATAATTTTCTAGTTGTTTCCTCACCACCTAACGATCTGGTTTTGTTTCAAGAGAGTTTCTCGACCCTTGGGAAGAAGAAAGCCTCAAAGCCCGTCCCAAGAAAAAAAAAGAAAGAAAAGTTTATTTTGCAGCTGTTTATTAAGGTTGGTAACAATTTTGAAATAATTTTTTATACGAATTTATATGTTCCATCAATTTTATTTATTATTTAATGTATGTTAAATATGTATACATGATATGATTATTATTGATATAATTAATAATAGCAATATAGTATATTGATAAATGAAGTCCAATCAATCTCAGATTGAACAATCTGGAAAAAGAAAGATTATGGTACAAAATAGCTTATTAACAGTGAGATACTACAGTTATAGCACTAGCAAATTAGCAATTATGCTGCACACTTCTTTATGCATCTGGAGTCTGGACACTTCTTTTCTTACTTTTGAAATTTATGTTTAAAAAACACAATGGTATTTTGACTTCGGAAAGCAACAAAAAAAAAAAAGAAGTGTTTTCAACTATGCACCACCTAACTTAGACGTTTCAAATTAATACACAGCCAACTACTTAAGTGAAAAGTTTAAATTATTTTTATCTTCTACGTCACCCCCTTTCTATATATAATAATGAAAGAGATAAAAAAAGAATCTAACCTAGAAAAATAACTTTATCATCATTCTATCATTCATGTCCTCCAAAAACCCCCATCATTAATGGAACCTTCAGTGATTTAACACAATAAATCATTTCCTTATTCTGGTACAAAATAATTTAATAAAACAAAGAGAAAACAATAGCTTATTAACACAATTTATAATACAATATTTAATTTCAGTTTATTGCCTCTTTCACATGTGAAATTAATTTCAGTTAATGTCTCAAATTGTTTATGTTAATTTAATTTAATTTTATGAAATCATTAGTAATTTGACTCTAATAAAGTTTTTCTTATAGTTTCTTATCAATTTTTTTTTGAAATGAATAACAGATTTACATTATGGCTTCCTCTATTTTGGAAAGAATCAACTACTAGTAGCATTAATTGTGATAATGAAGATTGCAAACTGTTGGAAAACCCTAGTATTATGAGTAACACTAATGTTGATGAGAGTCATGATAGCTATTGAACCACAAACCAAAGGCCAAAGCTTTGACCTCCGATGTATGGAATTTTTTGTGAAAATCGAGATTGAGTAACGATGGCAAGGAAAATGTCTAAATGCAAGGCTTGTAGGAAGGAATATACTTGCGCAGAAAAATGCATCGGGAACTTCTCACCCTGGCACGTCACATTCTAGATGTCACATGGTACCTCGATTTAATGATGTAGGAGGGATGTTAATTGATTATGAAGGGAAGTTGAGGAGGGAGAAAGGGTGACTCTAAGATCAATCGAGATATTATGCGAATTGATTGGCCTTGCACATGATCTACCTTTTAACATTGTTGAATGGAGGGTGTTTAGGAAGTACCAAACATTTTTGAATGAAGATTGTAAAAGTATTTCTAGAAAAACGGCCAAATGTGATGTGATGAAGAAATATGAGATTGAAAAAGAAATTTTGAAGCAACAATTAAGTCAAATTCCTGGTAGAGTGTGTTTGACTTCTGATTGTTGGACTGCTTGCACTAATATTGGATATATCTCTTTGACTGCACATTATGTTGATAAGGATTGGAAGCTAAAAAGTAAAATTTTATCATTTGCTCACATGCAACCTCCACACATAGGACACGATTTAGCATTGAAGGTGCTTGGATTTTTAAAAGATTGGGAATAGAAGAAAAATATTTTTCCATTACTTTAGATAAGCCATCTTCGAATGATAACATCAAAATAGCATGTTGAAAGAACACCTATGCTTGTCAAATAGCTTATTACTTAATGGAGAGTTCTTTCATGATAGATGTGCACATATCTGAACTCATATTGTTCAAGATGGTTTAAAGTTTGCTAGTGATGCATTGCATAAAATTAGGCAAAGTGTGCATTATGTAAGGGCATCGGAGAGTAGGAAGAAACAATTCTTTCAATGTGTTGAACAAGTTGGTGGGATTGATACATCAATTGGCTTGAGATCAGATTGTGTTACTAGATGGAACTCTACTTATACAATGCTTGAGAGTGCAATCAATTATCGTCGGGCTTTTCATAGTTTGAGTTTGATTGATAAAAATTATAAGTCGTGTCCATCTAATGATGAATGGTTTAGAGCAATTTCAATGTGTCAATTCTTGAAGCCATTTTATATAATGACCAATTTGATTTCCGGATCATCCTATCCTACTTCTAATTTGTATTTTGGGGAAATTTGGAGGATAGAGCTTCTCTTGACATCGACTTGGCAAATGGATTTGTTGATTCAAAGTATGTGTTGTAGAATGAAAGAGAAATTTGATAAGTATTGGAGTGAATATAGTGTAGTTCTTGCATTTGGGGCTATTCTTGATCAACCCGAAAGCAATTTCTTAAGGTATACTTATTCAAGACTTGACCCATGTGACTATGAAGAAAAATGAAGAAGGTAAGAAGCTTTGTATGCACTTTTGAAAGTATTATAGAAACAAGGTGCATCAATTAACCCAGCTTCTACTTCAATGTGAGTCAACAACCAAGTATTGTTAGAGGAGAAAAGAGAGTTGCCTATATATGATGTAAGTTGTCTTTAATGGAATTCATTTTCATTTTCTTTATTTTTTTAATTACATATATTTATATTGTTTAATGAAATATTTATTTGTCATTTTATAGGATTTTGAAGAATTTGATTGTCAAGAAAGTAACAATTTTGGAAAGTCTCAACTTGATCTCTATTTGGAAGAGCCAAGAATTTCCTACTCTGGAAATTTGATGTCATGGTTATTGGAAGATAGAGTATTAGATTTGGTGATCACTGGGATGGCCAGCGATGTATTGAGCATTCCAATAACTCTTTGTGACATCGAATCTGCTTTTAGTATTGGGCTGCAGATGTTTTGAGCAGTATAGGAGTAAAATCTTTAGATGAAGCATCGACTCTCATATGCACGTAATTGGTTACTTGGTTTTGTTGGTAAGTTTAAAATTTTTATTGAATATTTATAATAAGTATTTCCTTTATACATTTAATTATTAACTTATCAGTGTTTTATTTATAGATGATGATGATGACGACAACTCAACCAACATTGATGAATTACATCTTTCTAATGTGGAGTCAAATATTGTTGCTGGAGATAATGCAGACGAGGATGAAGAATAAGGAAATATATGAGATTTCATTTGAAACTTAGTTTGTAGTTATAAAGATATTATTTAGTTGTTATTTTATTATTTTGGTACTTTGGTATTAATGTGTTTGTTATTGTTATTTATTGAACTTGGACTTATTATTTCATTGATGATTTAAACTTGATTAGTTGATTGTGGTTTGGTGAATTGGTGATCTTGTTTCATGGACATTTGAGTTTTATGGGTGTTCATTTAACGATAAATTATATTTTCTACTTTAGATGGATTTGGTGTTTTAACTTTTGTGTAATTAAAAAGTATCACGATTTTTGAACTGTTTTAACTTTTAACCATATAACATTGATGAGAATAAATTTTTATATATATTAATATGATTGCATGCAATTTTTGGGTTGTTTAGGCTTTAGACTTTAGTAAATGATAAATATTGAATTAGATAAGAAAAAAGCTCTCTATATACGTATTTTGTAAGTTTGAGCGTTTTAGTATTTTAAATTTTAATAGTTTTGACCGTTTAGCCATGACAGTAGCAGAAGTGGGTTGTTCATTAAGTGGCGAAAAATGGTAGAAGTGTGACCGTTTTAATTACATGACCAGAATGGTACGGGCGAAATGGTATTTGTAGTTCATCTCTTGTGTGTTCACGGTAATTGATGAACCTTTCTCCTTTAATGCCATTATGGGCCGAACTTGGATCCATGCTATGAAAGCTCTATCGTCCTCCTATTACCAAACCCTTAGCTTCCTGACCCCCTTGGGTTAGATTGACAGTAGAGGGGATTAGAAAGCTGTTAAGAGATGTTGCACCATTGAGGCTTGCCGAGATGATAAACCTTCCAAATAACAATTACAGCTCGAGGCCCGCCTGCAAACACATGACAATACCTGAGTAGCAGAGCCTCTTAAATCATACCACCTCTTTGGAGCGATCGACCTGATGGGTACATCTCAGATCCTCCATTTCCCAACAAGAGGTTGATGGGTTCTTGGCCGTTTTATAGGAACACTTTAACGTTTTTGCTTGGACACATAGCGACATGGTCAAAGTAAGTCCTAGCATTGCACAACACCAACTCAATATTCAGCCCGTACATAAGCCTATCAGGCAGAAAATGAGGTATTTTCATCCCCAGTATTGTGAGGTAATCAAAGAGGAGGTCGACATGCTACTCTTAGCATGCTCATCTAGGAATCCAATACCCGGAGTAGCTAGCCAATATTTTTGTGGTACCCAAGAAGAATGAGAAATGGCAGGTATGCGTCGATTATTTGGATCTCAATGACGTCTACCCTAAAGACACCTTCCCCTTTCCACGAATGGATCATATTGTCGATGCGATGGCTGACCCCGAATTGTTGTCCTTCCTCGATGCCTACTTAGGATACAACCAGATACCCATGTTTTCTCCGGACTCTCTAAAAATTGCTTATATCACACTAACCGAGATGTACTATTACAATGTGATGCCATTTGGTCTTAAGAAAGCCGATGCAACTTATCATCACATGATGGCGCGGATGTTCTAGCCTCTCCTAGGGAAGACTGTGGAGGTATATATTGACAACATGCTTGTGAAGTCAAAGTCTCGGAACGATCACCTGACCAGGCTAAAGGAAGCTTTCCAATTGATGAGACAACATTGATTACACCTCGACCCAGACAAATGCACCTTCAGGGTATGGGTAGAATTTGGTAAGTTCCTTGGATAGCTCGTCAGCAAGTGTGGCATTCAAATTTCGTCTGAACGAGCCAATTCAGTTTTGCAAATGAGGCCATCCAAAACCAGGAAACAAATAGCATTGATTGGGAAGTTACGGCGCTGAGCAGGTTCATCTCTAGGTCCTCAGATCGACTTCGCCCATTCTTATGATCGCCATCCACCGTTTTGTCTCAGCTCGAGGAGGGAGAGGAGTTGTTTCTCTATTTTGTTGCCTCCACGACGGTGGTTAATGCGACCTTGGTTAAAGCGGGGATGATAGGGGACAAAAACTAGTCTATTATGTTAACAAAGATTTGATTGACGTGGAGACTTGCTACATGGACTTCAAGCGGATCACCCTAACATTGAGAGTGGCGACCAAGAAGCTATGCTTGTACTTCCAAGCTCACACTATCAACGTTTTGTCTAGCTACTCGATCAGATCAATCTTGCATAAGCTGATGTCGCTGAGCGACTCCTTAAATGGGCTATCAAGTTGAGTGAGTTTGATATTGTTTATCGCTTGAGGTCTGCTATCAAGGGGCAGATCCTGGCCAATTTCATCGCTGAGCTGTTAGATGTTTTGGGGGATGCCTCCTTGGGCCAGTTATGGATTCTTGAAAAAGATGGTTCATTTAAGAAAGCCAGAGGGGGTGCTGGCACAGTGTTGCAGTCCTCCGAGAGACAATTGATGGCTTAAGCTGTTCAATTCTCTTTCCGGATTTTGAATAATGAGCCGAATACAAGGCTATCCTACTAGGTTTGCAGCTGGCCCGAGCACTCACTACTAGGAAGAAAGCCTTTAGCCGCGGCCATCGACCCCGGCTAAAAGCAGTATATGATGCAACCATAAAATATAGCTGCGGATGAAGACAACCGCGACATGGCATGGCCATAGGTGGTGTGGAGAAATCCTATAGACGCGGTCACTTCATAAACCGTGGCTATAAGCTTTTCCATTATTTAATAATTTGGTATAGTTTATAGCTGCGGTTTGTAGTTGACCCTGACCATAGGTACGATTTATAGCCGCGGTTTGTGATTGACCCCGGCCATAGGGATGGTTATAGCCGCGGTTTTGGTTGACCCTGGCCATATGGTAGTTTTTAGCCGCAGTTTGTGGTTGACCCCGGCCATAGGGATGGTTATAGCCGCGGTTTTGGTTGACCACAGCCATATGGTAGTTTACAGCAGCGGTTTGTGGTTGACCCGAATCCATAAGGTAGTTTGTTGCCATGGTTTTGTAATTAACCCCCGGCCCAGTAAAGGGATGTAGTTTATAAGCCATGATTTGTGTTGACTCAGAGCCATAAAGGAATGAGATTTATAGTCGTGGATTGTGATTGGCCCATGAGGTTTCTGAAATAAATTACGTGGTATTCAAAAACTTAATGTTTATAATTAATTTATCAAACATGCTTCAAGGTATTGATACCCGAACGCAAATTCTTGACAAACAGAATGTATGTTTAGGTTGGTGAAAAGATATAATCAGATAATAATTATTTAATGTAATCTTGAAACCTCTGTATTATGGAAAGAGAGTCTCCAATCATAAGCATATACAATATCCCAATTACATGGAAAAAATATGATTGGAAGCTGAAATGGTAATTATAGAAGAGATGAAGCAATAAGCAATCCCTTGTTGGTCTTCCTGGAAGTTTGGCTCTCAATATAGAACCATCAGACAGTACAAGCTTCTTCAGTAGATTGAAGTCATGGTGCCCAGGTTTATTCAATATGGGAACGATCTTGGCCAGATTCCTATCTTTCAAAAGGCACTTCACAGGCACAACACAAAAATAAAACCGCTGATGAGATGACCTTGTTCTCTAGAGAAATCATGCACCTTCATTTCCATCTACAGATTCAATCATTTTAGATAGGAGAAAAAAATGGAATCAGTAGCGTTCTACACCTCCTAGATAGGGATTCATTCCCAACTCCTATTGGACTTGGACGAGTTCCTTTCAAATTTAAAGGTATACCTTCCAAAGCTTTTCTGACATCAAGAAAGATCATAAGATTAACATCACGCCTCATACCTGTAAGAATGGAAAAATACTGTAAACATAGACACCAGCAAAAAACTGATAGAAGATTGATATTGATAGAGTTACAAGATCTATCAAAGTCCAGCTGTTGCAATGATTATTAGACACCTTAAAAATAATTATAAAAGCACAAAACAAAGCAAAACCAAAACTTCACGTTGAAATGGCATCAGCGGGTAGAACCTTTTTAAGGACAAGTTGAATCATGTATCTACACAGAGTGGATTCTGACCTTCAAGTTCACACACCTAAGCTCTAAATCTTATCTTTTTGTTTTTTGAGATCATTTGTTTATGAAACTTATCCACAAGTGATATCCTTCATTAACACAATGCAGAATATTCATTCATAATTTCTTCCCAAATTCAATTATGTCCCCGATTCATCATGAGAATCCCAAAATCTAACTGCTCAAGGTTGAAAAATATATCTGGTAGACATCTGAAATCCTTTCAACAGAATTTGAGCCAACACTTTCCTTCCACCCGACATTTCCTAAGAAGCTTGACCAGGTATGGCTTAGATTACTCCTAAGAGCTTGCCAATTAGTTGGTATTCCCTCCAAACCACACACTTTATTCCCCACCTCTCTTTTCTGGGTCATCATTCATGTGCTGAAAGAGTATACAAATACATAAAAGATGCCAGAAGCAAAAGCATTAGGGTTGTTCAGAAAACAGTATCATGAATGGTAAAATGATCATAGAGATTTCTTTGAATATCATACCACTAATTACTTTCCGTCATTGTAAGCCCCATGAGAAGTAGACATACAATCTGTTCATGCGTTTGAGACAGACTCAAAATCGATTCCAGATTCCTCTTATAGCTTCCATGTACACACACTATCTGAAACAAAAGACAGAAAACAAAGAAAGAATTCAAAATATAAAACAGAACTCTGAGGTTTTGAAATACAAAACAAGTCATATGCCAACTTTTGTGCCGTAGCTTCTTCAGCTGAAAGGATTGGTTTAGTAAGCTTGCAGATTCAACCATCTGCTAAGTGCATATAAGAATCCATATAAATTGTTTATATCATGGAAACTTAATAAAAATTCTCCACATCCAAAAATACAAATCATGGACGTCAAAGAAGAAACATCAATTCCGATGCTAGGCAAATAATATATGACAAAGAAAAAGAGCATAGTAGCATTCACATATTGATAGATCAAGGTAAATAATTAAAAAAAATTGTTTTGACATCATCAGTACAAAACAAAACTAGTATCATGTTTTAGGTCCAATGTTCAAATTTTGATTTCTATGAAGAAAACTTATTTGTCAGTACATAGCACAGAATTCTAAGCATAAATATATAGTTCTACAATTCTTCATTCAATTCATTTGATGAAAATTTAGGCCATATATGTGATAACCCAATCCAGTGAAATAAACAATTTCAACCAAGTATGATTTTCAAATGAATCAATTGAACAGATAAGATCAAAACTACTTATCTGGTTCAGACGTTCAGTATAACAGCATCAAATAAGACAAGGCTGATATATCAAGGACCACAATATGAATGATTATTGAGAGGACTGCAACATTAGAAACTAACTACATGTATATGTACATTAAGAAAGCACCTAGTACCTGACCGAGCAATTGTTGGCACGACACTAGACATTTCGATAACCATGAATAAAAATAAACTTATTTGTTCGAAGTATGTAAGTGCAAGTTAACAGGGTGGCATTTCTAAAATCAATGATAAAAGTTTCCAAAAGATTGTGAGGGGAAGTGACCACTGAGAACTATCTGTTTTTGGCTGCCTTAGCATTGACAACTGTTCGTCTAATCTTTTAAAATTGGACACCTAGTTCTCCTTGTACATACTTGGTCCCTTTTCCCCCTTTTGATTTGGGTTTGTCATCAAATGGTCTTTGTTTCTATTAGAAAAACAGTATTATAAATTCTTTCAAAAATAGACACTCAGATAAGTTAATGTCCTGTTACTTAGGACTTTCGCTACATGACAAAAGTAGGATTTGTTACAAGGGTGGGACTGTATTATAATTTTGAACTTCTGGCTTCAACATCCCTGCGACAAAATCTTTCAAAACTTATGATCTGATATGAGTTATAGTGAGTGCAACTCATAATTTTTCATTCTGAATCCACCTTCACGCACACAAAATGATAAAACAATGTCTGAAATATGGAGCAAGCACACTGGATGAATTTTTCTTAACAGGTAAAGCAGGATAGCAATAGAATGTTGAGGACAACTACCCTTGACAGCCTTGTGCTCGCTCAACATATCCTTGTTTGTAGCATAATGGTTAGGTAATTTGTTTCCAACCTCAAGATCAGGAGATCAATTGCAACTTTAGGTCCAGGTCCGCCACTGATTCCAGATTCCATTTAATGGTTTTCTGCCATACTCAGTGTCTCTCCTTCGAGACTTACTCCTCTTCCGAAAGAGTTATACTACTAGCACTGTCTTTTCCCGTTTGGTGGGTACTAGTGGTGCTCTCAAACGGAGATTCTGATCTCAGCATGGAGCTCCGGGTCCATCCTTGCCCGGATTGATGAGTTACCTACCTTTTCCCTTGTAATTTCTTGAGTTTTCAATGTTCATAGCATTACTGAGCATTAAGAATAATAATCTTAAGTAAAAATGCGCTAATAATATTACCTTCATCGATGGAACATTGAACTTTCTATCAAAACCGATCAATTAGATTTAACTAAGTGGTTAAGAATCGGATAGGAGCTAAGGAAATATGAACCCTAAATACTCTTCAATCATAGTAAATATCTATATATAATCGGATAGGCCAAATGAAACTTCAGAAAAACCAAATGCCAAAGCATAAAGTAGTTGAAGGAAAAATAATATGAAATATCTACTAATCAATAAAGCATTAGAAATTTCCAAAAGGTGAAAGATGTATTCAGCTAAATCAGAAAAATTTTAATTTCGATTTATGAGAAAAAGAATCCGGAATTATCGACATAAACAACAACTTTCAACGTAAATCAGTAGACAATAAAAAAAATAAGCGACTGAATTCCTGTACATTACCCAGGAACTCTTTTCTACCCGGGGAAACAAAACAAACGTAATACACTCACAAAAAAAAACCCTAAGATCTAATCATAACCCATCCTAAAACCAAACCAATCATAAGAACGAAAACACGTCGAAACAAAAGCCGACTTAGATGATCGTCGGAAGAGATCGGACAAACAGTGATGGCCCGACGGCGAATCATTACATTGATCAAGCGGGGAGCAGGATGACACATTTACAAAATCACAATCAAAATCAATAAACAAGCGACAATAAAGCAGAGCGAGACCAAAATACCTCGGGAGAAGCGGATCTGAGGAATGGTGACGAGACGAGTGTCTGATTCGGAGAGAAGAGAGGAAAAGACGATGGAAGAAAGGATGAGAATCTTTTGCTATATGACTATGAAAGAAAGACTAGTCTTCTCCACTTGAAGTCAAGCTTGATTTACCCAACGGTTTCTATTTGGGGATGAAATGAGCGGTGAGGAAGGAGAGTAAGGAGGGAATGAGAGAATGAAGGCGGTTAGGGAAGTTAGGTCTTTCATTCTTTCAAAAGTACATATCGAGGTGAGATGAAATGAAATCGGGTAGAAATCTTGGGTCCACTATATCGTGGTTTTCCATTCTTTCAAGCTATACGGGTAAAAGTATAGCCACGGTCAATAATTTACTGACTAAAGGTCAACCAGAAATTCCATCAGCCGCATTAATTATATAATCGCATCTATATTTATTTTTTAGTCTTGAAATTTTTTGACCCTTGCTAAAAAAATGTTACCATATCTTAATTTTCTTGTAGTGACTCTCAACAACTCAAATAGAGATTTAGTGTGATTCCTAGTTGGTGACCTCTAAGATTAAAATAGAGTATGAGGCGAAAGATGACAGAATGACCCAATACCTATCCCTCACTCAAGCGCTCGTTGCTCGGTTAAAAAAATGCACATTTTCTAAAGTACCTAGGGTTGAAACCAAATGGTCGACTCTTTGGCGAAACTAGATATAAGCAGCCCATACCCTTGCCATGTGGAGTTGAACATCCTAGATCAGTCATCCATTGCAGAAGGAATAGTGAACAACATCGAAACTACGTCGGGCAACTCCTGGATGACGCATATCACGACCTATCTCAAGCACAGGATATTGCTCGAGGACAGGAAAGAGGTTTTCAAAGTTAAATCCTGAGTAGCTAGATACGCACTGATAAACAATGTTCTTTATTGCAAGTCGTTCTCAGGCCCGTACCAACGCTGCATACACCATGAGGCAACTGAGCAGATCACCCGAGAAGTGCATAACAGAATTTGCGGCACACACATCGATGGGCTTTCCTTGAGTCACTTGATCATGACGTAGGGGTTCTATTGGCCGACCATGAAAGAGGAATAAAAGCAATCTGTCTAAACCTTCGATGTTTGCTAGAAGTTCAAGAATGTTATCCACGCCCTTACAAACGATCTCTACCTTATCTCAAGTCCGTGGTCATTCTTCATGTGGGGGATCGACATAGTGGGCCCACTGCCACCAACACCAGGTCAGAGGAAATTTCTACTTGTGGCCATAGATTATTTCACCAAATAAGCAGAAACTGAACCATACGCCCAAATCAAAGCTAGTCATTTAATCCAGTTTGTGCAAAGAAACGTCATCTGCAATTTTAGAGTTCCTTAGTTGATAATGTCAGACAATGGGCCGTAGTTCATCAGTAAACCGTTTCAACACTTCTACAACTCCTCCCCTAGATATTCGAAGTTAAACAACTAAGTCGAGGTGACCAATAAAACATTGCTTAGCTACTTAAAGAAAAGGCTAGACTCGTCAAGAGGGAACTGGGATGATGAATTGCCTATCATACTGTGGGCATACAGAACAACGATAAGGTTGCAAACTAGAGAAACCCCTTATGCCCTAGCCTTTGGCACGGAGGTCGTGATCCCAATTGAATTCAGGCTGGATACCCTCCGCACAAGCACTTCAGATAGCTAGACCGTTGCCCTAGACAAGTTAGAAGAAAGGCGAGAATGAGCAATCATCTGGATGGTAGAGTACCAACGACAAGTAGTGAAGTAGAAATTGAAAATTGTCAGAGCCAGAGCTTTTAAGAAAGGAGAGTTAGTCCTACGACAGATACTTGATGAAGGGAAACTAAGGCAAAATTAGGAGGGACCATACATCATCTCCGATAAAGGCAGTAAGGGCGCCTACAAGCTTTAGAACAAGGGAGACAGACTTGAGTCTTATCCTTGGAATTCACTATACTTCAAGAGATTTTATCAATAGCTTGTTTTAATTTCCATATGTTTTGATGTAACTTTTGCCCAATGTCAATAAATCGAGTTCCTACTGTTTGCTCGATGACGTGCCTTTTCGCCATATGAAGCCTCGGGCCTCGGGGGCTCAGCCCCCCTTCGCCACTATAAAGGTTACAAGCCTTAGAGATCACATGTCCCTTCGCCGTATGAGGCCTCAGGCCTCGAGGCTTTGGCCCCTATTTGCCATTATGAAGGCTTTAAGCCTTAAAGACCACGTACCCTTTTGTCGTATGAGGCCTCGACCCCTTCCCCCATTATGAAGGCCTCAAGCCATAGGGACCACGTGTCCCTTTACCGTATGAGGCCTTGAGACTAGGAGGCTCGACCCTCCCTTCCTCTTTATGAAGGATTCAAGCCTTTGGGATCACGTGCCCTTCGTCGTATGCGGCCTCGACCCTTAGGGGCTCGACCCCCCAATTTTCCATTAAGAAGGCTTCAAGCCTTCAAAACCACATGTCCCTTCACTGTATGAGGCCTTGGGCCTCGGGGGTTCTACCCCCTTTGCCACTATGAAGGCTACAAGCCTTTGGGACCACGTGTCCCTTCCACATATGAGGCCTCGGGCCATAAGGGCTCGACCACTGCTGCCATTATAAGGCTTGGCGTCGGGACCGCGTGTCCACCTTGGGTCATGAGGCGCATCTGGAGGCTTGGCCTCATATAATGAGGCCTCGAGCCTTACGGGACCACGTCCCTTCATCATTATGAGGCCTCGAGTTGGCCCCCTTCGCCTTTATGAAGGATTCAAGCTTTCAGGATCACGAGTCCCTTCACTGTATGAGGCTTGAGCCTCAAGGGCTCGACCTCCCCCTTTAAGTATGAAGGCTTAGTTATGTGTCCGCCGTTATATGAGGCCTTAGGGCTCAACCCCATCGCCATTTTGAAGGAGCTGAAGCCTTGGGACCATGTTCCCTTCATAGGATGGACTTGAGCTTCAGGGGCTTGGCCTTTCGCGATGTAGATGCTACAACCCTTTGAAACCAGGTGTCCCTTCACCGTATGAGGCCTCGAGCCTCAGGGGCTCGACCTCCCTTCACCATTATGAAGGCTTTAAGCCTTTAGGACCACGTGTCCCTTCATTGTATGAGGCCTCGAGCCTTAGGGGATTGACCCCCCCTTCACCATTATGAAGGCTATAAGCCTTCGAGACTACGTGTTTCTTTATTGTATGAGGCTTGGAGTGTCAGGGGCTCGACTCCCTTCGCCATTATGAAGGTTGTAAGCCTTCAAGACCACGTCCCGCCCCGCCATCTGGGCCTTGGGCCTCGGGGACAACCGCCTTCTCCATTATAGCTAAAGGCTTCAGGACCATGTGTCCTTCAAGTATAGTCCTTGAGCCTCGAAACAGCCCCAGCCATGCATTATGAAGGCTACAACCCTCCGGGATCACATGTCCCTTCGCCGTATGAGGTCTCGAGGGCTCAGCCCCCCTTCGCCATTATGAAGGCTTCAAGCCATTGGTACCACGTGTCTCTTCACCGTATGAGGCCTCGAGCCTCAGGGGCTTAGCCACCCTCCTCCATTATAAAGGCTTTAAGCCTTCGAGATAACGTGTTCCTTCATCGTATAAGGCCTCGAACCTCAGGGGCTTAACCCCCCTTCACCTTTATGAAGGCTTCAAGCCTTTCCCGAGTGTGTGCCGATTGCTCCCTAAGCTCGGGCACTTGAGCTTCAGCCTGTGCCTTATTATAAAGGCTTCGTGACATGTCACACAAAGTTGATAACTAACTAAAGCGCAGATATACCCCCACATAGTATTCAATGAAGTAGACCCCGAAGACCCCATACTGTGGTATGAGAACACACATGAAAAATAGGACAAAAGATCAGTTGAAAGGGAGAGTGAGAGACTTGAGAAAACATTACCATGGCCACAATGTCAAACGGGGCAATCAGACATTCTCATACGCCCTCTTCCATTGCCTTTTTCTCGAAGGATTCATGAGGAATAGAAGGCCACATGGAGTCTTTCGCGGACTCTTCATACAAGGAAGGGTCGACGAGAAAAGACTCGATCGTCAGTGGAGACTCCACCCTAGTAGGTGAGGTACCACCACCTCCGCTAACTTTAGCTTTCCGGGGTGGTCGGAGTCTTTGTGTCTAGATTGAACACATTGATCACCTTCATGAGACCCGAGCCTTTGTGGCCTAGCCACACGATCGGACGTCAGGTTTAGGAACAACACCCCCTTTCTTCCACGTCGAAGGGGCAAGAGGGAACTTCTTCGATAAGGCACGATCGAAAGCCATATCCTCACAAGGGAGCTTGCCCTTGGAATCCTTTGCCTCGACGCATATGATCAACTTCCTTTGATGAAGATCCCTGAACTGAGCGTTCGTCAACCCCGGGATATCTCAATTTCGAAACTACTCGGGGATGAACTCCTTGGTGTTGTCAATAACCTCCCGAATGTTCTTAGGAGTCAATAGTTTCTTAAAATCCTATTTTGAAGCCGGGGGTCTGAGAGCTTTCACTAAGAGGTCGAATTGGCTAGGGGTGATGTCATCCACTAGCTTCACACATCCCTGAGAATCTACACACCATAACTGGACTAATCAGGGAACAAGAAAGAGAAAATAGAAGACAGAAAGAGACAAGGGATGAGGCCTGAGGACCACATTTTTGACCTAACTCGGTGTTCATGTTTATCTTGTATTCCTTAAGCATGAGGTCCTTTGCACAACCCCATGTGCCGAATATCATGACATTCCCTTGTGGTTTGTTCTTGCACATGTTGTGCAAGTTGACAACGAGCTATAGCGGTCGGGCATTGGCCACAAAGTAGTACTTGCCAAGATTATGTCTCTTCAAGGTATAGACATAGAGGATCTCCTTTAGCTCGATATGGAGACCATGTAGGCAGACTCTGTCGCCACCCGAGGAGGAGGCGGGATGATATTGACATGAGTGAACAGGATGCACTCGGACGCAGTGAAAAAATTGGTGCACTAACATTGGCAGAAAGCAGTTTCAACCCCTAAATAAAGTGAATCTTAGGCCAATAGACGAAATCCTGTCTCCCTTGGTCCTTTTCCATAGATTGGGCCACTTAGGGCCCCAAACGGGGAAAGGTTACACGGACGTAGGGATGAAAGAAATACTTATCCCAAAACTCATTTGCGAGCGTCGCGTAAATTCGGGCAGTGATGACCTTATTGAATCCATCCAGAACAGGTTCGATCAGAATCGGAAAAAGAGTTTTCCCTCGAATCAGTGTGGGAAGGACTTGGACGACCTTGCCCTTCACCCTCGACTAGTGTTTTTAGTGTTGTCACCAATTGCCCATGAAGAATTTAAACCTTTGGGGTCCAACATCTAAAGACAAAAGGATATATGGAGTAAGGCACAAGACAAACAATTAATGAAAAGCCTTACTCCATTTAAAGCCTAGTAGCAAGTGATCCATAAAACAAACCTATGGGGACGAAGCTCCGATAGCAAGTGAAATGGCGGTGAATGTAGATTTTGAACGAAGAGTAAAGAGGTTCCGGCATCGGGGCAAAGTAGTTGACCGTAAAAAATGCAGAAGTGATGTTCAAATTTCTGTAAGGAGAAATGTCGAGAGTTGAACAGTTTCGTGTGATTTAAAAGGGTGAATCGATGCATCAGAACCCTAAAAACCCCATCATCATGGCCAAGAAACTCAGAGAGAGGCATTAAATGAGGCAATCAAATCCGTCGGCATGTGCCTCCTAAGGCCATCCCATGGTCGACACCTGTCTAAGGAGCAGGCGGTAAAGGACATACCATCATAACCGCACGACACGTCATATTTAAATAGTACCATTCCAAAAAACCTAACTGAAATGGAACTAGGGGTTTAGTGGAATGGCATGTCCATATCTAGGCCTATAGCCTAGAATGAAAGGCCCAACTATGGAAGAATCCAGACCCAAATCCAATGAGGGAAAGAGAGTTGGGTCTCGAGCCCTTTATGTGTGATCGGCTGAGCAAAGACTTGTTCCCCTTCCTCAGCAGCAGCGTTTGATGGCGTGCACGAGCTGGCTTGCCGATGAATATGGCATGCAATACGGGAGCGAAGAAAAATTCGGCGATCAGGCCATTACCCCAGCTCGCTTGACTACAGGGACATGTGTCACCACCCTTTTCCTTCGATAACTCCCCACTACTTTGATCCACTATAGTCATGGACAAAGTATCGTTAGGGTTTTGTCACGTGATTGATTGTAATAGTATAAATAAAATCCTTTTGCCTTCATGGTAAATGCGTCTTGAAGTGATCCTTCTGAGGTGGCCAGTTTACTACGAATTTACCTACTCTGCAATTTTGTAGGTAAAAATAAGGTTAGACAAATTACCTCTGAGTTCTTGGGAAATATGTTTTCCAGCAATTTGTCTGAGAATACCTTCGATTTACCTACTAATATTTACCTACAAAACTATTTAGTTGGTAAATATGACGCCAATTTTTGGCGCAAGATATTTGTGACAACTTACCTACAATTTACCTATTGATATTTACCTACAAAACTATTTAGTCGGTAAATATAGCGTAATTTTATACGAAGATGTGCAGGCAATGTACATACAATTTACCTACTATATTTATGATTCCATGATTACCTCTTGAATTTGTTTGTAGGTAAATTAAAATATATTTTTATTTCTCATTAGTTTACCTCTGTCTTGTTTTGTAGAGTAAATATATTATATTTTAAATTATTTTGTTAAGTAGTTACCTCTACTAAAGTTTTGTAGAGTAAAATGAAATATTAAGAAAGCAAATAATAAAATTATTTTATAAATAATTTTACATTTACTCATATTATTTTGTAAATAAAAAAATTTAAAATCAATTAGTATTTTAGTAAAATGATTCGAACTCATTTGATATATTTTTCATATCATATAAAATTCATATAATTTAAAAAATCATTAAATTTTATTAATTAGAGTCTTAAAAAATCATTTGATATTTTTGTTTAGTGTTTGCTCCTATGGGAAGTACTCACTTCTCTTTCTAGACCATCGAATTCATTGTATTTGTCCGATAAGAGAGTGTAAACAACACTAAGGGGATGACAGCGGGAGGAGGGGTGGTTTAGGGCCAGGCGGCCCGTCTGACCTTGGCCGTTTATTGTTTCAATTCCCTGACCATATTTTGGTTGATTTTGTTTTATTTTTATTTTTATATTTATTTATTTTATTATATTAAAATTAATATATTTCAAATAAAATAAAACAATTATGATTTTAATTATTTATTAAAAATTACAATAATAATTATTATTTATATTAAAGAATAAAATAAAATAATAATAAAAATATTTTAAAAATAATTAAGGCGGGGTGGGGTGGGAATAATAATGCCCAGAACACATCCCCGAACTTGTCTCGGTGTGAGAAAATAAACATGAACCCATTAAAACCTGATTACAATTAAAACTAAACGTCTATTAAAGGCGGAGCGAATCTGAAATAACTTAGTCGTCATAGTGCTAAGCTACTGTGTTAAAAGCAAAAATGACTTAATACTTAATGTTATTAAGTACTATTGAGCACTAAGCTCTGAAAGATGCTATTCAACATTAGTAAATTATTTTAATAAAACTTTATTTATTTTAATTAAAAAAAAAAATCTTCTATTAATTTTGTTATTCCTCCTCCCTCTCATTTTCCCCCTTTCCTCCTCTTTTCCCCGATTTCCCCCACTGCCCGGCCCCCCTTCCCCCTTCTGATGCAGGAATTGACCTATTTTCACAAAATCCCCCCTCCCTCCCTCTCCATTTCCTATCTGAACAAAGAACACCCCTTCCCCCCTCCCCCTCTCGTTTCACGAGATTTAGCCTCCCCTTCCCCCTCTCCATTTCACTCGCGAGCAGGGAACCCCCTCTGCATTTCCCATTTCACAACATTCCCCCCTCCCCCTTCCGTTGTGAGAACGATAAACCCCTTGACATCTTCCGCAAGATCCAGATCAGCCTCTCCCATCATCGCCCGAGATGATTTTAGCTCGTTTTCTGCGGGTTTCAGTAGTACTCATTTTACGTTCGGATGAGTTGGTGTGCCATGTGACCACGGGAACTTCGATTAGGACCTTAGGTCTTCGACGAGAAGTGGATCGAGGCATGCGGCCTTAGAATTAGATGGATCTACGAATGGGTTGGTCGGCCGGTTTTTGTTCTCCGGGTTTTGGTATTTGATGCGCGTGATCGTGTGCGATGTTTCTCATCTGTCAAGACAGATTGATTACTTTTCGAGTTCATGACCTTAGGCTAAAATTCGGAAGCGCGAGTTCACGATCCGAATTAATGGTTATGCGAGCTTGGTTCTCGCGAGCATCAGGCCGATCTCTGGCGATGAAGGCGTCACGGCGTTCACGAAGGTACATTGCCTTCGTGCGGGGAAGCCGATGAAAGGCTGTTGTGCAGCGTGTGGAGTTGAAATCGGTATTGGTTTGGATGATTCATAGTTTCGAGAGGACGGAGTTCAAAGCGAAAGAAGTGTCCCGGCGTTTGAGTTTCTTGCTGATTAGTGCTCAAAAGTGCAATTTTGAACCCTATATTAGATAGGTTTGAGTACTTTTGATCATTAATCATGTCATATAAACCAATTGAAGTGCTACGTGTTACCTTAGTAACGCTTATACCAATTGAGGGTGTTTTGGTTGTTTGTAGACTTTTATACACATTTGAACTTGACCTCAATGCAAATGATCGATCATGAGGATTTGGAATTTTAGTCTCGGCCATCAACAAGCCCAAAAATCAATGGAAAAACAAAGGAAAAGTGGAAGAAATGAGATGCGGTTGAAGACATAGTGAGAGGAGTCACGAGCAATAAAAAACGAGCAATTCGCAGCTTCAATTACATGATCAATTCGCAATCCCCAGCGAATTTATATTGTTCGCAAGCAGGTTCGCAATCTCGGCACATTCGCGAGGGTCGCTAGCCAACTGCCTTGTGCAATTCTCGAAGTCGCTACTCAGCGACAATTTAAGCTAGCTTAGCGAAATTTTGTAGCTAAGCGAAATTATGACCTTACTTAGTCGCTACAACATTGCCGGTTAAGCTAGACCCTTGCGATTTCGGCTAAGCCATTGCCGTCGCTAATTATTGCCAATTTAAATACAATTAAGCGAAATTCTCATATGTGTCATGCCTCGTCATTACTTTGTAATTAATGCAACAGCCTTGAGCTTGGTGAATTACTCTCCTATCATATAGCTTAGGCTTAGTTATTAGGGTTTTAATTTTATACCTTGAGGAGTCCTATAAAATACCCTCGTGTTTTGTAATAGGAGAGGGAGGTGGAGAGGAAGAAAAGACAAGTTTTAGTGATTTGTAAGTTTTCATTTACTGCTTTGTAAATAAATTGTTTTATTTTTAAGTTTTGCTTTTATTTTCTCTTCTCTCTCTTCTTTCTCTCTTCTTTCTTTCTTTCACTTTCCCGGCTGCCAAACACACCTCTTGAGGATGACAACTCAAGAGATGCTTGGCTAAGCCTCCTTCCTTTGAAGAGGAAGGAAGCTAGCTTGGCAGTGGGGCTTAAGCATGTTGTCCTCATGTACTAAAAGCTACGGGTAGTGTATTTATGGCCCTTATCTTCAAAACTCAGTTGCATAACATGGGATGTTATTGTCTTGGCCAATACTCTCCATGCTTTAGATCCGGTGTAGTAATGAATGCTGTGGCTCTTTAGATGGTCCTTACTTGCCTATGAGGTAATATTCACATGTTAGGGTTCTTCAAATTAGGGTTAAATAACATTTGCTTTTATTGTTTTGGCCAATACTCTCCATGCTTTAGGGTTCAGTGCTCGGGTGAGAGATGCCTTTGTGATTCTTTAGATGGTCTTTACTAGCTGAGTCAATACTCTCCATGCTTTAGGGTTGATGCTCGGGTGAGAGATGCCTTTGTGATTCTTTAGATCTTTGCGAGCCTCTAAAAATGATAAAAGAATGTTAGGGTTTTAAACAAAAGGGCATAACTACATCTGTCATTGACTCATAGGAGGATAAAACACGAGGACATGTGTTTGCCCCAGCTTGCGAGTTAGTGACCTAAATCTTCAAAAATAGAATTTCTTCGTTGTTCGGTTTCTTTGCTTTCGGTTTTTCCTGATTTTCTAATTTTCAAACCATTCCCTGTTTTGAATGAATTCAAAGTCAAATAAAGCCTTACTAGCATTCATGCCTAATACAAACCATTTTTATGAAGAAAGCCCATCCGTGTTCGACCACACAGACCATATCTTGCGGTAGCTTGACTACGGCCGATTGTAGAAGGCTTAGGTATATAAATATTGTTGATTTGGCTTCGACCCTCTTGTGTACGAATCAAATGGCGCCGTTGCGGGGATGGTGCACGACTACTAATGGTAAGTTGAAGAGTACTTGTGATCCACATCACAAGTGAAGGTAACCTTACACCTCTTTTTGCATATCGATTCTGTATTGCCCGATTTCTAGCACTTGTGATGAAACACGATTCGGCTCGATTTTTTTTTTTTTTTTCGGTCATTTTACTTCTTTTGTTAGATTAGTTTTAATTTTCTTTTAGCACTCTTTGTTGGTTCTAATTGTTGTCTCTACAATTGTGTAACATTTACATGCGTCTGGCAGTGGGATAGAGACACTTCGGTAAGTGAATAGAGTTAATTGCACAACCTGACCTAGCTAATTGAGGTTAGTGCACAAGCGATACCATGGATCCCATGCACGAGAACAACGAGCCAACGGGAACCCTATGAATCCAAATGCATATAGAACCACGAGGATCACATCCACCCTCCTGAAGTTGTTGCCCCCATCCTGTATCATTCCTCCTGTGATGATGGCAGTGAGGCCATATTTGGTACCTACTTCCCACATCCTGATGGTATGGAAAATGAAAATCCATACACTCATATAAAGGGATTTTGAGGAGGTTTGCACTACCTTCAAGGAAGGTATGATGACATGGATTTGCTGAAGCTAAAGGCATTTCCATTGACCCCAAAGGACATACAAGATATGGCTCAACTCATTGAGGCCTGTGAACCATAAGAAATCACCGAGCCGCGCGTGAGATCCTCGAAGAAGCTTTTTAGTGCCTATAAGACAAACAATTTGAAAGACAAATTTATACCTTTGCAGCTCATGAAGGTGAGAAGTTTTACCGTTGTTTGAGAGGTTTTTAGAGACCATCGCTGCACATGTCCACACCATGGCTTTGACACATGGATGTGCCAAGTGAACCACTTCTACGGTGGTATGTCTCCCCGCCATGAGGCGCCTAGAAACCATGTGTGGGGAGACTTTTTGCCAAAAACATCCCGATCAAGCCATGGATTTTTTAAATTACGTGGCCGAAACTCTAAGGGTCGGGATGAGCTTAACCCTAGAGAAACGATAGGATGAAACCACCACACCAAAGAGGTGGTATGTATGACCGAATGATGAGATGAAATGAGGGCTAGGTTATCAACCTGCTAGAAAGGCAGAGAGCCGAGGAAAAACAGCCATCGAAGTGTGCAAGGATCGCACAACACCGCATAACCTAACTCGCAAGACAAATTTCAATCCCCAGCACAACCAATAGAACACTGTTCCATGACCCCTGCAGTGAAGGATTTGATGTCAGAATGTGCACACACTGTAGGACAATTCAAGCCCCAACAACCAAATGCTCCATATGGGAATACTTACAATCCCACCGGGAGGAATCACTTCAATCCTCGCATGGAGACCAAACTCCCCCCGCTTATGTACCACCGTGAGCCAAGCCTTTGGTTCCTCCTCCTGATGCAGTAACCACCATCCTCTTCTCTGATGAATAATTGTACTCAATTTGAGTAAGGTGGTGGGCAATTTGTTAATGACCAAAATGGAACCAATGTGCAATTAGCCTGAAGAATTAAATCTTGTCGAGAAAACAGCGAGATAAAATTTGATGACCTCTGTTCAATTACAAACATTAACAAGATTTGCTAAGAGGGACAAGAAGGAGTTCCATCCAAAACTGCTTCCAAATCCTGGGGATCATGAGGTAGAATTAGGAATGGATGAGGTTAAGTCCGTAATCACTGAAATGGAAAAGAGGTTGATCGACCTCGCGAAACTGTTGAAAATCCGAGGCGAGAGAAAAATCTCAACTACAAAGTATATTCTTCTGAAGTTGACCTTAATGAAATATCGTATACCACCTCTCTTTCCACAAGCATTGAGAGGGAAAGAAAGGAAACTCAACAAGCAGGTATAACAGAAGGTCTTAAAGCTAGTAAGGTTAACAGCACCTTTGCTTGATCTATCTGACTTAAGTACCTGTATGCAAGAATTGCTGGATCTATACTTTATAAGAGAGGATTAGGCATTGAGAAGAAGGCCTTTCTCCATGAGAAAATATCGGTGCCCTAATCAAGCAAGTACCACTGTTACTGCGTGCAGGACCACTGGTTCTCCAATACCGATTAATATTGGTGGGAATTGCATGGAAAAAGGCATTCTTGGATTGACCAGGTCTTGAATCATGCACCATTTCGATTATCAGCAGTTAGGTTTTAGGTGAGCAAACCTGCCTCAATCACACTCTCATTGGCGTTAGATCGGTGAAATCCCAAGGGGATAGTTGAGGATGTCCTTATGCAAAAATTGACAATTTCTACCTATCCATTCAGTTGCCCATGATCCTAGACAACGCACCCAGTCCCAATGAACCAATCATGTATACCAATCATTTAGGGAGACCATTTGCCCACTGCCAGTACAATTGTAATTACTTAGGAATGGAATCATACAATTGACATTTGGTGACATGATGTTTGGTGAACATTTTCAATTTGGAATGACATTAGTATTTAGAACACGAAAATCCTCTCAGCGATGAGGTTGTTTGATTGATGATCATCTTTGAGTATAACGGGTGCCCAGAAAATGCAAGGTATCGACCTTGGTGATGAAGGAGGTGGTCTTGCCAACAACGCAATTACCGAAGCCAGTAACTCCAAATCCTAACCATTCCAGAGCGGTCAACTTATGGCCTCAACATCTGGGTGATGGGAAATACTAAATGGAGTTGGGGAGATCATCTCCTTGACCCCCTGATATTCGAACTTCCGGCCCAGTTGGTGTTTTAACGAATAACAGGTTCACAATTTTTTAATTTTTGTCATATATTAGTCAATAATTTGTATAGGTTATGGTTATTTTAAAAACACACAACTTGGATGAATTTTTATATACTAGTTTTATATGAATGTTTGGTATTTGTATGATGGATTTTTAATGATTTCTGGATTGGGTGTCATAATATATGATTTTTAGTAAATATTGTTGTTTTGGATGTGCTATGGAGGGCAAGACCAGTTGGGCGCTTAGCGAAAATTGGTGGGAGAGACTCTTGACTACCATGCTGCGCTTATAAAAGCAGGGGAGGGGTTGGCCTCGAGCACATTTCATATTCTCCCCCCTCGGCGTGCCTGAGCTCCCCCTTTGCCGCCGTGCCTGAGGCTCCCTGCGCCGCCGTGCCTGTTGTTTGCGATGCCGTGCTTGTCCCATTGCGCCCTCCCTAGCCTTCATCGCTGCTAGTGACCGGAGTCGCACTGCATCATCAGACCGGCGTACTTAGGAGCTGGAGTCATCTGCTGGCGTGGTGAGCCCTCACCACGCGCGTCTGACCTCACCTCTTGCTGAGTCATTATACATGCGGTTCGGTTTAAAGAGCCATCTCGGTGTCGATCATAGTTGAACAGTTGTCGATCCGGGGTCGTTTCGGTCTCGATCGGCGAGCCACGGTTTGGATAGTTTGAACCGGGAAGTCGATTGTGTTGAGGCTTGGTTGAGGAATTACGAGGACCCGGCTACATATTTAGTGAGTCTCGCATTTTCGTGATTTATTTATATCTCGGACAATTGATCACGAGGAGTGGTCAGTGCGGCCTGGTGAGGTTGCACACAGAGCGGTCGCGGCTCCGTGCGGCCCACGAGCCATCACATCCCCATTGTATTTTGCGAGCCTCTGAGTTGGGCGTTACCTGACGGATGAATGGGCCCCATCCCCGGTACCTTCGGAGGAGAGCTATGGCGGAGGGCGACGCTGAGCGGGCGTAGCCAGGCGGTAGTCATGCATGCCACAGACGCCACCTAATCACGCAAATTAGCATCGGCCAGTGAGAGCGACCTTCGCCTCGACCTATCTTGCGGCCTCGCGGATCGGGCGACCCGTATTTTGTGGGACACCCCATTGGGGGAATGCGGATATCACGTGGCCGACCATTTATTGAGGAGTCGATCTCCCCGGCCATTCTCTTAGATGATGCGACCCGAGATCTGAGTGAATCTGCGATTGATGAGGTATTCGCTCCTCCATTCATGACTCCACAGCCAGTTCTACTACTAAGTGAGGTCGAAGCGGTTCCTACCACTCCATGACATCTCGGGATACGAGACGGTCCCACGGAGATCCATTTCGGGATAGATGACCCGTCGAGTGTGCTGATCCGGTAGTTATTTGCAGCGACCTTGAGGTTTGCGCGCCGTCGGCGCCAATCTTTGAGTTTATAAATTAAGGCTGCCCTCCGCGGAAGCGATGGTGAAACGGCGCGGGGATGTCTGTTGTGATTCTTTATCGGAGGCGGCTTCCGCCTCGTATCTTCGCTCATCGACCATCTATACGCGCTGTTTATTCCCTCTGCGGCGTATGTGCGAGAGGAGGGCTATCTTGGGGCGTTATTGCGGATCTCGACGATTGGTTCAGCCCATCGGTGGTGTTACTTTGGCTCTTACGATTTGAGAAGGTCACGGAGAGACCTGTCTGACCGAAGAGCATACCACTACTTATTAAAGGCTCCTTTCATGTTGAAAGCGGAATCACGGGATTCCGAGGAGGAACTGGGATAGAGATCGCGAACATTTTCTGGTGCGTAGTAGTGGACCCGGATTATGACTGCCCGTCCATTTTCCATCTCCGTGAGACCGGAGTCTGGGTGGGGAGGTGAGGATGCTGCAGAGGCGATCCACGCTCTGCGCGGAGTGCAGAGGAGTCCGCTCATGTTGGATGATTCACCACCATCACCCACCCCACTACGCCGATTGCGGCCCTACGGATACTCGAGGCCTCACTCTTGACGCTTTGATCCGGGTATACACGCATGTCGGCTCGAGGGAGATGGGCAGGTGATGGATACGATCTACACACCATGACCTCTCGAAGCGACCCGACGTCAGCCACGTATTAGATTAACGGCGGGAGCCACTTTGGGACGGTGCATTCCATCTTCATCGGATCACTGACCTATCTGGTCTTCCTCATAAATCTTGCTGGCTGAGAGGAACGCCCACGGTCACGACCTCTGTTGGATATCACAGTAGCGGTATACGGTAACTTCTGCCACCGCGACAGGTGGGGTGGTTGGTTTCTTTGATTTATGTATAGTTTCGACTTTATCAGCTGCCTACTAATTTTGGTATGGTGTTTTTGTATTGTATAGTAGGCGGTGATATGTTTGTGTGCCTTTGTTCTGCATGTATTCTCATTTGGCTATATCAAAGCTACTCGGATGCCTATATATTAAACTTTTGTGTTATTAACTACTTATTATTTATGTATAAGTATCTTGTTTTTCTTTCAAACTACATAATTAAATTGCTTCAAATTGAACAAGCTAAAATTTATTCAGTGAACAAGTGAATTACTTTTAAAATTTGGATGATTGAATCATCATTTGTCACTTCTGTACTGGAAACAGGAATGCCATGCTTATGAAACAGTTTATTGATCCAACTTTGTCTGACATATCAACTTAAAATTTCCCAACTATGCTATATCACTTACCTTTACTCTAGATTTATTCAATAGGTTTGCTTAAATTGTATGCCTCTTCCACTTTTAAACCATTATGGCATGTCATTGACAACCTAGGATAGGTTGGAGTTACCAACAATTGAGGACAATGTTGTCTCCTTCGAAAAAGGAAAGAAAAAAAAAGAAGAAAAAGAAAAATATTAATAAGTTTTGCTTTGAAACCGAGCAGTCCGGCGGGTGTATGTGAAAGCCTTTGAAACTGATGCTAACCCTAAGCCTTAATCAATTGGGAGTCATCGATTTTGTGTTCGTTATATGTGGGTGGGATAGGTAGAATTTCTAGCGAATTGTAGGTGCTTGATTTTCAAGTCGCTGAAGTCCCAAGGCTTCCTTGCAGTTGGCATATTCGATCCTCGTCATGTCTTGTAAACCTTAATTTGCTGAGTCATTTATGTAATCTGCTATAATTCCGACTTTGGTGAACTCGAATTTTTTAGCATTGCATCCTACACATGATTAAGAAAACAAGAGAAGTGTAACCAGCCCTATCTTAATTGTTCAGCGCTTAAGGCCATGTCAATGCTAGGTTTGGGGGAAACAAATTTTTGCATTTTATTGACTAATCTAGATACAAAAATGAACCATTAGGACTTAGTGGAGATCCAAGTTGAAAAATCATGAAATGTTGTCGTTTCTAAAAAAAATTGTTCTCTTTATGGATTTTATTCGTATATAGGTTTTCAAATGTTGATTTCAATTGTTCACTTTAAAGTAATATTAGTTTGTGTATAAGTACAATGACCTTTTTGAAATACAACCTTTGGAAAATCACCACATGCATCTCAATTTTATTTTGCATTGCTAAGGGACTAGCAACGCTTTCGTTAGTGTGATTAGTGCTCAAAAAGTGCACTCAACCCTATATTAGATAGGTTTTTGAGTACTTTTTTTTGATCATTAATCATGTCATATAAACTAATCAAGTGCTCATGTTACCTTAGTAACACTTATGCCAATTTGAGGGTGTTTTTGGTTGTTTTGTAGACTTTATACACATTCAACTTCAACCTCACGTAAAATGATCGATCATGAGGTTGAATTTTAGTCTCAACATCAACAAGCCCAAAAATCAATGGAAAACAAAAGAGCAAGTGGAAGAAATGAGATGCGCTTGAAAGGACATGACGAGAGGAATGCGCAACGTTAAAAACGTGCACTCGCGAATCCTGCTCGCAGAATCAATTCCGTTAATCCTGCGACCGCAAACCTGCTCGCAAACGCTTCGCAATCTCAAAGACACATCAGCAAATTCGCCACACCCGCAGACTGCGGTAATTGGCGTAAATTCGCTTCACCGACAATTTCGTCAGCTACTACCTTGCGAAGTTAGCGAAATTCGCAACCTTGCCACCCGCTACAACATTGCCAATTTCGCTAGACCCCACAATTTCGCTAACATTGCCAAATTCGCTTAATTATTGCCACTCGCTAATTAGCTAATTCTCCCTCGTAGCTAAAAATGCATGCCTCAAAGCCATGCTTCAGGAATTAATGCAACTCGCCTTCAAAACTTGCGAATTACTCTCCTATCCTATAACTTAGCTTAGTTATTAGGGTTTTTGGTATTTTTATACCTTGAGGAGTCCTATAAATACCCCTCATGTTTTGTAATAGAGGAGAGGGAGGTGGAGAGGAAGAAAGACAAGTTTTTGGTGATTTGTAAGTTTTCATTTACTGCTTTTGTAAATAAATTGTTTTATTTTAAGTTTGTTTATTTTCTCTCTCTTTCTTTCTTCTTTCTTTCTTTCACTTTTCCTGCCGCCAAACACACCTCTTGAGGATGACAACTCAAGAGGATGTGCCATGTTTCCTCCTTCCTTTGAAGAGGAAGGAGCTAGCTTCAAGTAAAGGCTTAAGCATGTCATTCCTCATGTACCAAAAGCTACGGGTAGTGCATTTATGGCCCCTTATCTTCAAAAAACTCGCTTGCATAACATAGATGTGCTATTGTCTTGGCCAATACTCTCCATGCTTTAGATCCGCGCTTATGATGTGTACTGAGGGCTCTTTAGATGGTCCTTACTTCGCTTAAGAGGTAATATTCATGTTGTTCTTCAAATTAGGGTTAAATAACATTTTGCTTTTATTGTTTCGGGCCAATACTCTCCATGTTTTAGGTTCAAAGGTTCGGGTGAGAGATGCACCGTGATTCTTAGGATGGTCTTTACTAGCCTAGGTCAATACTCTCCATGCTTGTGGTCTTCAAGGCTCTGAGAGATGCACTGATTCTTAGATCTTTACGAAACAAAATGATAAAAGAATGTTAGGTTTTAAACAAAAGGGCCATAACTACATCCCTGCGGTTGACTCACATAGAGATAAACCGAGGACATGTGTTTGCCCCAGTTTCTGCTAAGTTAGTGACCCTGAATTCTCTAAAGTAAATTTTCATTGTTAATTTCCGCTTAACTTTCAGTTTCAATTCTCGCTTTTCAAACCATTCTCGTTAATGAATTCCAAAGAGTCCAACAGAAAGCCTTACCTTTCATGCCCTAATGCAAACCATTTTTATGAAGAAAACCCATCCTCTGTTCGACTCCTAGACTACTATGTTACTGGCAAAGAGGCTTGACCACGGCAACAGAGCTTAGGTATAAATATTGTTGATTTTAGCTTCACCCTACTGCGGGTACCTAATCACTACACAGTGTTTTTGTTTTATCCGCCGGCGTTTGATTTTTTTTTTTTGTACTGACGGCCCTGCCTGTTCACTCGCTTTCGATTTGGAGGTTTTTTCCTCTTTATTTTGTCGTCAGAAGTTGATTTTGTTTTTCATTAGGCTTTGTTTGTTTTCAGGGTTTAATTCTGAGTCTATCCTCGTCAAGCTACGCGTGATATTTCCTTTCTCGCTTCGTACCGAGAAAGTTGTTAAAAGACTCGCTGTGTCTTTTCTTCCTTTATTTTTCTTTTATTATTGCCTTTTCTTTAACTTCTAGAATATCTTTGTTAAAACACTTGTAAGATGTAAGAATAAAATTCCATCTTTTCAAAGAACAAAAACCGTGAGTCGGCTAAGGAAGTCTCGCCTAAAATTCCCTTAGGTTAAATTGTTAGGATTTGTTGCTTGAAGATTTATCGCGTGGCCATTCCCATGTTAAAACAAGTTGTTGGCAAAGAAAGAATGCTTCCTTGGCTTGTGAGGATGGCGCAGGTTCTACAAGAAAGAATATCCCAGCTGGCTCTACTTCATTCCTATTCCTAATATTTCGGTCTTTGCTCATTTGAGGTCATGGTACTAAGTAGCCTCAAATAGAAAAAGATTGCTTGTAAAAGTGTATGTTTATTTTTCCTTATAGACTTTCTGATCATTAATCATGTGTAGTTATTAAATCAAAGAGAATAAATATTTAGGACTCACATCATTTGACATTGTAATCTGACACCTTTTTTCGCATTTACCGTCTAATAATCTACAATTGGACTCATCACTGTAAAACTCAATTTGGAAGTCCCCGGGTTTCCTTTATGTACTCTCATCATGTATAGGCAATGGATGAAAAGAATCAAAACTATTGAACCCCACCATGCTACTTCTTAATCAACCAAGTCTAATCTTTTAAAAATTAACACCTCAAGTATATTAACGAGTGCAAATTTCTAATGTTTTTTTTTTCTTTGTTGATATCTTCATGGTTGTCAGAAAACATTTCACCTGAATGCTAATCTAAAGAAATGAGAAAAAGAAATGTGTTAATTTTTATGCAATTTTATACAAGATAAACACATATATGGGAGGCATTCTACTGTTGATTTCACGAGATATTCTATAGTTTCCTGGTTATTTTAGCAATCTGATGGATTGCTAAATACCTTCATACAATTATTTGGTTTGATGTGCACAGACTTCAGATTTTCATTTATCATCCTTCTTTGCTTCGCATTTAAAGATGATGTTTTCTATCAACTAAAGTCTGACATTTTGGTTATCTTCTTGTCTAAAGTTTCAAGCTGGGACCCGAAGGTTAGATCTTGCCTTTCGAGGAGAATGGAATTGATTTCCTATTCCTATTCTCAGAATTTTCTATTCCTATTTGTTCATTTTAAATCCACTCTCTAAAAACAGAAAAAAATCAGAATGCCAAAGAAATATTAATTTATGGGATCTTCTTTAATATGACATATGTTAAGGTTTTTTCTACTTCTGTTAAGATTAGGTTAAATATATGTGAAGGTTTCTTCTAATTCTGTTAAGATTAGGTAAATATATGTGAAGGTTGATCCACTATTCTATCAATGTTATATTCTGTATATGTTAAGATTTGAGTATGTAATATATGTCAATTTGTTTGATATGCTCATCTCAGTTGTATATAGGTTAGTGTGCATTTCAATAATCAACCTATGAATTGTAAAATATTATGTACCAACCTGTCAAATTAAATACATACTCAAAATTAAGGTCAGGTTTCATATAAGTCAAGGTTTTTTTATCTTATGTCAAGGTTTGATCAACATAGGTCAAGGTTCGATAAAAAAAAAAAAATTTATTTCAATATAATTTCTAGCTTTTTAATGGAAATGAATCCATTGCTATGCCTAAACTCAGAATTTCCTTAAAATAGTAGTAGAATCTTCCCTAATTCCACTCAATTGTTCTAATTAATAAAATAATAATAATATAGTAATCAATAATTGTTTTCCCTCTATTTTACTACACTTTTCTATAGCCAAACAAGAGTAAAACAAAAACATGAGCTTATTTCAAACCCAAACTCCAATTCCACTAACGCCACACCCACACCAAAAAAAAATAGAAAAGAAACCCCTTTTAAAGAATTACACCTAATTTAATCTCAAAGTTTCAATGTATTATATTTCTTCTCACTGCTACAAAGGACTCAGGGAGAATTTCCCATCAATGGTTAAAACATGTCAATTTTTAGCATGATACTGCAAAACAAACTCATTGAATGGTTCAACTTAAATTTCAAATATGAACTGACTGCAGCCAGAGACTAAACGCCATCGGATGATACGTGAAATCAATAATGAGGCAACACAATAAAAGATTTTGTTCAATGAAAATTCCATTAGTTTTCATTTAAATCAACTGGAGTGATGAATGTAAAGAGAGATAAGATGTCCATGTAGGAAGGGTCATAATCGAAAGTTCCAAAACTTTGGAAGAAGTGAAGTTACATCTTTTAGAAAAGATTTACGCATTATTATGTATGGATCGACATGGAGAACAATATGTAATGCCACTTCAAGTAAATTTTAAAATGTAATATTCAGAAGAGGTGGATACAGACCTAGTAATCCACGACACCGATAATCGATACACTGGCCCGGTTTTAATGTGTGTAGGATATGGAGTGAAGTAATTAATCCATCGTGACAAAAGTTTTATGATGTTGTTTAATGCATTGATGAAAAAATTATGGGATGGTTGTACTAAACATTCTCAAATGTCGCTGGTTGCACGATTGAGTCAGATATGAAGTCGAGCACCATTTTTTCGTAAAGATGTTTGGCTGATTTCAATTAATTTTTAAGGTAAGAGGTGTTTACCGTGAGGATAAATAAAAATGGTCGATACTTTTAGCGTAACAAAGAAGTTAGTGCGTGGACTTGGTCTTCCAAGAGAAAAGATTGATTGTTGCAAAAATTCGCTGCGGATATATCAGCGGGCATGTCGACTTGACAAGTTGCAAATTTTGTAACCATTCGATTCAGAATAAACGACTCAGAAACCAAACAAATATAAGTTCCACACAAGATGATGTAATACCCTTTAAGTCCTAGGTTACAACGACATATGCTTCGAAGCAAAGTCGCACATATGCGATGGCATGATGAGTACCAACAGATGATGGCACAATGTCATCCATCCGATTCTCGAGGCATGGAAGCATTTCAACTCCGCGACACATCCTTCATTTTCTTATGAATGTCGCAATGTGAGATTGGGATTGTGTACGAATGGTTTTCAACCATTTGGTCAATCCGACAACAATATCACTATGGCGCATTGTTACCTCCATACAATTTGCCACCGCGGATGTGTACGGCTGGAAGCTTATACGTTTATCCGCATCAGACTGCTTAACAATCCTAAAAATAAGATTGATGTTTTCCGCAACCTTGATTGCGTAATTAAAGCAACTTTGGGATGTTGGTGTGCAAACTTATGATGTTTCACGGAAACAGACTTCTAAATGAGAGCCGCCTCATGTGGACGGTTAGCATCCGCTTACTCAATGCTTCGTCGAGTAACAATTCCGAAAACTCGCTTTCCTTATTATTGTATGGAGTATCTACAAGCATTTATTGATGCGGTTTAAAACATCTTGGTTTGACAATCATCGAAAGTTTCTCACCCATGAACATCCTTTCAGGCGCAATAAGAATGCTTTCATTAAAAATAGAACTGAGATGTCACCATCCCCACCTATAAAGACCTAAGTGTCTGCATTTTCATAAGAACAGATAACTCGGGGAGTGAGAAGAGGATTGATATTGATGTTGTTGAGGTTAATAGGTAATATGCAAGACATGTGGTTGAATAAACGAAGCATCTTTGGGAGTTGCCATATTGGAGTTCAAATCTCATTAGACATAATCTAGATGTCATGCATATCGAGAAGAATGTGTTTGAAACGTGTTTAACATCTGTCAGACATCAAGGAAAAACTAAAAGACAATGAGAAAGCCAGAGAAGACATGAAAAGGTTATGTCGAAGGCATGAGTTGGAAAGGGATGAAGCAACAGGCAAATTTCCCAAAGTTTGTTATATAATGTAGAATTATATTGTATAACATAGAATTATATAATGTAGAAATGCTTCATGTGGGACAATGCAATAGATGAACTAGTCAAAATAGCATGGGAGGAGAAAGTGTGTAGTCGATATCGAGACATGATATCAGAGATAAAAAGGAAAGGGAAGAAGCCAAACTTCATTGATCCAGATTTATGGGAAAGATGGCAGTGTTATTGGAACACACCGAAAGCAAAAAAGATTCATGAAACGTACTCTAAGAATAATGCGTCAAGGCAATGTATCGAATGGACCTTCAACTCACACCGGAGGCACCGCCACTCATGACCATGGGAGACTCTGTAAGCTTTATTCAGAACTAGTTTTAACCTCTTTTGGCTATAATTTGCTCGTCCTTTGTCAGCATATTATAGATATGGAAAGGAATTTTTATGTTAAGTGAGAAATAAATTCATATGAGATGGATGTGGTATATCGTCATTGGAGAGAAGGTCAATGCCTGCACTCTGCTCTTTGATGGAATAAGATTATAACATAATTGTGAAAGTACTTTAATGAAAAAAATTGAGAGATTTGTGTATTATCATACCCCGTGGCATAACCAACACGATTTTGTCTGTTTGATCCTCGAGTATATAATTTCACGTTATGGTTTGCTCGCTGCTAAAAAAATGCAGGGGAACAAAAGGCATGACATATAATATTGAATTCCGTACTATCAAACTCGATTCTCATGTCCACTATTAATGGGAATATATAGACATTCTCGCAGCCCCCTTTATTTTTTCGACCCGGAGTACCATTGTCTCCTACCCTTGTTTTCACATACTTAATGAACATATAGTTCCAAGATTAAATTAGCATATAGAATATTTATGGTTCATTTCTCAAAGTGTTTGTGATGTCAGGTTGTTTGGTGTTTAGGATTACAACTTTTTTCATGGTGATTGTGATGTTGGGTGGTTTTTGTTGTGTTGTTGAAAGGATGGCCCTAATGTGAAGTTGTGTGTTGTTGTGTATTTGTTCGTTTTGACTAAGGATCTTCATTTGAAGCATTTTAAATATTTTTAATAGATTAGTAATTTTTTTTTAATCTTGTAAGACCATAATCTTCTAAGCATTAGTAAGGGTGAATTACTTTTTTTTAATGAAAGCGATAATTCTAATCAAATCAACTTCTCTATTTGTTGGCTTATGTTCTTGGTTTGTAATGAGTTTCTATATTTATGTATATTTAGGCTCATAAACTTCTAAGGCCATCCCACGCACTGTAGTTATTTCTCGGTATGATGACACCAAAAAAGGTGATGGTAAGACATTTGTTGATAAGAAGTCAAGAACCGTAAATGTAAGTTAATAATCTGATTAATGTATGACTTTCGAACTTACCTTATTATGATAATCTAATTAATTTAAATTTTTACCGTGATGTTTCGAAGCTCAGAGAGCCGCACACCACAAATGCAATGAGACAATAGATGAGAATAACATGTTTTGGATATTGTGGGTGGAAAACAAAGAACAGCTATGGTCTCGGGGTCCCAAGTTAGTGAGTGCATTTATGGGACTAGTGGTGCATCTACTTCAACAACGTCCCTTCCTCAACAAACAAAGAAAACGCAAAGAGATTTGCAAGAGAGCTTACTCACCAAGAGGAGTGTAATTAATAAATTGGAAAGCCTAACATCACATTTATTGATAACGTATGGATGAAATGTCAAGAGTCGCAACAACCACCACTAGTCCCTACCTCTCGCCTTATTTCCTCGACCTCGCTCATGATGATGATACATGATGATTTATGACATGATGCCAACAATACAATTCCAAAGTAGTATCTATTGTTGTCTCAAGTTTCCAATTCATCATGTTATGCAACATCAACTTGTTATTATTGCCACTTTTTATTTTATGTAAGACTATACTTTATGCACTTTCTAGTTATATTTATGTAATTTGAATATTTTAATGTGTCTATTATTGTCATTTTATTACAATTTTGAATCATATATTAATCTACTTTTATTGTAAATTTATTCTGTTTTTATCAGGATTACAATTAAATTAAATTAAATATGTAAAAATGTTTTCATATTATTTTAAATTACCTACAGATTACCTACTAAAAATATAAATGAATGGATTATTACCACCAGACACTACTAAAAGTATAATATGAATGAAATTATTACCGATTATGATTACCTTTACTAAAAGTATATAAATGAATTAAACATATCGACGATTACCTACTAAAAGTATAAATGAATGAAATTATTAATGGCTGATACCTACTGGCAAAGTATGCTGCAAATGAATGAAATTATTAATTATTAGATTACCTACAAATATAACCATTACCTACAGACATCGACAACTTTACCTGATTAAATTGGCAAATTAGGCAAACAAACTTACCTACGTATTACTAACAATATAGCAACTACGTAATGAGTAAAATTACTCTACCAATCGTACCTACAAAGATATTAGCCACTAAATTTACCTACAACATTACCTACAAAACAAATAAGAGGAAAGAATTTCCGACAAAATATGACATGATATTACCTACCACTTACCGACTAATATTGTTGTGGTGTACTCACTCACTATTGCACTTTTTGTAGGTAATTATTTTTACCGACAGAGATATTACCTACAATGGTGTTCGGTAGGAAATTAGTAGGTAAACTGGATTACCTACAAAATTTCAATGATTACCTACTGAAATGTTCAGTAGGTAAACTGTTAATTTCTTGTAGTGGATGGAGATCAATAAATTTTTTTGTGAATGTTAATACGTTTCAAGGAGATCCCATGATTGAATCCTTGTAAGAACGAAATATTACAACATAACATGTAAAGTGAATAGAAGTCATCTTGGTTAAATCACACTAGCTTTAGTTAAGAAAGCTTTAGTCTTCTTAGCCACTCATTTTCCTTAAGCAAGGAGGGCGATTATTTCGATAATTTCGCCCGAAATCACTAATCTACATCTATTTTTATCAATTTATTTCATAATAAAGTGGTTATCCTCATATATGATTCGAAGTTTTATTTGCTTCGTGGATTTTGTCGTTTTATTGCGATGTTTGGTTTTGTGTTTTCTTGTTATGACGTTTTGTTTTTCGTTGTCTTGTTGCGATGTTTTATTTGTGTGTAGATGATTTAGACTGGCAAAGTATTTTCGATCAAATGGAGATAACAAATCAGACTATGGTTGTGAGTATATTGCGAAATTGAAGTCCTAGGTATTTTAGTCATTATGATGGCTATCAAATTAGTAGCCTTTAACCACTTATTATGCTAATAACCTGAAAAGTTGTTTCATCTTATATGATTTTTAACGACTTTAGTATGTGTTTCTATTTAATGTACTATTGACTGAATCAATAAAATTATTTTCTTTAAAAATATTTTATATATATATATATATATATATATGCAGGTATATATATATATATATACAATACAGCATTATATATATATATATATATATATATATATATATATATATATAATTACATAAACATCAAATATTTAGTTGAGATGTTTAAGCTCTTTATTTTTAATAATTTATTTCCCATATTCCACTTGTTCCATTTGATTTGGGAGATGAAAAAATTATTGATAGAAATATGTCTCCTCCTTAATTAAGAATCGTTCAACTTGGTCCCATCAAAGGATATGAGAGAAGGATTCGTGACGAAAATAGAGAAAGTTAGGAAAAGAGAGGATGAGAAATTAAAGAAAAATAATTAGTGGAAACAATGTCGGCCTCATCAAGAATCGTTTTGGCTATGGTCCCACAAGGAGAAAGAATCATGTGATGAAATACAGAGAAAAGAGAAGAGATCAGAATTTTCAATGTGCAATACTACTAGTAGATCTCGCAATAAAACATCCAATTATCACCTTATCTACCAAAGAGGAAGCATAATTCTCTAAAATTTGATTTTTAGCACTTTCGTTCTAAGCAGTCTCTTCTGAGAGGGACAATGGAGGTCTTACAACAAGTCTATGCTTTATAGTAGTTGCTTTGATTTTTCCTCAAAAGGCATATCTCTTAAGGTAACAAGTTTAGGGAGAATCAGAATTTGATGCTTGCTTATTCTTTCTTGCACAAATATGGATTAGTTTCTATCAACTTGGAAGGAACCGTTTCTTGTTTAATTGTGAATGAGGGCGTAAATTAGTCAAGCTACTCGAGTTCTGACTCGTAAAATACTCGAATTCGAGTATCACAATATCCAATTTAAGTTGCTTGCGAGCTTAACCGAGTTTTACTCAATATATAAATAACCCTAAAAACTCATATCTCTTATTAAGTTTAAATTTATTCGAGCTGAATCGAGTCGAACTCAAGTCGATTCTAAATCCGAGTTCGAGTACAATTATTTATTAATTTTTTAATTAATTTGAGCTTTGTCGAGTCGAGTTTGAATAACTTGATTATTTTTCGAATCGAGTTTCGAACATTTGAAAAAACTTGATCGAATTCGAGCTTCAAGTTTTTTAACTGAATTGAGCTCGAGTTTGATTTTGTATTGACCCTACTCGATTACACCCTTAAGTGTGACTTGCCCTTTGTCATAGTATTTGCATATACATATAAATCAGCTAATAATGCACTCAAGGTCTAGATTTTTATAACTGGATCGAGCCTCCAAGGCTCGGATTTTACAATAACGATTCGAATAACAAAAACATTGCACACGTTCAAGAAAGAAAATACCAGACATCTTATTAGGTAAGTGAATAATGGCCTCAATTCAGTACTATATCTTAGAGCCCTAGGTAACCGTTCGCAATGCTAGATGATTCCTGTTCTGATTTGATTTATACTCTAGCAGCTTCTTCGGATGATTCCAAATGCGATTCTGGATTCTGATTTGCACTCAAGAGGGAGGTCTCTCCACCATTTAACAAAGGTTGAATTCTCCAGTAGCACATCGTCATCTAAAGATTTATCAACATCAATCCACGTAATCATATTTCTCCCCAGCTGATGAATCCTGTCCTTAATCTCTGGAAGGTTTTTCTTCTTTTTAATGTCGATGCCGAGTCGCTCTACATCTGCCCAGAAAAGGGATTCCGAGCGGGATTCGAACGGCTTCTTTTCGCGGTGCTCGAGCCAGCGCTGGGTGAATCGATATCGTTTAGGCCGCGGCCCCTCGCCGATCACGTACGCGCCTGTCTCTTTATCCTTGGAGTGTCGGTAGAAGTTCGCAATATCCAGAGGCTCAACCAGGCAACGGTACTCGGTTCCGAGATCTATAATCTGTGGTTTCTTCTCGAAGTCATCTGGAAGTTCAAATTCTTTTAACATTTCCTTGATCTCGTCCCAGATCCCGGCGAGCTCGAGCCTGCTCTCACATTAGCGCGTGGAAGTCATCGTCTTCAGTTTTGAGCTTGAAGGAATCAGAAGCCTAATCTTTCTAATTCAGTATTTTCTTGCATTTTCTCAGCATTTTTAATTCAACCTCAATCTTTTCCAAATACTTACGGATCTTTTCCAGATTTCTTGATCTGCGATTCTCGAACTCCTCTGCAGCTTGAAGGCATAGCATCGCTTGCGGGCTCTGCAATCCGAAACCCTAGAAAATCAGCTGAGATTTACAGAGATTTGGTGAGAGGAAGAAATTAACTAAGAAAGAAGGCTCACCAGGCCGAGATCATTCAATGTGGCCGGCTGACCACCATCTAAAGAAACTACAGCCTGCACTCCTGCTATTTCTTCTGTGCTCCACTAGGTAGGCTGAATGTTCATGCAGGCTACTTTTTTCAACCTGTGCAGTGCCGGACTTTGCTTCAACTCCAGCACAGTGAATCAGAATCTGCAGAACAGCATTTGGATTCTTCACAACAACCAGGTTTCCGTTTCCAGTACAGAAGACATAAGTTCCGGAAGGTCTGTAAGGGCTGATCAATGAAGCTCTTTATAATGTCCAGTGACGGGTTTCTGCATCCCATTAGATGGCAGGCTTCGTAGCTTGCAACAGAGGATGCTGCCCCATCACGGTGAGGTAGAAACCGGATTGAGGAGCTGGATTAATATTCTTTTTGTCAAATTTAGATTTGAAGTAATTGAGAATTTGTTTGTGCTCAGTAGATGAAGGACTAAGCATAATCCGAGGGATTATGTCGTATTTCATCACGAAATGTGTGAAATAGTCCGACCATCCCTCCCGCCCGCCTGAGAGCATGACAGAAGATCCTATCCCCGACTACAATCGTAACTGAGTGAGGCAGCGGTGAGAGTCTGGATTTTCCAAGAAGTATAGAGTGGCCAGGATGGCAATTACCCGCCTGACGAGTAGCCGGCAAAAAACTACTGTTTCATCTTCTATCGCTTCTTTCAACTGAAAAATCAAACCTCCAACATTAACATTTCAACTTCACGAGAGTGTTATATATATATATATGTCTAGGCTGAATTGGAATTCAAATACCTCTTTGGCATGTGATAATTTGTCTAAGACATTATCAATCTCCGTTTTTCCAAAAGGCGGCTGTCCAAACCAATCTTCAGGAAGCATAGATCCACTGAATGCCAAAACAACAACGGATGAAAGATCATGACGGATTTTAATTTTTTTCACGAGAAATTGCTTGCTAGGGGAATTATGAGCTTCCACGGCTAGAGTAGCAGCTGGGTGAATGACTTCATCATTCAACCCAATAAGATTCCCGACTGTTTCTCCCATTTTTTCTCTGCAAATTTTCTCTGTGTGATTTTGGAAGCTTTTGGCGATGCAGTGATTATAAAAGTGGCAATGGGGAGGAAACTTGAGAGTCAGAATATGCATGGGAACCTTTGTTGTTATTATATATTAAATTAAGACCTCGTTATTGATCAGAGGAGGGAGGCGACTCTGTGCTATTTAAAATAAATTTATCTAAAATATATTAAAAATATCAGATTACCTATTTTAACTAACCATTTTTTCAAAAGCTACTCTAACAACGCTATCTGGCTCTTTAAATTCTATCAACTTCAACTAACTTCAACCAACTTTCTTCAATAATAAAATCTAAAATACTATATGTGATGCTTAATGCCATAACCATATCAAAATGTTTGCAGTCCGTTAGCCATACCGAACGAGTTCGTAACTACTTCAATTCTATTAATACTCAACATTGTATTAGAGACAAAGAAATTCATTCCAACCTGCTGCATCTAGTCGAGCACGCTGGAATATGCATGGAAATTACTAGGCACTACTTAAGCAAATGTTATTACGTTATTCGCATCGCGATTACTACTATCTAAATTTTGCTTGTCTATTAATAAAAAAAAATTACATCTTCTTTCCCAATATTTCCATTTGATAGCGTTGATAATATTCAACTTGCAACTGAGGCATGCAACTCGTATCCATCGACATTATTCGATCTTTCCTCTTCATATAACATCCATTTTCATTTTTCTTTCTCAGAAAGTGATGTTGCCCTCGTAAATAGGCTGTCTGCTCTTGAAGATACATTTTTCCATCATTTCAAATTTCTTCTCATTCGCTAATTTTTCTCTCTTCCCTCGAGATAATTGCTACCAGACAATGAGTTCAACATTTGCATCACCTCCAAATTCTTCTTTGCTCTCGATTTCTGAGTCGCTTCAGCCTTTTCTCGCTTCCGATGAATCGCTCATGATCCATGGGACTCATCGTCATCTCTAAATTTATGGACTCCTGCAGAAGGTACCGGAGCTGCCGTGGAGTAGCATTCATGTTTTGATTGCTTTCTTGCTTCGAGAATCCTCCCATCCATTTCTTTGGCTGACATCTTAACTCATTCCAATGCTCAAAGGAAAGTTAAGATTTATAGAGTTCCTTGTACAAGTTCTCGGGCATCATGAATCTGGAAAATTTTTACAACAAAACTCATTACCACATGTCATTAAAAGATAAATCCATTTTGTAAGAAAATATTAACTAACCTGTCTTTTCTCCTCTGTCAAACCACTTTGATTAAGTCTTTCTAGTCGCAAGTAAAGCACCCAATAAAATTGGCTGCGGCTAATAATCCGTCGACCAACGATTCATCAAAGAATTTTTGACTACTTAATAAGATGACTTAGTTTGTATTCGTGGAAGAACTCGCAAACCCCTTGGTACAATATGTCTTAGATTTTTGCTCATTTCCTTGCACAACATCCAAACTAATATTAAGCCACGCCGAGATTATCATAATGTCTTCCTCTGATGTAAAATTGCCACCTCGTTGTTTTTTGGTGGTGGAGTCTACTTGAGGAGATATTGGTGAAGATTGATCTATAACCTCATCATTTAAATGTGTCTCCATCATGCATGATTGGTGAAGTACGCACCAAGGATGAATGGATCCATGAGATGGGCGCTTGTGCTTTGGTAAATATAGATGATGCCTATATCAGAAAAACAATTGACCACCAATATCAGGGCACATGCTTATAATGTTCAAGGAATTCAAGAAAGTTTCTAACAAACAGGACAACCCGCAAACCAAACAGAAAAATAAACTGAAAGAAATTTCAATGACCCACCTCTTAATTAGTTCAAGAAAGCGAGTTTCCCACAAGAAAATTAGGAGCTTCATTTGTGTAATACATACAAAAAAATTATGAGTTTGGAAGATTCAAGCAACAATTGACATAGCACTAAGGAAAAGTCAATACTTAAAACAATAAGAAGTCAACTAATGTGAATTACAAGCTCATAAGCAAAACAGAGGCTGAAAAACATAAGAAAACAGGATATGCAAATAACTTTCATACACTTTGTACATATTTTTAGTATCAGATGTAAAACTTATGATTGTCGGAGTAACTATGCACTAGCAGTTTTTAACCTGTAAAATGACTTATTACTACCTTTGTTAATTACATTTTTGTGCACACACGCTTCAAATACTCTCAAATGCCAGAGTAAATAAAACTGACCCATTAATCATCACAGTAGATTGAAGAGAACAATGCAAAATTCCTCCCCAATTCCAACAATAAACTAGTCACGTCCTTAATTCAAGAAACCCCATATTTGCATCGCAAATCATTGCACTCCTACATTTGACAAAAAAAGCAAACAGAAGGGCCTTGCCATGAATTGATGCCAAATTCCTTAGAGACCAGTTTCTAATAATGAAGCAGGACAAGTCGCTCGAAATCTAATCCACGTACAAACAAACAAACAACCTCATGTTTCAACAATTCAATGTTTATATGTTGGTAAGCCTCACTTATTTGATTTTTCAAAACCGGCGATGCATTTTCTGGGAATTCAAGCACCTTCATGCTTCAAGAACTGGCACCATTCATCACTTCTGCTTGGTTCTCAAAACAAGAAAATACCTTCAAAATTCAAACTAAACTGTGCATGAGATAAATCCAAAGCTCATCAAGGATTTTTGTATTTCTAAACAACCGTTTTTCGTATAATATCTATACACTAAAAGCACAAACATTTTAGTATTTCAAACACAAAACTGTACGCAGAACACCATTTGATATCATAAAGCACATACCCCGGTGGCTTCCCACACAACAAAGTAAGACCCGATCTCCTAGAACTCCATTTCATATCATTGCAATCCCATTGTTTGTAGTCCCAAAACACTAAACAAAACAAGACTAGATCTCAAAACACCATTTTAAACCACAAACAAACAAACAAACACACACACACAATTTGTTCAAAACACAAAACAAAGCAATACCTAGTTCCCAGCACACCATTCCCCACCATCAAACAAACACACTACTCCCTTCCAAACACAGAACCAAACAAGACCAACTTCCTAAAGCATCACTCCAAACTGGAAACAACATGCAACCACATGTATAGAGAGAAAAAAGAGAGAGGACAACATCCCGCCGGACGAATAAATGGATCGCTTTTTCGTGAAACAATTCCCATGCAAGATAATAGAGAAACTAAGGTATCATGGAATTAGGACCAAAAAACCCGTAAAATGGAAGAAAATTGAGGGTTTCGAGAAGAAAGTAAAAACTATAAGAAATGGGGGAGGTGGTGGAACCGGAGACACATGATGGGGAAGAGTCATTTAACCGTAGAAGGAAAGGGAATGAGAGGGAAGGAGGGAGGGAGAAATAGCTAGATGAAAATCAGGAAGGGGAGGCTTTGGCGAGGGAGATGGCTCTGGATGGCTAGGAAATGAAGGCTAGGGAAATTAGATAGCAAAATAGCTAGGCTATTGGAGTTAATTTTAAGGGAGAAGCTATCTAAAATAGCTAAGGGGAGGGATTTATTGAGCCTTTTGGAGATGCTCTTACAAACTTCTAGCTTCTTTAATTCCATCATCAAATTAAGGCTTCAATGTCACATGCAGACAAGATAAAGGAAGAGGCCCACACTAAGATTCACACACACGACAACATCTTCCTATTAGCCTCCTTATCTAAGAGCATTTTCAAAAGAGTTATATTTTTTACTCTATCTCTATATATAGAGATTTTGGAGCAAAAATCATGCTTCAAAAGTTCTCTATTTTGATATCTAAAATAGAGATATGAATAATGTATTCCATATTTGGAGATCATTATTCACATTTCTAAATATAGAGATGATGTGACTCACATCTTAATAAACACTATTATTTTATTATTATACGACTATTCTTTCATTATTTCATCATCATAATAATAAAATAATTATTTTATTTTATAACATATTATTATTATATATTTTTATAGCAGTTTGTTGAAATGGCCAAGGAATCGGAGAAACGTGACCAATTGAAGATGCTACAAGTTGAAAATGAACGCAACAAATATGAGTTGGAAACGAAAGACAAGAAAAGAAATTATGGAGAAAAATTCACCAATTTCCGTTCCATTGAACTATTTGAAACTGAGTATTTCAAGGTGAAAAAATGGAGATTATTGAAAAAATGACCTTGAAATCCCAACAAAGTGGATCATGGTCCCAATGATTTTAATTTGGTAATTGTACGAATAAGGATGTTGGAAATTATGGAGGTAATTTACCACCTTATTAGTTTTTATATTGTATTTTTATCATTTGGTTAATGTATTTTTAGTATGTAGCTTTTATTAATGTAGCTTTATTTTCTAATATAATATGATGCTCTATAATATAATATTTATTAGTTTAAAAATGTATTTTTAGGTCTTAATATATTTTTATTTAAGTTTATAAATTTTATTTATTTAATATAATTTTATATTTTATATTTAAATATAAATAAATTATTTTCATATATATCATATTCTTAAAATATTATTATAAATTTTAAAAAAATGAATTAAAGAATAAAGAATAGTGATTTGAATTCTGAAAATAGAGATTACTTTTGAGCTGAGATGTTCATGAATTTTATTATCATGCAAGGTCCGACTTAAAAAAAAAGGAGTTAAAGGAAGCGCCAGATTGATGAAGGTTAATAAAACTAATAATAAAAGGATCCCTTAAAAATAAAAACTAATAATAAAAGGTATTTCTCATTTATTATTGGTTATAACTGCTGGAAATGTTATGATATATCGTCGATATTTCGAAAGTGTCGAGCCATTTGGTATCGTTATCGGGCATTGCCAATAGCTTTCCAAAAGAAGGAAAAATAAGAAAAAATCGATCAAAATCGCTGATATATTGGTACATAAGCGATATATCAACAACAATATCGAAGGGAACCAACGCGTGGAACAAACACGCATGTCGTTGGATTTTTTTTTGCATTTTACCATATATTATTATTACGCCGATGGCGCGGACGAGCATATCGATCAAGATCCGTTGGTTATTATTATAAGACATGTGGAAGGCCGAGATTTCTCGTCTGCTTTTTCAAACCTCCAATCCGCCACCGCAGCATCCGACGACTAGAATTTAATCCGTTAATCATCCACTGTAATCTCAACCTCGGTCTGAATATGGTCATATTTTTGATCCGATGGTGGATTTTGAATATTTTGACTGATCAACGCTGAATTTGGATTTCGTCGGCTGATCAGATTCTAATGGTAGATTTGAACAAAATCAACCAAAGGTCATAAATCATTTTTAAAAGGTTTTGACAAAAAAGGCAATAATTCAAAATCTATATTAAATATCATATTGACCTATCGGTAACAAAAATGACAAGATATGCAATTTTTACAGACATGGATTGTGCGACTTTAATTACTCGGTTTAAATTTCACTTATCACATACAGATCTCCACTCAAATAGCAAGAAATATCTTAATGTGCCTCCCGAAGTGAAAAAAAAAAAGAGAACTTTTGGTTGAAAGGAATAAAACCAAAGCGAAGAAAGCTGTAAATATTGAAGAAATTCGAGTTGAATTATGAGACACAATGGGTAGTAGCCATAGATATTTCTTTGATGATGATAATGAGAAGGATGAGGAGTAAGAGGAGAATGATGTCTATATGTATCCGATTGACATGAATCTAGACGAGCGAACTGATTCATTGCATATATATATATATATATATATATATGTATATATATATATATATATATATATATATATATATATATATATATATATATATATAATGTTAAGAATGCAGTCAAGGTCTAAATTTTATATCTGGATCGTTCTCCAAGGCTCGGATTTACAATAACGACTGAATAATAATAACACGTACTAATGTTCAGAAAAGAAAATATCAGACATCTTATTAGGTAAGTGAATAATGGCCTCAATTCAGTACTATATCTTAGAGCCCTAGGTAACCGTTCGCAATGCCAGATGATTCCTGTTCTGATTTGATTTATACTCCAGCAGCTTTCTTCTCACCGATGAGTTTCTCAATGCGTTCGGATTCTGATTTGCACTCATGAGGGAGGTCTCTCCACCATTTAACAAAGGTTGTCTTCTCTAGCAGCACATCTTTGTCTAAAGATTTATCAACATCAATCCACGCAATCATATTTCTCTCCAGCTGACGAATCCTGTCCTTTATCTCTGAAGGTTTTTCTTCTTTTAATGTCGATGCCGAGTTGCCTACGACTGCAGCCCAGAAAGGGATTCCGAGTGATCCTGAACGGCTTTTCGTGGTGCTCGAGCCAAAGGAATGAATAGATATCGGTCAACCGGCCGTAAGCCACTGATGATCATGTACGCTCCTGTCTCTTTATCCTTGGAGTGTCGGTAGAAATTCGCAATATCCAGTGGCTCAACCAGGCGACGATACTCAGTTCCGATATCTATAAACTCTTTTTTCCTCTCAAAGTCATCTGGAACTTCGAACTCTTTAAGCATCTCCTCGATCTTGTCCCAGATTCCGCGAGCCTGGCTCTGCCCACACTAGCATGGAAAGCCATCGTCTCGCCTGGAGCTTGAAGGAATCGTAGTAGCCTACTCTGCGGATCTCGGAATTTTCTTTGTACTTTCTCATCTTTCCTAATTCGACTTCAATTTTGTCTTTGTTCTTACGGATCTGATCTGATTTCTTGACCTCCATTCTCGAACTCCTCTGCAGATTGAAGGCATAGCACGCTTGGTAGTCTGCAAATCTAAACTGCAAAATCCATTGAGAGTTTACAGATTTGGTGAGGAAGAAATTAACTAAGAAAGAAGGATCACCAGATCATTCAATGTGGCCGTGGCTGTACCACCATCTAAAGAAACTACAGCCTGCATTCCTAAGCATTCTTTCAGTTCACTCAGGTAGGCCAAATGTTCATCCATGCTTCTTTTTTCAACCTCTGCAGCGTCTGATTCGCCCAACTTCGCACAGTGAATCAGTATCTGTAGAACAACATTTGGATTCTTCACAACAACCAGGTTTCCGTTTCCAGTACAGAAGATGTAAGTTCCGGAAGGTCTGTAAGGGCTGAGCTCCATGAAGCTCTTCTTTATAATGTCCAGTGACGGGTTTCTGCATCCCATTAGATTGCAGGCGTCCGTAGCTTGCAACAGAGGATGCGTTCCCCATCATGGTGAGATAGAAGCTTGAAGGAGGATTAATACGTTCTGTGTTAAATTTAGATTTGAAGTAATTGAGAATTTGTACGTGCTCAGTAGATGAAAAACTAAGCATAATCCGAGGGATTATGTCGTACTTCATCACGAAATGTGTAAAATAGTTCGACCATCCCTCCCGCCTGAGAGCATGGCCAAAGATCCGGTCACTGAAGAGAGGGGATCCGAAGGTGAGGCAGCGGGGTGGGAGAATCTGATTAGGCTCTGGATTTTCCAAGAAGTACAGAGTCGACAGGATGGCAATTGGATCGGCCGATGAGTAGCCGGAGAAAACTACTTGGTTCTTCTTCACAATCGCTTTCTTCACCTGAAAAATCAAAACCCCTAACATTAACATTTCAAGTTCACGAGAGTGTTATATATATGTATAGGCTGAAATGAAATTCAAATACCACTTTGACTAGTGATGATTGGTCTAATACTATGTTGAATCGCCGGAAAAATGAACCGTTGATCACAGCGTCTCTAAGCTTGTAAGAGAACGAAACTTATTGGTATCAATCTTCGTTTCTCCGAAAGGCGGCTGTCCAAACCAATCATTTGGAAGCATAGATCCACGAAATGCCAAAACAACAACGGATAAATGATCATGACGGATTTTAATTTTTGTCACGAGAAATGGCTTGCTAGGTGAATTATGAGCTTCCATGGCTAGAGAAGGGGAAGCATCAACACTTCATCATTCAACCCCAATAAGCCTCTACTGTTTCTCCCATATTCTTCCCACCTAATTGTCTCTCATGTGATTTAGTTTCAGTATTTGACGTGATTTATTAAAAGGCAGTGAGGAAGAAAGAAGTAAAGGAAGGGTTTTGCTCAGAAACTTTCTGCTTGACTTGGAGTCGCGTGGAGAGGACTATGGGAAGAGCTCCACACGGCAGCATCTTCCGAGAATGATGTTAGAAACTAGGCCACAAATAATAAGAATAAAGAATCTAACAAGATAGAAGGTTGTGTTAGGTCCTTGAAGGTAATATGAAAGAAAAATATTAAGAAATGATTTTTTATCCAATAAAACCACAAAAAACTGTAAATATAAATAAAATTAATTTGAAACTCATATATTCTTAAATTATTCAGCCTTCTCTGTCTCCACTTTCAATCTCTCATATAGTCAAACATTCACCTTTTATCATAATCTAAACTTAGGAATTAAATCAAACCCAAATTGGGATGACAACCACTGTGTGCAGCAGTTAAATATCTCAGCATTGTTCTATTCTATAAAACTGATATGGAGTAGATGAAAAGCAACAACACTTTACAATCCTTAATAAAAATTATATATATATATATATATATATATATATATATATAAATAAATATGTATTAGTAATGAGATCATTTTCATACATACATAAATATGATTTAAATGGATATTAAATATCCTCAATAAAATAAGTATATGAATCAGGTTTTACGTATAAAACTGGATGAATAGTCATGGGCCCCCTGGTCTAGTCCAACCGTCGGTCAAGGAGAGGGGCAATGCAACAAAGGGGGGCTACTATGGATCGCTTATTAGACGTGCACCATGAGCGCCCTTAATGTCCTTACGCTAATTGCTAATTTGTACATTAACTACATTGTAATGTTTGTCAAGGTGGACAACAAAGGCTCGCTTACTTTATCCCATGCTCGAGGCGCATTGAGTTGGTATATTGCCCGACCTTTCACTGCTGAGTCTTCGGTCACTCATATGACCTGCCAACGGATCGAGTTCGATCACATACAACCGTCACATGAGCCACATAGCTTGTCCAATTCCATTCGGTACTTTTAAGAAATTGTCATGTATCATCCAAGTAGTTTTTGTTGGGTTTCCTTCCTTTATGGGACTCATCAATTTGCTAAATATGGTTTACTATTTTGGCATGCACTCTCGTTTCATGCATGACTCTCGCATATCCAAGACTTGTTTTGGCGTGCATGACTTTCGCATATCCAAGACTTGGCTCGTGTGCATGACTTTGGTATTTTGAATCTTCAAGGGAAATAAAAGGTTTTGGTGGCATTTTTTTGTGGATGATATATCATCTTATTGGCCAAGAAGGCATTCAAAGTGCTTCTTGTTCAAGAAAATTCAGTCTTCTTCTTTTCCATTTCGTGCCACAAAATTAGCAGTTTGTTCTTCAAGTGAGTAACGCTTTCTCTACTGATATTGGGGGTTTCTTTGTGGTTTGTTCGAGATTTGGTTCACTTTATTTGTGAGGTATTTTCCTCTTGTGATTACACCTTTGGTGTGTTTGTAAGGCTTATGCCTTTTTCGCCACTCAGAAACTCTTTCAAGATAGTGGAAGAAACTCCACTTATCGGTCGTCAAAGGACGCATTCTCAAGTTATTTGAGGGAACCACGTAAATCTTGTGTGCTCATTTATTTTCTGTTATTTATTTTATGTCATATTGCTTCCATTGATTTACACTTGTGGGAAAGCCTATTTTTCCCAACATCTGGTATCAGAGCATTTGGTTAATTCGGTTCAGATTCATTATATTTGTGTGTGATTATGGATCGGCAACGTCATGACATGGTTAGTTTCAATGGCACAAATTGGGTGACTTGGAAAACTAAAATGGAAGACCTTTTGTTTTGTAAAGATTTAAATGGACCCATAGAGAGTGATAGTGGCAAACCGGAAGGAATGAAAGATGATGAGTGGAAAAAGCTAAATCGAAAGGCTGTCGGTTTTATTCGACAATGGATTGATGATAGTGTCTTTCATCACGCTCTATTAAAATTCAGCACACATGGTCTTCGACCAAATCGAGAGTCTTTATGATAGAAAGACGGTCGCGAATAAAGCATTTTTATTTCGAAAGCTTGTGAATTCTAAATATAAGGAGGGTACTCCTATTGCAGAGCATTTGAATGAGATTAAGAGCAATGTGAACTGGGCTTGCCGCCATGAAAATTACTTTTGATGATGAGTTGCAAGCTTTGTTACTTAGTTCACTTCCCGAAAAGTCGGGAAACTTTGGTGGTCACGTTAGTAACTCGCACTGATGGAGTGGTAACAATGTATCGTTACTGCAAGAACCCGTCAATGAAGAGACAAGAAGAAAATCATCGGGTTCTTCACCCGAGGCACTTGTGATGGAAAACGGGAGAGGTAGGAGTAAGAGTGTGTGGCTCGCACAAACTCGTGATAAATCTAGAGGTCGTTCAAGCTCGATATCAAAGAAAGATGTTGAGTGCTATTATTGTCACAAGAAAGGGCACATGAAGCAGGAGTGCAGAAAACTCAAGTTCAAGGAGCAAAACAAAGAGAAAAATTAAGAGAAAAAACAAAATGATACAGCTGTAGTTACCAATGGTGAACTCATGATTATCTGTGATGATGCTAGCATTCTGATCACATGGGGATCAAAATCGATTCGAGCTTCATTTCACGTTACTACGAGCTGACTTCTTTACTTACCACGTGAATTTTGGGAATGTCCTATGGAAGTCGAAGATGTGTCAAAATTGTTGGCATGAGTGACATTTGCTTGGAAATAAAATATTGATGCAAATTGTTGCTTAGAGATGTGAGGCATGTACCGGATATTCGGCTCAATTTAATCTTTGCTGGAAAGTTAGATGATGAAGGTTACAACAACAATTTCAGTGATGGAAAATGGAAGCTTTCCAAAGGTTCTCTAGTGGTAGCAAAAGGAAAGAAGACTTGTTCTCTTTACACCATGCAAGCAAAAAATCATAGCGTGTCAGAATACCTGTAGAATGACTCATCCAATCGATCTATGGCATAGAAGACTTGGACATATGAGTGAAAAAGGATTGCAAGTTTTGTCCAAGAAAGAGCTTCTAGCGGGGATAAAAGGTACGCCTTTGAAAACTTGTGTTCATTGTTTCCATGGTAAACAAAATAGAATATCTTTTCCGTAGAAACATTGCATCTAGAAAATCTCATGTTCTAGGTTTGGTACATTATGATGTATGTGGTCCTTTGAAAGTTAGGACACTTGGTGGTGCTTTATACTTTGTCACTTTTATTGATGATCACTTTAGAAAGTTTGGGCCATATAAATTTAAAACTAAAGATCAAGTTCGACGTGTTTAAGCATTTTCAGTTAATGTTGAAAGAGAAACCGTAGACGCTTGAAATGTGTGTTCGCCGATAATGGTGGTGAATATATTAGACCATTCGATCAAGATTGCACCAATCACGCATCGCATGAAAAGACTAAAAAGACACCTCACGTAACGGGGTTGCAGAGAGAATGAATCTGGTAAATTCTTGAGAGAGAGTAAGATGTTTGCTCACATTCTAAATTGCCAAAGATATTTTCTGGTGAGGCAAATGGAGCATACGCAAAGAATGATCATCACCTGGTTCTTCAAACAGCTGCTGAATTATGATGTGCTAGAAAATTTCGGACATGGAAAGAAGTCTTTATGATCCCCGAGAGTATCCAAACAGAGCTTTGTTCATATTCCAAAAGATGAGAGGTCCAAGCTTGATCCAAAAGCAAAGCAAAGGCATACTGGCTACGGGCTCGGCACCTGCCACAGTCAGGAGGATCCAACTGACAAGAGTCACGTAAGCCGAGATGTAGTTTTCTTGGAAGATCAAACTATTGAAGACATTGACAAGTTTGAGTCAGCTGAGTCTAGTACTGATGATCTCGTTGACTTAGATCCTCTTGATCCACCTATTGTTCACGATATTAATGAGGAAGTGTAGACACCTCATGATGATGCAAAGTGGAAGATGATGTCAAGCCGTAGATCGAGGGGGAGAAGCACCAAGAGTCACTAACATGCACACCGTTATGAGATCTACCAGAGAAAAACAGCCATCCAAAAGATATTCTTCAAATGAGTATGTGATGATATCAGATCAAGGTGAGCCAGAGACTTATCAAGAAGTCTTGAAGCATGAGAACAAAATTGAATGGCTTAAGGCAATGAAAGAGGAAATGAAGTCTTTGCATGAGAGAATCACACCCTATGATCATAGCCACTCTAAAAAGAAGAAAATTTGAAAATAAATGGGTGTTCGCATCGAAAGAATGATGGGAACAAGCTTCTCAACCGAGATTCAAGCACCGACTTGTTGTGTGAAAGGTTTTGGTCGAGGAAGGGAGTTGATTTTTGATGAGATATTCTCACCACTGTGAAGATGTCCTCTATTCGAACCCGTGCTTGGTATAGTCGCAGTATGAATTTAGAAGTTGAGCAAACTTGAGGAAGACCGCATTTTGCATGGTGACTTAGAAGAGTGTGAAATTCTATATGGAGCAACCCGAGGGCTTCATAGATAAGTGGGTAATGATCGCTTAGTTTCAAATCAAGAAGAGCTTGTATGGATCAAGCAAGCACCAGCAAATGCGGCCGTAAAATTCGATTCTTTCATGACTCCGACTATGGTATCTTAAGAACCACTTCTCGTAATTCATTGTGTGTTTGTGAAGAAATATCCAGATGGTAATTTTATTATTCTCTACTTTACGCCGATGATATGCCTGTCAGGTCACATTTTCACCCAGAGCAAGATTAGCAAGTTGAAGTCATAATTGAGCAAGTCCTTTGCCATGAAGGATTTGGGTCCAACAAAGCAAATTCTTAGGATAAGAATTGTTCGTGACATATCACTTGGGCTAATTTGGTTATCTCAAGAGAATTATATTAAAAAGGTTCTTGAGAGGTTCATGGACACAGTCCACTAAGTAGCCACTTCCAAACTTAGTTCAAGTCGTTGTCCTACAAGTGATGAAGAGAAAAGGGAGATGCGTAAATTCCCTATGCTTCAAAAGAGTTAATTTTGATGTATGCCATGGTTTGTACTCTGTCTGATATTGCTCACGTTAGCCAGGTTGTTACCAGATTTCTATCTAATCCTAGGGTTAACACTGAGCAACAAAGGGAAATGGATTCCGAGGTATCTCTCGTGGCACTTCAAAGATGAGTTTGTGTTTTGCTAAAGGCGAGCCTATTCTTGATGGGTTCACAGATTCTATGATATGGCTGGTGATATTGATAGTCGAAAATCTACTTCTGGTTATTTGATTACTTTCATAGGGGAGCAAAGAGGCATGACAATCAAGATTATTAAATGTGTCGCTTTTCCACCATAAAAGCCGAGTCCAGGTTAACATGTAAGCTTAAAAGAATTATCAGGTCAAGAAATTCTACAAGAGTTTGGGTTTGAAACAAGAAAGGTATGTCCTTCATTGTGATAGTCGAGTGCAACTAATTTGAGTAAAAATTCTTCATTTCATTCGAGATCAAACACATTGATGTTACGTCATCGATTCAATATGTTCAATGATAAGTCACTGCAATCCTGAGAAAGTTCACACCGACGAGAACACTTCTGATATGTTGACTAAGGCATCGACGGACAAGCATGAGGGCGCCATTTAGCTGGCCGAATCCTCCACATAAGTCGGAGGGGATAATTGTTGGGTTTCCTTACGGGACTCATCAATTTGCTAAATATGGTTTACTATTTTGCATGCACCTTGCTCATGCGGCATGACTCTTGGCATATCCAAGACTTGGTTTGGAGTGCATGACTCTTGGTATTGGTTTGGAATCTTCAAGGGAAATAAAAGGTTTTGGTGGCATTTTTTTGGGATGATATCATCTTATTGCTTGGCAAGAAGGTATCTTTGAGCTAGCCTTGGTTCAGAAAATTAGTCTTCTCTTTCTCCATTTTTGGTGCCACAAAATCAGCAAGTTTGTTCTTCAAGTGAGTAACGTTTCTTCACTTGATATTCAGTTTCTTGTGGTTTGTCTCTCGAGATTGCCTACTTTATTTGTGAGGTATTTTCAGGATTTACACCCGTGTTTGTAAGGCTTATGCCTTTTTTGGCTACTTTATAAACTCTTTTGGTGATAGTGGAAGAAACTGACTTACTCGATCGTCGTGGATGTACCTTAAGTTATTTGAGGGAACCACGTAAATCTTGTGTGCTCATTTATTTTTTGTTATTTTATTTTATTATATTGAGCCTATTGATTTACACTCTGTGGGAGTTTTTCCCAACATTTGATATGAGATGATATGATGGATCCGCTGTGGTGGTAGTTTATGGTAGCCGAATCCGTAGTTTGATGAGACTCAGATTACTAAAGTACAAATCCAAGAAATGCACTAATGGAAGATCGAGGACGCTGCATAATCCAACCCCTCCTCGCATTTCACTCGCAAGCGAAGAACATGGAAAACAACAGCCGCAACAAAATTCAAAACGCATAAATCAGCGCGAAGCCAAGATTGGAAAGTGAAACAAAGAAGTTGATCCCACAAACGTTCGCCAATAATGGCAATTGCAATTTGATCTAAGCATGCTCAAAATCCCAACCTAAATACACGATAAATTTACAAAATCTAATTCAAATGATGAGAAGATTTCATATTTTTGCTTGAATTCACTATCATCAGAGAAAGAGCAGTGGAGGGACCAAAATGTGCTATATAAAATATGTGTGCCTCTATGCCCAAGTACACGCGTCTTTTATGCTAAAGTGATAAGTATCGTTCCCACAGGGATTAGGCTACTAATTACCGAAATTAGAATAGTCCTAACTTTATTTAGATTAACACAAAGGTGAAGAGTAAATGGAAAACAAACTAAACTATGATCTCTAACATGCAAAGGGAAAATGTAATTACAAGAAAGCCTAGGGTTTTGATTTCATCTAACAAATTCCTATGGTGAGATTCAATTTGGTTCCAAAGACGCTCAAACCATATATTAATGGCGGATTTCACATAAGCACATGTTATTTTTTCTCAAGCAATAACAATCTACCATTGGAAAATGTTCCAATGTATCTTTACCTCAAACCATACTAACCAAGGATGCATTAAGCATTAGAAACCCAATAAGCCACATGTAACTCACAAATATCTCTATTCTATGGTGAAACATGATATTTCATTCATGGTTTAACCTAATTATTGTTTCTCAGTCTCAAATTAGGTCACAAATCATTTTAATGGTGATCAATCATCAACAGGCATTAGGAATTGAATAGTACATTCAATATATAAGAAAAGCCAAACATCAAAGATTACAAATCAAAGCTAAACACCATAGTTCATTGTTTAGACTACACCAAAACCCTAGAAAATGGAATTAGCTCATGGAGGGGAGAAATACAAGCATAGAAAGTAGATATGGGAATATGGGTTGAGCCCATCAAGAAAAGCGGGCTTCTGCTCGAAATTTTGGGGGGAGGTTAGGTCGTGAAAAAATAAGGTCGGGCCATTTGGGCTGGATCGAATGTGCCTACAGCCAACTGAAGCTAGTCAAGCTAGCCCATTTTGATTTCTATTCAAATCCTTACTTTAAATGTCAATCAATGTCTTTTTTCAATTTGCTTTGTGGGATTAATATTTTATTTATAAAAATACTTTTGAAACTGACCATGGGGTATGTCAAGGAGAATAAACATTAAAATGAACATTTTTTCTTTTGATTGTTCAAATCCTAAGCCAAAGGTCAAGATATTTTCCAATTTGCTTTAGGATTAATATTTTATTTATAAAAGTACTATTGATGGAGAGGGTAATTATGGATAGCGAGAATAAAATAAAAAAAGAAATAGTGTAATGAAAAAATAATAATACATTGGACAACGTGAAATGATGGGAAATTACATATTTTAATATTTTGGCCCGTTTAACCCATTTTAGCCCGTAGCCCACTTAGGGTCAAGTCGGGCTAACCAAAAGTTGGCTTGAATAAAATCGGGTCAAATTAGCTCGGCCCATTTTGTCTCGTGGCCCACTCGGGCGGGGCTAAAACAGATCGAGCTAGCCTGTTTTCCAGCTCTAATAGAAAGTAAGGAAAAGCAAGAAAATGAGGAGAAGAGTATAGATTAAACTCATTTATTATCTTCTTCTTCTTCTTCTTCTTCTTCAAGGTAAAGAACCGATTTCACCCAAGAGAGATTTGCTTTTGGGTGTTTCCATCTAAAGGGTCTTCTCTTTTGCAGTCAAGAGAATCCTCTCTTTTCCTCTACGAACTCCCCCCCTTCAAAAGCCCTAATTTTGTTCTATTTGAAGTGTGACGCCCCCAACCCGACACCCGGTGTCAAGAGAGGGTGTCACTTTTTTTTTCCTGTTTACTATAAACTTATAAACTTTAAGCTTATTCATTCATATAATGTTAAACATTTAACTTGTACTATATTTTGTAGCAGCGGATTACAAAATATATTCAAGATCCACAAATGGGAGTGTTCGACTTATACAAAAACTTTACATTTGTTTACAAACAACAAAAAGAATATTACATATACAAAATAGACCAAAAAGTTCCAGTGGGCATCTAATTATGTGTTGACCTTGAGACTGATGAGGGTTGTCCGCCTTCTGGCTCTCGTCCATACCTACACGATGAAAACCCACGCTAAGCTTCACGCTATGGGAATAAACCCCGACGACCACCAACAATGCATCATCACACTTCTATACACATGCATACATCTAACATATCATATCATTTAAACATGTTTATACATTTCTCATATTTATCATACCATGTTTACTTATCAACGCTCATACATTTCATATCATTTACTAATTTGCCCATGTTCGTCACAATATACTTGTTACTCCGATGCTGGTACTAAGCTTCTCTTATCATATCATATCATTTGTTAAGGTCATATTCAAGTAATTTGTTTATAAGTTTCATGCCTGCATAAACCTTAGAAGTGGATAGCGAAAACCATAAGGGCCCGAAGTGTACCCAGATCACCGTATCAAACAAGTGTTTATAAGGGCCCTCGAAGGAGCCAGAATTTAATTCAAATCGGGGCAATCGATCGCATGTCAGACTTATTTTTCCCTAATAGGCATGCCCATCTATCCCTCTACCAGGTTCTAAGCAGACAATCCATGTGTATTTTATGTTCAGTACATATCTCATATTCCCGAATAATTATTGTCATCTAGTAATCATATGTGATAATTACAATTATTTATTAGTATCTTTGCATTTTTCATATTTCATTATATGCATGAATAACTATGGTTACCATGTATGCTTATGAGCTATTTATTATCATTCCAATTTCTCCAAGCTATATATGGATAAATTTTAGACTCAAAGGGCTTTCCATAGAGTCCAAGAACATCCGAAACGGAGTTTGGATGAAGAAATTATGACCGTTCAAAGTTGAAGGCTTCCTATGAACAGTGACTATGAGCATAACCAGCAAAGCCTACTGTTTTTTATGATTTCTGGACCTAATATGAGTTCCAATTTCATCAAGCTATATATGTATGGATTTTGGACTCAAAAGGCTTTCCATAGAGTCCAAGAACATCCGAAACAGAGTTCGGACGAAGAAATTATGACCGTCCGAAGTTAAAGGCTTCCTATGAACAATGACTAAGAGCATAACCAGTAGGGCCTACTATTTTTCATGATTTTTGGACCTAATATGAGTTCCAATTTCATCAAGCTATAAATGGATGGATTCTAGACTCAAAGGGTTTTCCATGTAGCCCAAAGTTAACATCCAAACGGAGTTCAGATCGTAAGAAACAGACCGTCCAAGTCAAGGCTTCCTATGAACAGTGACTACGAGCAGAACCAACAGGGCCTACTATTTTTAGTGATTTCTTGCACCTATTATGAGTTTCACTTCATCAAGCTTATATATGGATGGATTCTAACTCAAAGAGTTTCCAGAGTCCAAGAACACTTGAAAATGAAGTTCGGATCGGTCTATGACCATCCGGTTTGAGAAATTTTCGATAAGATCTCACCTAAAAACCCTAATATTTCCTTCATACAGTATTCCTCGCCGAGGATTACAATCAACCAACCCAAGTCCAAAACACGCCTAATATACCAAGTAAGGTTCTTTAGACCCAAATTCATTAAAAACGGCCATGGTTTGATTTTTCCATACCAAAGTCCAAAAGTCCAATAATCCATACCAAATCATAGTTTCATTACTCCCAACAAGTATTCATACTCTTTAACCCTCACACCCTAGCTTAAGGAGGAATCCATACCCAAAACCATAATAATCCATACAAAATCCATACAAAACTTAAGAAGTTCCATACAAAAATTATAGTATCCATACTAGCTTATTAAAAATCCTACCTTCTTGGCTTATTCTTCCTCTTTAACCTTATATAACCTGTAGCACCTTACACTCTCTTACCCGTATGAGCTCTCCAAATATGAGACCACTTGAGATATTTTGTCTTTTGATTTTTTAATTTTATTTTATTACAACTTTGGTCCTCGTCTTCTTTCTATTTTGCTCATGACTTATCTTATTTACCTGATAGCGCTCGTCTTCTTTCATTTACATTTCCACTTAACTCATTATTATACTTTGACATATAAATTTATAGTGTTATGACCATTGTGTCCCGTCTTAACAAATTACAAATTTACTCTTGTATCTTTTACAAATTCCGGGTTTCAAATTTTTTCACTTAGCAAAATAATAATTGCAAAAAATTTAAAATACTTATTTATAATATCACCTGTCGTGTTTAAGCTTGGTAGGGTGTATTTCGGGATGTTACATGAAGGCCAAAACCAAGAGAAAGAAGATTGGCTTTAGGAAAATATGGGCCCAAACATCCACACTGTAGCAACTTCGAATTTTGTTATGTTGCATCTTGTTCATCCGAACTCCAAATCACGTGATCTTGTTGACTATGGAAAACCCTCAGAGTCTAGAATCTGCCAATGCCGTGGTATTTATGGAAGGGCGTCACGCGGACAAAGGATCACATGTTTGTTGCGGTGGCATGTATTGACTTTGCCGATTTTCTTCGATTTCGTTTAGTGCAGTGTTGGCCTAATCACAAAATTGAGTAACCATTTAAATCCATAACTTCCGAAAATTTTAGAAAGTGATTTTCAAGTGATACTTTTTGTTCAAATTCAAAATTTTCAAAATATTTGAAATGTAAATTCATAATTTTTAAACTTTAGAAAGTATTTATTCAAAAAACATGCTAATTATTAACTAATTTTGAAACTTTAGAAAGTATTTTATTCAAAAGATATAACAATTAAATTTAGGTTTCCGAATTTTAGAAAGTGTCCCTTTAAGATATGTTTGACAAAAAAGTACACCAAATTTTAGAATATTTCTCAACCTTTTGTATTTATGGATTTTATATATTTATTTTTGAGCTAAACGTGGGAAAAGGCAGAGAAAGAGAGAAAAAGAGATCATAATTTTCCATGCAGTTTTCACTCTACTGTTGATCTCGCAGTCAAACATCCAATTATGCCATACCACCAAAATGAAGCATAATTCTCTAAATTTGATTTTATGCACTTCAACAAGCATTTGCAAAAGTCTCATGAAGGCTTACTTTTCTGATGGGGTCAATGGAGGTCTTAGGACTATTTTGTAGTTGCCTTCATTTTTCCTCAAAGCATATCTCTACGGTAACAGGTGATGGTATTTGGTAGAAAGCATCAGAATATGATGCTTGCTTATTCTTTCTTGCTCAAATATGGTTTAATTTCTGTCAACTTGGAAGGAATTAGTTTTGGTTTAATTGGGACTTGATTGGGTTTAAAATAATGGACGCGGGCCCGAGCGGAGGCCTAGTCGCAGTCTTGGCCTTGATGGCGTTCACGGCAAATCTGAACGAGATTGGTCGGCCATGGGCGATAATATAATCAAGTCGTGTTAAAGGAAAATGCATCTTCACTAATTGAAATAGGATATTTCTAATTGTGTCCATCAAATATCACTTATTAATCGGTTTGATAAGGAATTCATCGCTGCGATGGGAGAAATATCGTATCATCATCGCTTTAGGAAAGTGATCGTGATCGTCTTTATAAATATCGGTAGCCCGTCGATTGAAGGTGCGTACAAAACGCTAAATTCACTGTGATCTTCTCATCTTGGAAAAACCGAGCAGCGTCGGACGGCCGTAGAAACCTCTAGGCCGCTTTTTGTTTATTTTGTAGGAGCTCGGCATCGAGTCAGTGTGGACCTGGCTTGTATTTCAGTACGATTAGATTGAAGCATCGTGAACACATATGGCGTAAATGAGTCATTTACTCGACTTGACACATAAAAAATCTTCGAATTCAATTCGAAATTAATCGGAGTGGACTCGAATGGCTTATTAAGTTAGTATCATAATTACTAGTCGATTTCTTTCGTGAACTTAATTGAGTTTATTATTTTATTATTTATTAAATCACACATTTATACCATCATTATATAAATAACATAAAAAATACCAGATCCTCATAAATTTATTCCGAGTTAAATCAGTTAGGTTTTTTTGCAAATCAGAGTGTTCGAGCTTTGCGATCGAGTTTAAAAAAAAAACTTGGTCGAGCTTCAAATTTTTCAATGAATTGGAGCTTTTTGAGCTTGACTATGTATCAATTTAACTGATTACACCCCAAACTGAAAATACTTAGGCCTATGTCATAGTATTTTCAGCATACATATCGATTAGAGGTGATGGTATTTGGTACGGAGCATCAGAATACTTGATAGCATTCTTGATGCTTCTCCAGACCTCAAGAATCCGAATGATGCGACTAAAGGAGAAACTGTCATAAGGAGAAATACTTCTTCATTCTGGGATCAAATATTCCTTGCAGATTCTTTAATTCTGGAAATTTCAATCTTGGAAAAGATTGCAGATTCTCCTATTGTAAATAAATGTATTGATCAGGAAAGAAGGTCAGAAAGCAAAGGGTTGAAGCTGGGTCAAGAATTTTTGCTCCTCCTCCCCAGTCAAGTTTCATATATTCATTTGAACGAAACATAAACTTAAGGCCATCAATCAATTAGCTACTCAAATGATCATTGCTGAATGTTCTAAGTTAAACCTAAATGACCCGTCCAAAAAATAGTTACTCTCACAGACCAACAATAATCAAAATGACCAAAGATGGGGACTACACAAATATAAGTTCATGAGATACCCCGATGGCTTCTTGTCCAGGATATCACAAAGGAAAAAAAAACAGAAGAAAGGAAAATTTACATTGTTCACTGCACTGCTGCTTCAAACTCTAGTTTTACTCTTCTCATATATTTCCAGATGGTCCTGCGGACAGAAACGAAAACAGAGGAAGATTATAGACCACAAAGAGCAGGAACATAATTAAAAGCAGGAAATTTACAAGAATAATGATCAAAGCAAAACTAGGCTACAAATAATAGAGCCAAAATATCTAACAAGATATGAAGGTTGTGTTTGGTCCTTGGAAAGTAATAAGGAAAGAAAAAAATGTTAGAAAAATGATTTCTTATCTAATAAAAAATATCTCAGAAAATCAAATATAAATAAAATTGGTTAGAAACTCATATATTCTCTTGAAATTATTCAGCCTCCTCCAAATCTTAAATCTCTCAGATAGTCAAGTACTCACCTTATCAGAATCTAAACTAGGAATTAAATCAAAACCCAAATTGGGATGACAACCATCAGTGCAGCAGCAACATTCCCTGCATTGTTCTATTCTATAAAACTGATGGTGGAGTAGATGAAAACAACCTCCAAATCCCAATAAAATCTTACATAATCTAGGTTCTTACATTTGAGCATACCCAAGCAAAAAACAAAAGAAAACCAAAACCAGAAGAAAGAAAAAAGGTGGGTGGAGGAAAGCAAAGGGAGGAATGGCAACCTCATTTATAAAAGCATAATAGCCATGATAGCAGCAACTTCCATCACCCATGACGGGGGATTCCACATAAGGCCCAAGAACTTGAGGAACTTGCTTTCCTGTTCCCAAAAAAAAAAATGTTCCCAACAGATCATTTGTCTGTATTATTAACAAAATGAAACTAGGGCAATGCACAAGAACATATGTGAAAATTTTACCTTTTCTCTTCCAACTTGTTTAGGCCAAAGATCTGGAGCCTCTTCACCTTCTCTGTGGTCAAACATCCTCTGTGGTAATGGACGGGACTTGGCCTCAAGCTAGTGGATGCCAGCAGAGCCATTCTCTCTCCTTTTTTTCATCTTCTTACTGTGTCTGTGTTTGTGAGAAGGGGAAGAGGAGTAGATAAGAAAGTGGATGTAGAATATAGACAGTTAAATTGTTGTGGGCAATACGACCTAAGATTAGAAAATTTTAACCACCTAGTTTTGGATTCATGCTTTGCATGTAACCTTCCCGAGGATAATCACATATAGCTTAATTGTTCAATACCTTAAATATTGGAAGTGATACGATTTTCTCTAGCGACAACTTTCCACTTTTTGATTCGCAACCTCCTGAAAACATGTGGACTAGAAAGCATTAAAATCTGCAAGAATCTCAAAATAGATATAAAGAGAGCTCATTGATTTTGTTCACCAAATAAATAATATCCTATAGAAACATGATGATTATGCAACAAGAATAGAAAGAAGAACTTAGAATCTTATAACTTCCAAGTTTCCAAGGTTCTTCTCAATGTTTAACAAAACAAACATGACACATGAGAGCTGGAAAAGCAAGAACCCGGGCAAAAAACTCTAACTGTTCCAATCCGCTGGATCACCTTATTAAATTTTCATGCTTCAAATTCCCCTGAACTAATGAAAAACGAGCCATATCGCCCAGTGCTGCCAGTTCATCATGATCTTATTAATAGAAGTCTGCAGGCCAAAGAAAGCATTCCCTTAATGCCTCTTTTATATACTCATTCATGCTGGTATCATGGTCACTCAGTTCAGTGTTTCTTCATGAATATAAATATATTGAGTTGGTCTTTGATAATGATGATACAATGCCTCAGGGAAGTGACATAATAGAGATTGATTAAAGGATGCATCCTAGTGCAATTTTCACACAAACACAAGATTTTATGCATAAATAGAACTGGCAAAAGATAGCAACCAGGTAGCCATGTTTATCACTGGCTGGGAGAAAGGGATAGAACAAACTAAGTAGTTAATTCGAAAAATTGTAACCTCTGCTTTTCATAATCTCAGTATTCCCAAAATAATATCTCAGTCATAAAGCCAATATATGATACTTCCTCTATAAGCCAACAATTTCTTTCAATCTTTTCTCACAGTTGAGCTTTGTTCCCTAACTACTAACTCTGTGTCATATATGTAATAGCAAACTCAAAAGAGGTTATTGAGGAAGAAAAAATCAAATAAAAAACACTGATTTAACTTCCTCTGTTTTGCTTCTGGACTGTTTCCAAGTTTGATAAAATAGATTAAACAGTGTATTAATCAGCAAAAAAACACTTCCAACATTGGCTTTTTTCTCATTGTTTTGAATACTTAGAAGAATCAGAACCCTCAAATTAAGAAAACTTTGCATATATTCTCATCAACAAGGGCCCTTTAAACTTAGCATTACTCGATATGTAGCCTCAAGGATTTTTAATTTATTGAATCATCCTAGACAATATAAAACAACAATAAAAAAATCCAAAGGCCTAATCAGAGGTTTTTGGAAACATTTTTCTTGCTTTCAACAACTATTGTCCATACAATTTCTGCTTCAAAAACGAAAGGAAGTATTTGGAACTCACTTTAAGCTGACTGGCAATAGAGTCTTGCTGGTTCGTCAGAGTTAGTATCGGACACCCAGTCCCCGACTCTGCCCCCAAATTAGCAAAAGCATTGTGAGTTGTCAACCATGAATGAAATCAATAAAGATTCAAAACATGGCAACAAACTGAATCATCACATAAAATATTATAAAGGGAGGATGCAAGCACACAAACTAACAAAGCATTAAAAGGGGCAAAAACAGACAAATAAAACACACAGGACAATGAAGAAGATTGTGCCCTCCACCTAAAAATCAGGGCATTTCTTCCCAAATTCTCTCAACCAAAGAAAGCAGAGCATTGTTCTCCAAAATCCAAGTCTAGATTGTTAGATTCAGCACCAAATGTTCATATTACCAGAAAAATAAATAAACAAATGGATATTAGAAGCAATATTTATAAATCCAAATATCCATATTGTTAAAAATAAAATAAATCCTCGTATTGTCAAAAAATAAATAAATAAATAAATCCAGATATTCAGTGTATCCAATATTCACATTGCTAGAAATTTAGACATAAATTAGACGAATGCCCACGTTCTCAGCAATAAAGTAGACGAATATCAAATTAGACACCATCACTCATTCAAATCCAATCTGAAATTTTTTAATTCAAAAAAACAGGAACTGAGTTCACCTGCCATGAAGAATTGACACTAGGAAGCGACGACCTGGTAGAGTACGGAGCCCGAAGCAAAGGTGAGCCAAACGGGATGGCCTCTAAATCCATTAATGATCAGGTCACGAACGAGGAAATGATAGACGAAAACGAGAGAAATGAGAGGAAATCCAAGCAAGTAGTGAGCGATTGGGATTAGAGAGATGGTTTTGAAGAGAAGATAGATGAACCCTAGAGTCCTGGGGAGTTTGATCTAGATTAAAAAACTAAAAAAGACACCCACCAATTAGAAGCAAATGGCTTTGATCTTCGTCCACACAGATAGAGAGAGAGTGTTACATAAACGGAGAGAAAAGAGTTCAGACAAGATTATGAGGGTTTTTGTCTCTCATTGTTGGTTGCCGGAAAGATTTATTTGTGACAATTGGGCTATATATGGTGGCTTCCTACTTCTTCCCACAACTATAAAATGATCAATAGTTGCGGCCGATTCAGTCCACTTCTCATTTGTTTTGGTGAAATAAGAATATATGAAGCGATTGTTTTTTTGGCTTTTTTTTTAAAAACAATTTGCCTTCAAAATTTACACCGTTGTTTTTTTTTTTTTTTTTTTTAATTTTGGCATAACTTATTTATGAATTTTTAATCTTTTCTTTTGAATTAAAAAAGCCAAAATATTTTACTTTTTCTATTTAAAAAAAGTCATATTTTAAATGGAAAAAAGCTATATTTTAAAATTTTTCAAAAATATTCTAAAATCTTCCCAAAATATTTTAAAATCTTTAAAATCCTCATAATATTTTAAAAGAACAATCACAATATTTTAAAATCTTTAAAATCCACACAAAATATTTTAAAAGAACAATATTTGAACATTTTAAACTATTAGACAATTGGACTATCAACCCCATCGCTCATCTCTTACTCTTGTGGCCGTAGTTAGATTTATTCTTTCTTGATAGGCTTTACCAAAAGCATTATTTGACTTTTATTATTATCTTCCGAATAGATGTTTTTAAGATCTGTCTCTTTAAATAACCAAAATATATCTTATTATTGTCGTACTTAATATAGGGTGAAGTGATAGGCAGTTGCTTTTAAGCGAATTTTGAAATTGGGTTGTACAATTTATGGCATGTTTTGGCCCGTGGCCCATATGGGTTTGGCTAGAGTTAGCCCGCTTTGCCCGATTGGCCTTAAATTTGTATTTAATTTTTTTAAGTAGTAAACAGTTATTAAGATTTTTCGAAAGATATTCTATAAAATTTAATATTTTTGTTATCTATTTCATAGCATAAAAGTTTTAAAAATAATTATTACTATAATATATAGTTAATATATTAAACTTTGTTTTTCTAACTATTTTATTTTTAATTTCTAAATTTATATTTTTAATATAATTTATATGATAATTTAATATTTAAAAAATCTTGTATGAAAATTTACGAAACGTATTTGAATTAAATAAATTACAGTTTTAATATTGGATATATTTTTATTTATCTCATGAATCCTATTTTAAATATTTACAATTTTATTTTTTATTTATCATTTAAATTTTATTTAATCATATAAGTTTTGATAAAAATGAAGTTGTACTAGTTTATAAATTAGAGTAGAGATTTAATAACTAAATTATCGAGTATATTTTAAATAATTTTATTACTTAAACTAGTGTTAATAACAAAATAATGTTATTTTTAAAATAATTAACAAAAATTTATACACTAATTTCTTTCCTAATATGATTATATCTTTTAGCAAGATAAATTTTCAAACAAATAAGATATTTCATTATTATATAGTTGAGATGCATTTTTGGAAAAAATATTTTTTTATTCCAAACATAAATGAAATTTATGTTGTTAACATTTTAAATTAATTAATATATGACAATAACTAAAACCACCATCAAGGATCTACATCTTTCTAATGTGGAACCATATATAATTATTAAATATAATGAGGATGAGGATGAAGATTAGAGGCATATGAGATTTCATTTGATACTTTGAAGTTGTTTTTTTCATATAGGTTATTAAGTTGTTATTTTATTGTTTTTAGTACTATTTAGCTAGTTAGTTGGGTACTTTGATTATAACAGTGTTATAACATTATTTATTTATTTAAGTTTATTCTTTTATTATTATATTGTTTAGGCTACGTCATTTATATGGCAATTATTATTTATTTTTATTTGAAGAATGATGAATTTGTAAAATTAATTTTAACATTTTTAGGTTTTATCCCTTTTTAGCCGTTTGGCTCATGACATAAATTTGGTAAAAATTTAGTCGAAAAACCAAACTGAAATAGAAATTAGTCAGATTATCCCAGCTCGTTTTTCACCCGTAGCCCAAAATGGGTTGAGCTGGCCCGTTTACCGATTCTAGTTGTTATATATATTTTCTTTTGGATATGTTAAAATATGCATTTGAATTATTTTTTTTGTGTAATTTAATTTTGGTTTCATCAATCAATTTTTTAATTATTAATTTTATATATTCTATTTTAATTATATAAAATAGATAAATATGATATTTTTGTAACAATGATTATAATAATAATTTTTATCATTTTAATTTTTATTAATATGTATTCAAAATGTTATACTTATATTATACGTATATTTTCATTTATGATAATAATAAATTTAAACAAATTGCTTTCATAGATATACTTGAATGGTAATTTTAAGCATATAAAAAAACAAACAACTTAATACTTAATAGAAATACAATATTAAAAAAACAAATAATTTTATACTTAATACTATTAAGTCTTATTGAGCATTCAACTAAATAAAAGTCCAATTGAGCATTCAATAAAAAACAAAACGTATAAAAATATGCTTTAGTAGTAAGGTACGGTACCCAACTAAAATTATGTCTCTATATCTCATTTTTCTTGTAGTGTGGAGCCATTCTCAATCCTTGAGTCCCAGACTCTCTAATTGGCTTGGGTAGAGCGAAAGCGATAGATGCAGTTACGATCACAGTCGTAGCTTGAGAATTTCTTTAGATCTCGGATGGCGATACGAATGGCGCGTTGAGTTCGTCTTATGAAATCCCCAGTTGCGTAGTCAGTGTGAATTAAGGCAGTCAGGGATTGCGTATTCCCGAGGCCCGAAGTGAACAAATGACGCATGGTGACATGTGTAAGTGTGGCGCAAACAGAGTGGACACTTGGCACATGGGAAGCCAGAATGTCGTGTTTTTATCATCGTAAACTAAGTGGGGAGAAAAGGGGCATGAGAAACACATGGCATGGTGATTGCCATGTGTCAAGATGATTGAGAAAGGTGTTCTACACTTAGACCAAAATGAGTTCGGTGGGGGAGAATGAGAAAAGGAATAGAAAAGATAGAAAGAATAGAAAGAAAAAAGGAAGAAAATGGAAAGAAAAAGAAAGAAAATGGGAGGAAAGGAGGTCCAGCTTCTACTGGTCTCCAGTGTTCGAACAGCGAGAGGTTCGATGGGTCAGGAAGTGAGCTAGTATGCGCTCCAAGAGGTAGGGGTTATCTCTACTCAGTTCATTAACACTTTGGGGTCATTCGATGGCCATGAGGTATAGCCCTAACGGTGGGGCTGGTTCAAGAATAGTTGTGATGGCTTGTTGATGATTTAGGACCGGTTTCTAGGTTTTTTGCATTCCCATAGCTGTAGTTGGAGCAGGTTGTGTGTTCTTTGGAAAATATGGGATTTAAGTGTGATGATTTTTGTGGCATGTGCATTTGTTGGATATGGGCGACATGTTAGGCTGTATATGTGGTTTCGATGCGAACATGGATTTGTGTGTGTTGTTGCTTGATTGAATGACATGCGAGATTGTGTAATCATGTTGATATCTTTATTTGATGTATTAACATGGGTTATATGATAGATGTGAATTATATGTATGAATATAATTGTATCATGATTTTAAATGTTGCATGTAGCTCTCATTATGCATGTAACATGAAATAACATGTAGTGGCATTTCTGCATGGCATATGCACGAGGACATCACTCTAAACGGGTGTGAGTGCATGACATGAATTAACACTGTGTTTGGTGTTTAATGGTGGGCTTTGTCTAAGGGACAACTGTAGCACCCCTTTCCCGGCCTGACTCTTTTGGCAGGTCAGAACTGAGTCCGGGTTGCTCTAATGTCACTCAATCACCTTATCAAAATCATTTATCAAAAACATGTTGTAGCGTTACATTTCATTTGGTATAAAATCCTTTTCAAATATCTTGACGTTTAAAAGGGTAAGCCCATTTCATTTCATTACATTGTAAAAGTACAATTACATAAAGGCATATCAAAGCACTGAGAATGATTTAAAATAGATATTGAGTTAAATTGTTTTTTACAAAAATCTCCCGATGTTAAAGAATATAGGGTGAATATATGTCGGAACATACTCACTTAATTCTTTCTTTATGACTTGACTCTCCTCGATCTTGCTTTTCGTTCCTATTCAATCGGTACCTGTGCATAGATAAAACTACACGCTAAGCATTTTCATGCTTAGTGGTCCTATACAATTTCATTCTCGGTTTCAGTTTAAATCAAATAATGCAGTTTTACTGAACAAACTTTCGAGATCTTTTTGGATGATCAATGTGATATCATCTGCTGCCTATTTCATATACAATCATTTATGGTTCATTGATCAAATCAAAAATATACACTTCCATATGCAATAAGTCATTGATAATCAAATTATGCATTTCACAATACTCTTTTCATTTCAATTATAATCATCTTTTCAATTCCAATTTGTCACGATCTCAAATCAATTCAATTTAGTTGCCCTTAACGAATTTAACCTATGTTCCCGATATACGGGATATCGGAATCACGAGCCTGATCCAGGTTACAGTAGGGTATAAAAGCGGTTTGCTCTGGTCACAGTTCCGGCTGGGTTCTTGACTTGTTATTAAAAAATCGATTAGTGAACACTACCGTCGCGGTCCGTGGGGCTGTGATCGGAGTGACACATCAATCCTGATCTTGCGATACTGTATTTTGGCCCTATTGGTATACCAATCTATCCTTCATCTGAACTAAGCGGTTAACATTCAATTAAGGCGTTTAAATCTTTTATAGCAACATACAATACAATATGTACATTTGTATAAACGGTTCATTTTCAATACTCATGCAATTTTCATTTGCAAACATTTCACAATCAATTAAAACAATTCAATATGCTTTTCTTATGCATTTAGAACAAATAGTTCAAATCTTGAAACGAGAATAGGAGAAGATAGAACAAACCAAAATCGTCTCTTTGATTCCGATCTTAGGAATCTCGACTTCAGTGCGGGCTTTCCTCCTTGTCAGCCCCTATTCAAATACAATAACAATCACATATTAGTAGGTTTCTAGGAGTTTTGGTCGAGGTTTGTAATACCACTAGCCTCTTCACTTGAAAAATTTTAGGAGATACATGAGCCATGGTGATCATGATTCCTCAGAAAATTTACAGCTCCTAAATCTATTTTAGTAGGAATTAGAATCATCTGATTTGGATCACCCAAACTCAAGTTACGGCATTTTAATGCCAAGTAGTCGACATATCTTCTCACTCGATTTACCTACTATTATTCCTAATTTAAAGGGTCTTAACTCCATAAATTGGTAATGATTCCTTCTACTAATTTTAAGCTATGGTTCTAAGGTTTCTTCTCCAACTGGAATCATCCAATTTGGATCACCAAAACTTAAGTTATTGCATTTTACATCCAGGCTACTCCAATTTGCATGAGAATCGATTTGTTCTTACACATAGCTCCACTTTGACAAATTTGTAGAACTTTGGGGATAAAATTTGCATACACTTCCTTCAAGTAAATTATTCCCCTAGAAGTATAATTTACCCAAAATTTTGAATCACTCAAATTGGATGAGTGAAACTCAACATGGCTAAAACACTATACTTGATACCCAAAGCGGGGCGTAATCCATGAGGCTGCAGGGCTCACCTTTAAACCCCGTGTTGGGAGCCTTGGAAAACTAAAATTTGCTCTTGGTCCCTTCAATAAAATTGTAGAACTATCTCTTATGGTTCTTTACCAATTAGAATCACTTCATTTGGATGATTATAACTTAATCTATATGAAACAAGAATAGGGTTTTAATGAAATTTTAGCCAGCATTCGCCTTTGAAAACTCAACATTTCCCTTTTACAAACATTCTGTGAAGCAATCCAAATGACCAATCTTTCTTAAAACTCAACTAACACAACCCCCAAACTCATTTACAACAAAACAAAACTCTTTTATCCATATTTGGGGTTTCCCCAACTCGAAACACAAATAAAAGGGGTTTAGAGGGCTGAGTCTTACCTCGGAATCTCTTTCAAACTTCAATACGAGGTTCCTCCTTGTTTTTGATCACTTTAGCCTTTGATTTTCATGGAGCAATTCACAAATCTCCCCATTCAAAAACCCTAGCTCTCTCCCTTTTTCTCAAAAACGGGATTGCTCCAAATGAGCTCCCTTTTGACCTCTTTTGGCCTTTAAATTCATTTTCTCCTAAGGCCATGTTTGGCTCCCTTTCTCTTGGCTTTTAACCCAAATTTTCGTTTAAGTCTCCCCATTATTCCCTTGCTCATTTATTTCTCTAATTTCATTAGACATATAAACTTATTTTACAATTGACCCTTAGGTCCTCATTTTACAAATTTCATATTTGCCCTTTTTCACTTGGGTTTATTTTCGAGTTCAATTAATTTCTCATTTTAGCATATAATATTTGCATTTGGTTTTTTATCCATATAATAATTTAATCAATATTTATTTAACAATTCTCGGAAAATACCCAAGTTGGCTCAATTAATACCTGGAATATATAATAATTTTTATTATAAAAATTCTAGGGTATTTTTGGGGCGTTACAACTCTCCCCCATTTAATAAAATTTCGTCCTCGAAATTACCTTCATTGAACAGTTGCGGATATTGTTGCCGCATCGTTTCTTCACTTTCCCAAGTAGCTTCCTCGGTCTTATGGTTTCTGATTAGTGCCCAAATAGTGCTATTTTGAGCCCTGTGTATTACAGGTTTTGAGCACTTTTTGTGTACTAATCAACCTAGTTAACCCAATTGGCACACTAAGGTCCCGGCTTTACTACTGATCACATTTTGAGGCTATTTTTGTAGTTATTCAAGCTAAATATGCCAACGTCATCGAGTCGACTCAAACGAAGAATCAAAGGTGAACTGCAGTGTGCGTCGGAAGTCGGAAGGCGGAAGCCACGAGCTGAAAGAAAGGTGGAACTCTACTTGTATTTTGTGGGTTGCAGATTTTCGTAACCTGCTAATTCGCCAGGGGTTGAGAACATGGCTTTGCGTGCCTCCGATTGACTGTAGTTGACCACCTTTTTGTGACTTTTTCCTAAACTACCCCCTATGTATTGATAGTAGTTCAGACATTTTTGTAATTTCCCTTGACTCTAAGCGGTATATAAGCCCGATTGACTCACATGAGGATCGATAACTTTATGCGATAAGATTAGCCGCAGCTTTTAGCTTTCACTTTGTTTGTTTTCTCATTTTCTCCCCACTTTCGCCGGCTCTCACACACTTAAACACCCCCTTGGGGATGACAACTCAAGGGGATGCTTGGCTAAATCCTAAATCCTTAAGAAGAGGAATGCCCTTTGAGCTAAGGTTTTGAGAGTAAATTGGTGTCCTACCTCTGCATTTTTCAAACGCGTGCGATTATTGCCATTTATGTCTACGTATCTTGCCTCGGGCTTAAATCCTTTTGATCTTTGATTGCTTGATGCAGCAGCTTTTTAGGGCTCCCGATGGATGCTTCTTTGCTAGATCAGCACGAGGCTCGCTTAGTTGCCATTTATTTGCCCTGCATGGGTTAGGTCGAAGAATCATTTTATTGCTTTGAAGTATAAAGACAAATAAATGTTGTATCTCGAGAAAAACTTTTAGGGTTGGAGTTTTATAGCTAGAAGGTCGAATCGGGAAATGACTATATAGGTCATCCTCAGCTATAAGGAAAAAGACGAGGACCTCAGGTTGCCACAAGACCTTAAGCCCGATGTCGAACTTGAGGAGTTCTTTTTATATTATGTTTCATTTTTCCTGTAGTTTTCAAACCACTTTAAAAGCACCTTTGTTTCTGAAAACCCCAAATCAAAAGTGACATCACCATTTTACATCAACGGTGTTAAATCATTTCTTGTGAAGAAAACCCATCCACAGTTTTGACCTTAAAGCCCTTTATCTTGTGGCTAGCTTCCGCTCTGTGATAAATTTAGGTTAAATATTGTTGATTAGGGTACCTATTGTGTACGAGATCAAATGGCGCCCGTTCTCTTAGGGGATGGTGCCTTAGTGTGAGTGAGAAATTTGTTGAACTTTGATCTACATCCTGATCTTTGAGTGAACTCTAATTCCTTTTATTTCCACTTCTTCCCCCAACATTTCAACTGCTTGGTAATTCAATTTTTATACTATGCATATTCAGATTTTCTTTGTTTTAGTTCTAACCAACCAAAACCCTTTTTGGTAGCCTTGTTTTTGGTTTCTTGTTGTGTTGTGTTGTGTTCATAGAACTTTATGCTCCACTGGGATAAGAACACTACAAAGCGCCGGACTAGAGAGAACAGTGCTCCCATAGGTGAGAATTTGTAGAGTGAGCTTACATAGTAATCAGATGGAACCTCCACCTAAGGAGCAACAAAGTCAGCAGGGGGTGCAGAGAAACCCCAATGCCTACAGATAAATGAGGGACCATATACACCCATCAAGGGTGAGTGCACCCTCATGCATTGTACCTCCCGCAGAGGATGTGGTTGTCAGGCCTTATTTGGTGCCCCTGCTCCCAACTTTCCATGGTATGGAAAATGAAAACCCATACACACGCATCGGGAGTTGGGGTTTGCCTGACTTTCAAAGGAGGGTGCAAGCAGATATGGAGTTCTTTGAAGTTGAAAGCCTTTCCTTAACGTTGAAAGATAAGGCTAGATTTGGCTTAATTCTCTAAGGCGGGGTTATCGAAAAGTGGGCGAGCTACAGGCGAGTTTTTGAAGAAGTTCTTCGGTGTACACGGGACCACTTGACTTGAAGGCGGTTACATTTCGCGACCATGATGATGAAGTTCTACCCGATCTTGGGAGGAGTATATGGAGACCATCGTCATTACCCTCTTGTGGTTTGATACTTGGGTGCTGGTTAACCATTTACATGATGGGATGTCCCTGCCACGTGAAAGCGGTGTTAGAAACCATGTAATGGAGGGACTTCTAGCAGAATCCAAATGAAGCCATGGAATTCCTCAATTATGTGGCTGAAACTTCCAAAGCATGGGATGAGCCTAATCCCAGGGAGGTAGACAGGATGAGGCCACTAGCAAATCAAAGGGGAGGCATGTACTCACTCTCAGAAGAAATGGAGATGAAAGCAAAGCTGTCTACCTTGGCTAGGAGGTTGGAAGAGCTTGAAATGAGGAATCAACATGAGGTACGAGCAATGGATGAGGCATTTATGCCTAACCAACCATGCTTCAATTGTCAGTCCACTAGGCACCAGGAGAGCCTTGCCCAAGTGTTCCTTGATGAGGACACAGTGTTGGTGAACAAGCCCGATCTTTGTGGACATATAAGCCACCCCTGACCACGACCCTGTCTGACGATACCTACAGCTGACTGGGAGGAACCACCAAAACCTCTCCTGGAAGCCAAAACCTCCTCCGTATGTGCCTCATGTTGCATATCAGCAACATGAATCCTCATCCCAGCCTCAGCCGCCACCATCCTCATCTCAGGTTAGACGGTATTATGAACTTGAAAGCGGGTGGTGGGCGACTTTGTGGAAACGAGGAAGCGGATGGATGCGGGCTGATAAGAATTGACGCTATAAATCAAAGAAAATGGATATGCCTGGAACGGAAGTTTTCCACAATGACCAACTGATTCGTTTGAGTTGGCCGACAGCGACGAAATGTGGAGGAGGGTTTCATCTGGGACCATGACGATTCTGCGAAGTACATGAAGTGAGCCTATAGATGGATGAGGTCGAGCAATTACTCGCATTGAGAAGTGGTAAAGGCTCGAGCAAACTAGTACCCAAAGCGGAGTAGAAGAGAGGACCAGAGGCTAAAAATTTGTGAACTAGAAGAGGTGGTGACCCCAGAAACTATAGTGAAAAATAGCACACCTCCACCTTTTCCTCTTATGTAAGCTAAGAAAAAGAGCCACCATCAAACTGAAATTTTGAAATATGAGAAGTGTTGAGGCAAGTAAAAGTCAACATCCCCCTACTTGATATGATCAAACAAGTCCCCACATATGCCAAATTTTTGAAGGACTTGGTAATGCAGTGAAGAAATTTAAATGTTGTGAGAAGGCCTTCTTGATTGAATGAGTTAGTGCTATCATCCGGTCTGAGACCCAGGTGAAACGCAAGATCGAGGTTGTCGACCATCTTGGTTAATATTGGAGGCACTTGTGTAGAAAAAGCATTGTTGGACCTGGGTGCCAGTGTAAACCTACTTCCCTATTCGATGTACAAGCAGCTAGGGTTGGGAGAACTAAAGCCCACCTCCATCACATTGTCCCTTGCAGATAGATCCATGAGATGCAGGGGACGGAGTGGAAGATGTTATCTGAGTGGAATGAATTACTATCCAGTAGATTTTGTTGTACTTGACACAAAACCAACTGTAACAGGGGCTAACTATGTGCCTATCATCCTAGGGAGACCATTCTTAGCCACTTCCAATGCGATTATCAATTGGCGAAATGGGGTAATGCAGCTCACGTTCGGAAATATGACCTTAGAACTTAACATCTTCCACTTGAGTAAAAAGCACATGCAACCAGTGGAAGATGGCCTAGAAGAAATCTGCATAATTGACACAATCCTGGAAGAACAGGCCGACTAGTAGCAAATGCAGGATGTGCTGACCGAGGAACTGGTTAAGTGGTCTAAAGAGCAGCAGGAAGCCCAAGACATGAATGTTGTGCAGGGGCATTGGCAAAAAAAGCAAGAAATTTTGCCTTTAACGATTGAGGAAGGAACCAGTGAACCTAAAAAACTGGACCTTAAACCTTTGCTTGTGGAGTTAAAATATGCCTATCTAGAAGAGCAGGAGCAGTGCCCAGTTGTCATTTCCTCCCTGCTTAGTACTTCACAGGAAGGTAGCCTGCTGGACATCCTCAGGGAGAACAAGCAGGCTATAGGGTGGAAGATCACTAATCTGAAGGGTATTAGCCCAATAGTTTACACCCATCACATCTACTTGGAAGGGGCTGAGTCGATGGCGACCACGAGAGAAGGCGGATCCTCATATGCGAGGGGAGTGGATTCGAAGCGAAGTCACAAGTTCTTTGCCAAGCTTGTATCATTTACCCCGTAACTCAGATAACACTTGGGTGAGTCAACTTCGGGTTGTGCCTAAGAAATCGGGGTAACCAGCGTAGCAATGAAAAGGGAAATGCCCACCCGCCTTACTACTAGGTTGGAGGGTATGTATTGATTACAAAAGACTAAATGAGGTGACAAGGAAGGATCACTTCCCTTTACCCTTCATGGATCAGCTTCTAGAAAGGATTTTTAGGCCACTGCTTCTGCAATACGGATGGCTGTCGGGATATTTTCAAGTGAAATTCTTTGCGGAAGATGGGGAAAATACCACTTTCACATTCCCGTTTGGCACATATACCAGGGATGCTGGCCTTCTGTAATGCCCTTACCACATTCCGGCGATGCATGCTCGAGTGTCTTGAGTGATCGGTGGCGCATTGCGGGGTTTATGGATTCTAATACAGGTTTATGGAGAGACTTTGAAGGATACTTGAGAACTTAGAAAGCGTCTCACTGCAGGTGTATAGAGAAAAACGAGTATTGAGCTGGGGAGAAAATGTCATTTTATGGTCAACAGGTGTGTTGGGGCATATTATTTAGAAAAAGGAATCGAGTTAATGTAGTCGACATGATTTCCAAAGCTGCCTCTCCCACAAATGTAAGAAGCTGTAGAGGCAATTCTTGGAGCATGGGGCTTTATGGGGAGGTTCTCATGGACTTCTCGAAGATTGCAAAGCCTCTTTAAAAGCTGCTGGAAAAGGATGCGAATTCATTTGGGGTGAAAGGCTTGAAAAGGAGCTTGAGGAACTCAGACTATTAACCTTTGCTGATAGTGAGGGCCCCAACGCGATTACCTTTCGAGGTGATGTGCAATGCAAGAGATCTCGCCATTGGGCGGTTCGGCTTTAAGGGAGGAGAGAAAGCCCTATGTGGTCTATTATGCAAGCGAGACGACAGGCGAGGCACGGAGGAATTACACCACCACGAGAGAGAAGCGTGACGATTAATTAATACCTTGGATGATGAGATTACTTGGTTGGGTCAGGACATAATCATATTTCTGAATCCTTTCTGACCTTGAAGTATGCTGCAAACGAGAATGCTAGGCTAGGCTTATCGGATGGGTTCTCTAACTGCCAAAGTTCAACCTCATAATTAGGGACAAAAGGGTGTGGAGAATGTTCTTGAGATCGCTGTCGAGATTAACAATGGCACGTAACACTCCACGACCCTCGATCAATGATGAATTCCTTGAGGAGTCCCTGCTCCGGGTTGAGAACACACCCTGGTATGCCCACATTGCCAATTGCTTGGCAACAGGGGAGCTACTAGTAGATTGGAAAGCACAAGACAAGAAATTCTTCTTTGCAAAAATTCACTCCTATTATTGGGAAGAACCCTTCTTGTACAAATACTGTACTGATAAGATAATCAGGAGATGTGTGCTTGAAGCAAAACAATAAGGAATACTCAGCCACTGCCATGAGAATGCATGTGGAGGCCATTTTGCTTCCCAAGCGCGGGAGAATTTTCAGGTTGAATTTCCATTGGCCCTCTCTTTTCAAGGATGCCCATACCATGTGTAGAGAATGTGACAAATGCCAAAGATTGGGGAAAATCTCTCATCTTTATATGATGCCCTTAAACCCAATTTTGGTAGTTGACCTATTCGATGTTTGGGGCATCGATTTTATGGGACCATTCCCTTCCTCCTTTGGATACATCTACATTTTAGTGGGAGTTGACTATGTGTCAAAATGGGTTGAACCAGGTGCCTTGAAACGTGAGACCACGGTAAAATCTTGAAATTCCCTAGGGAGAACATCTTCTCGGTTAGGGTCCCGAGGCCATAATTAGCGATGGAGGTTCACATTTCTGCAACAAACCTTTCGAGAGCCTCCTAGCCAAATATGGTGTCAAGCATAAAGTGGTCACCTCGTACCATCCTCAGACTAGTGGTCAGGTTGAGCTAGCCAATAGAGAAATCAAGACAATACTAATGCAAGTGGTGAATTGCCCAGAAAGGAGTTAAGTGCTCCTCAAGGCCCGTTGCTCTTTGTGGGCATATAGACCAGCCTACAAAACCATCCTTGGCATGTCCCCTTATCGCCTAGTTTATGGCAAGGCATGTCACCTGCCTGTGGAAATTGAGTATAAGACATGGTGGGTAGTGAAGAGGTGAACTGGATATCAGAAAAGTGGAGCTGGTCTCAGGCTCCTGGATATCGGCAAAGTGGAAGGCTGAGGAATGATGCCTACTTCAACTCAAAAATTGCAAAAGATAAGTTAAAGAAGTGGCATGATCAACTGATAGCAAGTAAAAATTTCAAAAAAGGAGACCAAGTCTTTCTCACGACTCCGAGCTCCACCTTTTTTAAATGGCTTAAGAAGTTAAGATGAGACTAGGCCATTCCGCAATCCGGAGTGCATGCCGATGGATCGATGAACCGACTCAACTCCCAAAGACAATAGGGTGTTCAAGGTCGATGGGCAAGAAGTTTGAAGACCTTGGCAAACCTGACACTTTCGATAGACAGGAGGAGATTTCCCTATGGCGGCAAATTCAAAAAACTACCTGGTAGGAGTAGAAAACTACGTTAATATAGAAGTCCTTCTAAGGTGCTAATTTGGATATTGCATTGTTTACATTTTAAAGTACTGATTTTAGTTGTTTCATTTTGTTTTTTAGTTTTGTTTTTCACTTTGATTTTTCTATTTAGCATTGTTCCTCCTCAATTTTCAGTTCATTTTGGTGTTTACCTTGGAAGAATTTAACGGTGTGAGAATTTCGAGTTTGTGAGAATTTGTATAGAAAAATGTAGAAATTTTTTACTTTTTTGACTGCGTTCTAGTTCAAATTTGTAACCTAGTTGCACAGTTGTTTCACTGTTTTCTTGTTCATCTTCTTTCTGCACACCTTTGGCTTCCTTCGACCTTTCATTTCTCTTGCATATTCAGTTTTTCTGGTTGAGATAATACTGCCACCTCATGTTGTGATGTGATGTTGATAACCATTTGGCATGCCTCTTTATCTATCGATTCACTTCTTATACTTTTCCTTCAAGTTTTCATTCAGTTTTGAGTGCTCATGTCTTTTCATGTGCCGGTGAACTGTGGGGCATCCTTCACGGGTATGGGGTGACAAAATCTTATCTCCCTGCCGCACTTCCACCCGCGTAGTTCTAGCCTTCCACGGCCCTGCCGCCGCAGTGCTGCCCAGCCCACTTTAACTCATTCTTTGCTCGGGATCCGTCATCAGGTTCACGCCTCTGGCTGGCTGTGCCTCCCACCATGGGCCTCCCAGCCCTTGCCCCCGAGGAGGTACCACACTCGGGTTGGCCCTACTCCTCCCTCTCCACCACATCTTAGGCCATCCCGGAGGTCCTGCGAGTCGAGGCTGAACCTGCGGCTGGGGGTCTTGGCTCCCGGGGCCTCGGGAGCCCCGATCACCACCCCATCAAGGCCTGATTGGAGCCCCTCTGTGGACACATCCCCGACCTCCATCATCGACGACCATACCGCTATGACCACTATTCCGGGAATGCGATTGCAGTCTGAAGGGATGTCTACGACTAGTTTCATTATAAAACTCCACCATTTTTCTGAATCCTCTGGAGCTCCTGGGTTTGGGTGTTTCTGTTGGAGGTGCATGGACAAGTGGCTGCAGGTGTCGGTTTCTACCCTCAATTGGTCAACGAGTTTTACCACCGCGATGACGCATCGAACGAGCCCGATTTGAAAGCGGTATTCATTTTTTTCCATCGATGGCGACGGGGATAACGAGACCTCGGACATAGTAGCTACTTTCAATTTGCCGGTGGTCCTCGCCAACTCGGCAGATTATAGATAGTGGCCCCATCCCTCGACCAGGGAGATGGTTCGTCTACTATCCCGGGACACGACAGCCGGGACCATCTTGTTCAGGAGGTAGCTTTCGTCGCATATGCTCCTTATAGACCATATCTTTGCGGTCAATCTTTTGCTCAACACATAGTCAGAGGGAGATGAGCCGTTCAGGCTCTACTCTCACGCATCTCGGAAGGGTTTACGAGTTGCCGTAGGGAGCTTATTATGACATCCTTGTTCCACTTTGAGGCAAGGTTCATGGTAGGAACGACCGGAGGCGAGTCAGCGCCACATTTCCCGCGACTCCTATGCGGTGTTAGGCACATCGGCTTCCTGCGAGCCCGGGCTTGAGGCGTCAGTGATTATGAGGCTATCATTACGGTTAACCCCGGTCTTGAGGTAGGCCTACGGCACACCTCCCACCTCGAGCCCGGCCGTGGACCGATATTAGCGGTGACCTTCTACGGAAGGACGACCATCTCCATGATGCATGCGAGGGCATCGGGTTCCGGGATCTCAGTTCCGGCTCATTTTCCTTTGCTCCATTACCCACTGCTCCTACGTCCTCTGCACCTCCAGAGCCCCTGGCCTCCAGTACCACAGCTCCTAGATGTTGTTAGACCAAGCACTTCAGCGCCACCTCCGCAGTATATCACTATTTCCACCCGGGACTTTCTGACCATCATGGATGCAGTTCGTGCCTTCTCCGTTGCTTCATCATCCTTTGTGGCTGCCCATTCAGCCTTAGCTAAGAGGATGACCCGCTCTGAGGTTATCCTCATGCAGATTCAGAGTCACCTGAGCCTATCCCCGATTTCCCCATCGATTACTGCCGGGCCTCTTGACTCCTCCCCTCAGGCGCCACTACCCAGCGGCCTAACGGGACTCTCTTGACATGCTAGCATTAGCGGCCCGGTGGTAGCCTCCACCGGCCAATGACACCTCGGCACTTATTTGGATGAGGCTGACCCTCCGCTGACTTCACATTGAGGAGGTAGCACTTCCTTCTCTAACTTTCGTCAGGCCATTCTGGACAATGTGATGTCCCAGTTGGGGAGAGTAGAGTTAGCGAAGGAAGTGACTTTTACACTTTTGATTTTACTGTCCTTTTAAGCAAAGCCCATTTTGTATGTTTAGTGGCTTGCTGTTTGTACCTTTTTATTGAAGCTATTTGTTTGTTTTTGTAAAAGCTGAAAACATAGTGACATACATTCCTATACATACCATACAACTAATTTTCTCAATTCAAATTGCATCCATTTTTGCCCCCATTTTTTTTTATGGTTTGCCTAACATATGAGTTGGAAAATTGGCTCTTGCTTGATATGTTGATGTTAGAGTAGTTCCATGCATGATTAAGTAGATGATCAGTTGAACTCTCATGGTGTTCAACCTTCTTCTTCCACCTTTAGTTGACCACACAATGCATCGTTTTCTTGATAGGTAGAGCGCTAACCCTCCTTACTTTTACCAAAGCACCTTACACAGTTTCGTTGACCACCCATAATAGGTTGAGGACCCCCGAGAAAGAAGGCGATGAAGTCTTCCAAAGAAAGAAAAGAAAAAGAATAGAAAAGCCGTGATGCTTCGCCTTGAAACTCGAGCACGGTCCGAGGGGTATATGACTAAAGTCTTTAAAGCCCAGTGCCCTAAACCAACTGGTTGGGAGCCGCCGACTTAGTACTCGCTACATGGGTGGATGGGTGAGGTCTAGCAAGTTGTAGGTGCTGAAGTCTCGAAATCATTCGGAGTTCGGGGTGAAACCTGAAGAGTTAGTAGTCGAAAGATCCTTATGACTTGATGCCCTAAGCCTTAGTTAGTTGGGAGTCATCGGTGGATCCCCGTTACATGGACTTTGGTGAGGTCGATTCCTCAGCATTGCACCCTACAACACAAAAAGAAGTGTAAAATAAGAGTGGAGCCAAATTTATTTGGGTTGGTTAGTGTTTTAGGTCTCGACAGTAGCTTGGTTGGGGAGAGAGTACAGTTTGGTAACTTCTTGTTAAGCCCGATCATATAAACAGATTTTGAAAGTTTGGTCGATTCAGCAGGTTGGATACTCTTCTAAAACTTGATTTTGCATGGCATTCATTCTCCTAAGATTATTATTGTGCAGGCTCTTAGTGATTCATATTGAGGGTTAGACATTACTCGTCCACATACTTTTTGAGATACTGTTTTATTTTGTGAAAATATAATTGGTCTGCTCTCTCTTTCTTCCTGTCATTGTTAAGGGACTAGCAATGTGTCGGTTGGGGGGAGTGATTAGTGCCTAAATAGTGCTATTTTGAGCCCTATGTATTACAAGTTTTGAGCACTTTTTGTGTACTAATCAACTTAGTTAACCCAATTGGCACACTAAGGTCCCGACTTTACTACTAATCAGATTTTGAGGCTATTTTTGTAGTTATTCAGAAGCTAAATATGCGCAACGTCATCAGTGGCGCTCAAAACCACGAAGAATCAAAGTCGAACTGGAATCTTGCGTTAGAAGTCGGAAAGAAAATGAAGCCGAAATTTGAAGAAAGTGGAACTCTACGAAATTTGCGGGGTTGAGAATTTGTAACTTCTGAAATTTATGAGATTAAGCCCTGTAACTTGAGGTATTCATGAGGTTAAATTTCACAACACAACGATACCTCTAGTTTAACCTGTAGTTAACCACCTTTTTGTGACTTTTTCCTAAACTACCCCCTATGTATTGATGGTAGTTCAGACATTTTTTTAATTTCCCTTGACTTTGAGTAGTATATAAGCTTCAATCAAGCTCTGTATAGGGATCAATAACTTTATGCAATAAAATTGGAGGCAGCTCCCGGCTCTGCTGTTTGTTTTCTCTGAAGGAGTTCTCCCCCTTTCCTTCACTTTCTCACACTTAAACACCCTTGGCGCGGGAGGAGGACAAGCAAGGGGATGCTTGAGTAAATCCTCGTCCTTAAGAGGAAGGCGCAGACGGGTTTTGAGGTAAGCGGGTGTCCTCTTTGTTTTCAACGCGTCTGATTGTTTACCATTTATGTCTACATTATCTTGCCTCGAGGCTTAAAATCTTTTGATGTGATTGGCGGTGCTAGAGGCTTTAGGGCTCGGTGGATGCTCTTGCTAGATCAACGAGGCTGTTTGGATTACCATTTGTTACACACCTTTGTAAGAGTTAGGTCGAAAGAATCATTTTTATTTCTTTGAAATATAAATGAAACCAAACAAATGTATCTTAAGAGAAAAACTTTTAGGGTTGATTTTTATAGCTAAGCGAGATCGGGTTCGGGAAATGACTACAAGGTCTGCATCCTCAGCGAGGAAAAGAACAGAGGACCTCGGTTGCTAGGATTACCAAAGCCCAGGTGGCCGGACTCAGAGTTCTTTTATATTATGTTTCATTTTGTTTTGTAGTTTTGAAAAACCCGAAGCACATTTTACGAAAACCCCAAATCAGTGACATCACCATTTACATAATGGTAAATCATTTCATGCGAAGAAACCCATCCACGAAGTTCGACCTAAAGCCATTTATACTACTTGATAGCTTTGTATCAGCGAGAGTGGAGTATTAGATTCTGAAATATTGTTGTTCAGACCTCTTTGTGACACGAATCGGTTCTCCATAACACTTTGTTCAGTAGAATCTTCTTGTTCCTCAATTCTTTCACCTCACGAGCCAAAATCTCTATGGCACTTTGACTAGCGGAATCTTCTTGTTCCACAATTCTTTCACCTCATGAGCCAAAATCTCTATGGCTCTTCCTCATAGGTCAAATCTGGTCTTAGCTCAATTGTCTCCGAAGAGACTACATGTGACGGGTCTGATCTATACCTCCTTAGCATTGAGACATGGAAAACATTATGGATATTTTCCAGTTCGGAGGTAATGCCAAACGGTATGCCACTGGACCTGTACTGATCACTTCATAGGGACGATAAATGCAGAGGCTCAAACTGCCTGCACCCAAATCCTCATCACCTTCTTCAATGGTCTTTCAACACTTTTACGCCAATCTCATATCGAATATCTTTTCTTTTCATGCTGACATACGATTTCTGTCTATTGGTGGCCACTTTCAATCTTTCTACAATGTTCACTTTTCTTGGTCTCCTTTGTATCAAGTCGGTCGGTCCTTTCTTTTAAACCGATTCAGTCCAACCTGATGGGTTACGCATTTTCTTCCATATAAAGCCTTGTAAGGCGCCATTCCAATACTTGATTGGAAACTGTTGTGTAATACACCAAATTCAACTAAGGAATGTCCCATCCCGACTACCCTCGCAGAAATTGATCCCACCTGACTCATAACATATCTTAGAATGCAGATCACTTATTTCGATTGTCCATCGTACAATGGTGAAACGTTGTGCTAAAGTTCAGTCGAGTGCCTAAAGCCTCTTGCATTTTTCCCCAAAATCTCGAAGTAAACCTTGGATCTCGGTATGAAATAATGGATATTGGAATCCCATGCAACTGAACTATTTCCTTAATATACAGTTCTGCTAGCTTGTCAAGTGAATAGTCGGTTCTCATTGGTAGGAAGTGAGCTAACTTGGACAATCGGTCCACTACATTGCATGAGTCATATTTCTCATGTTAATGGTAGCAACTAAATCCATGGTAATTAAGTCCCATTCCACTCCCAGGAATGATACGATAGAAATTGCAATAATCAGAAGGAACTTGATGCTCTGCCTTTACTCTTTGTGAAAACCAACACTGGTTACAAACTTTGATACATCTCTTTTCATTCGGGACCACGAGAATGACATTTTCAAAATCTTGATACATCTTTGTGCTCACAGGGATTGATAGCAAAGATCCGCTATATGCCTCTTTCAAGTATGGCTTTCCCTCAAATCATTATCTCGGGTACACAAACTGATCTTTATATCTGAACCCCATCTTCATTTACTACAGTAACCTTCGATTTCTTTACCATTTCCAATTTGACTTACTATAGCAGCAATTTTCTCATCTTTCTTTTATGCCTCAGCACTCGATTAAAAAAACTCGGTCTCGCTATCAGATGCATCCTCTTTTGTACCATAAATGCATCAGCAAACAGCAAGCATTCAATGCTCGAGCGTTGCGTGTCTTTCTACTCAAAAGCGATAGGTCACTACATTGGCTACTCTCAGGTGATAATAATCATGCAGTCATAATCTCTTACAAGGCTCTTAACAGCTATTGCTTGAACTAGCTTGAACTCTACAAGATGGAGAAAACACCAGGGAATTGCCTTCTCCTTCTCCGCTCTACTAGGTAATCTCTCTTTCGTATGCAAATGAGAAACACTCCTCATTTACAAGACAACTTTTGGTCTTTTCTCTTTAAAAAATTAAGGCCTTGTTTGGCCTTCACTTTTATTGAAGTTTTTTCCCATTTTTGCTATTTGGTCCTTCATTTCTCTTTCATTTACACTTCAACTTAACCCATTATTCCACTTCTTTATTTATAACCTTTGGGTCCTGAATTGGTAAATTTCTAATTTACCCTTATTTCTTGAATTAATTTTTTTGGGTTTTTATAATTTTTTTATCAACTTAAACGCTAAAAAAATGCAATTTAATTTATTTTATACCCTAAACATGTTATCAAATTGTTATGGTATTTTCAGGGCATTACACAAGCCTTACCTTGGAGGACGAGGCAGGACAGGGTTTGAGCCTACCTCGAGTGGTTTGTGAGTTTGAGGACGTTTTTCCGGATGAGCTATCGGGATTACCTCTGTAGAGGGATGTAGACTTTGTCATTAAGTTACACCCTGGTATGTCGCCCATCTCTATTACTCCGCATAGGATGGCGTCGGTTAAGTTGCAGGAACTCAAGGTCTAGATATAGGAATTGTTGGACAAGGGTTTCATTAGACTGAGCACTATACCATGGGGTGCTCCAATTCTGTTTGGGAAGAAGATGGACAAGACCCTTTGATTATGCATTAACTTTCGACAATTGAATAGGATTACGATCAAGAATCGGTATCCTTTACCGAGGATTGATGATTTGTTTGATCAGTTGAGAGGGGCGCGGGTGTACTCTAAGATAGATCTCCGCACCGGGTACCATCAGTTGAGTGTTAAGGAGGCTGATGTCCCTAAGACAACGTTTAGGACATGGTATGGGCATTTCGAGTTCACAGTGATGCCTTTCAGATTGACGAATGAGCTAGCAGCATTCATGGATCTCATGCATAGGGTATTCCAACCCTATTTGGATCAGTTTTTTATAGTCTTCATTGACGACATTTTGATCCACTCAAAGTCTAAGGAGGAGCATGAGGATCATTTGAGGGTCATTTTGCAGGTTTTGAGAGACCATCAGTTGTATGCCAAGTTCAGCAAATGTGAATTTTGGCTTATTGAGGTGAAATTCTTGGGACACGTCATGTCGGCTTCAGGTATGTTAGTATACCATGAGAAGCTTAAGGTTGTTATGAGTTGGGAGGGAATTCGAAGTGAGTCTTTACGTCTGGATTTCTTAGGATTAATGAAGTACTACGGGAGGTTCGTGAGATTTCTCTAGCTAAGCGGCTTTATGTGAGGTTGACCGGGAAGAGTGCATCGACTAGGGCTTTGCGTAGGCCAGGCCCGGGGAGTCTGGATGGAAGCATGGTTATGTCGATTCCCTTCTTCGAGTTCTTCGTTAGGGGCTGGAAGTGCTTTGCTTTGTCCTAGCACCCTCTAGAGTCCACGATGGTCAGTGTATGGTACGAGGAAGGAGAGTCTTCAAACATAAAATTTCATATATTCTTTTTCTTCATTTTTTTCTCTCTTTTTTTACAATGTCGATCTGGTATGGTTGCTTGGACGTATTTGTAATGGGTCTATCATGGCTGCTTGGACGTATTTGTTTTTGTTTTGTTTAACCATTGATGCCTATTGACGCATTTTAATGAGATTTGGTTTTTGGCATACTTGTGCACAAAACTTTCTATCTTTCAATCTTTATGCATTTGCCAGCTAGGGGAGCAGTTGACCTAAAACTAGCTTTTGAGAAGCCTCTATTGGTTTTGTGATGGGTTTTGGTTCAGTTTGGGATTGCTCTGCGAGTTCCATACTGACTAACGGGCAGGGCCATTTTGAAGGCAAATCGGTGGCTGTAGTCGAGGACTGAGCCCATAGGCGTGGGCTTCGTTGGTTGCTAGATCCAAAGAGTTGGGTGCTTACAATCAATGAAATCACGCATGTTTTAGATGCCCTGTAAGATAAAACGTCTTGTGAATACCAAGCGTGGGGGGAGAGGAGCACATCTCTCGATGCGAGGCGATATGTCGCATTTAGCCAGCGCCTGCCTCCAGTGCCTTGCCACACATATAAGGATAGGGGTCCAGATGTTAATTTCTTTACCGTTACTCAAAAACCTTTCTCCCGAAACTTCTTTGAGCATCCGCAACACTCCTGAAGATATTGGCAAAGGAGTTGTTGAAGATTTATAACCATTTTCGATCTCCTGGTGGGTTTTTCCTTTGCTTCGCTTCCGATTTTGCTTGTACAAATTGTTTTGTTTATGGTTGTTTTGTTCTGGTCTTGCCTCGAGTGCGTGTTCGTCCGTCGTTAGTAAGGTTCTAGGGGCAGAACTGTCACCCTTAGGGGTTTGGGATGCATCTGAGCCTGGGTGTGCTCTTGGTTTTTTTTCAAAGATGTCGCTACTCGAATAGCTGAATCGAAGCAGGAACTTGGGTTTTACTTTCGAGCCGTTTTCATTTATCTTATCAAAAGCATTTTTATTTATGTCATTTCATTTTAGAGTTTTCAATTATGCGGAAGCATTTCATTTACCATAGGCATAAGGCCTTTTTAAATATTACGGAAACGGTTGCAAACGATAGGCCCATAAACATTTACATTTATACAAACACATTTACATTAAGGCATTCTATGCCTTGAAGAATCCTGAAACAATATTTCTAAAAGTTTTAACTCGTTTGACTACAAAATATCAATGTTCGAATCGTGTATGCTTTCGTATCGGTATATACTTATCGCCCGCGGGCTTCTCTATGACTTTGCGCTTCTTGTTCTTGGCCTTCTTTCCTATTCACTCGATACCTGCGCATAATTAAAAATTACACGCTAAGCATTTTTATGCTTAGTGGTTCTATACAGTTCTCTATCTAACACAACATGCCTTTATCCAAACATGCTTGTTACTCTATTTCAATGGTCAATGCATAAACAATACACATGCTTATACATTTGTACATACTTTCATTTACAAACATGCATTTTCAATGCAACAATTCCTTCACAATTCAATTCATGAGATTTAAGCATATATATTAAAGATCTTATTTGGTTTTATAATCTGTTTATTCATCAAAGTTTGTTATGTCACCTTGACTATTCAATTTATTTTCACGACGGATTCCGCTTGGTGAATCCCGTCTTGTGTATCATTCTATAATGTGCTTACCTATTTAGCAATTTCGGTTCACCATCATGACGGATGCCCGGTGGTGCATCCTGTGAGGTTATTTATCAATATAATCACATCCATCATGGATGTTGATTGGTGCATCCCGCCAAGTGAGACATTTAGCAATATAATTATTCGATCATGGCGGATTCCGATTGGTGCATCTCGCCAAGTGGGTCATTAATAATTCACTTTGATTCGTTATGTCACAATATGACAATATCATTTGCAATTCAAATAAATGCACACAAGCAAATATTTGATAATTCATCCCAATTTCTCTATTTCAAAAACATTATGATTTCGGATTACCTTTCAATTGGCGTATGCATGTTCCAACAATCATTTCACATTTTACACAGTAAACTATCAATACACTTAGTAAGGATAAATTCAGTGAACAAACCAAATTATCGATCTCTTGTCTCTTCGATGCCGAGTCTGCCAGGTCGGTTGTCGTCTTCGCGTGCGAGTCAAATACAAATTCTCCACTCTTGATGGTTAAACAAATAATCATACTAAAAGAATACGCTTGTGGGGTAGCGAGGTCGGTGCGTTTTTTCTCTCATATACACCGGTGAAACCTTTATTAGGGTCCACTAAACAATGATGTCTGAATCACGAGACTCAACGGTGCAAGGGGTACAAAAGCAGAGGAGTTTTCGAAGCTTCTGATATCGGTACCACTTTGATGGTCTGGGGTACCACTTTGCCTACGTCAATGGGTGCGGTACCACCAACTTATGGTATCGGTACCACTAGCGAACTTTCTGCCAATGATAGCAGATTTGCCATTTCTCACCTGAGCCTGAGGCCTCCGCTTTAAACCCATGTGTATGCCCACCATGGAATCGACTCAAACGACTGTAAATTGGGTTAGAACCAATCAAAACCTCCTTTACCCAAGTTAGGGCTTTTTTCTCCAAATCAAGAAATCAAACCAAACTGAAAATAAACTCAAATATCATCTGAACTGACCATGAAGCCCGAAAACCATTGGATGGATTAGGGTTTAACCGACATCATTTAAAGAAATCTAGGGTTTATGTCATACCTTGAAATCTCTTGTCCTTTGAAGCCCTAGCTTTCTTCTTCCTTCCTCCTTACAAGATCTTGCACCAAAGAGCAAGCCCCACACCAATCTCTTGATCTTCGCACGAAACCACAGATTTTCCTCTCTCAGAAGCTCTCGACACGTTTTTGCCTGAGTGTGCATTCTTAGACGAGTGTGGTCTTAAGTCTTATTCTTCATAAGGCCTTGTTTAGTACAAATGCATTCTTTTTACTTAAGTTTCTCCCAAAATGCTTTATAGCCCATATAGTTCCTCTATTTGCACTACAACTCTCCTTAATCACACTTAGACATTTATTCTTTAATACTTATGACCCTTAGGTCCTTTTTTCACAAATTTCTAGCTTTACTCTTTTTCACTTGGGTTAATTCCCGGGTTCTATCATTTGACATTTAGCATTTATCACTCAATCACATATCATTTGCATTTGACATTTAGTCATATAATCATATAACATATCACATTTGATTTATCAATTTTTCGGGAAAAAACCCAAATTGAGCTCGATTCATACCCAGAATATATATAATAAAATGATTATAAAAATTCTAGGGTATTTTTAGGGCGTTACAACTCTCCCCCACTTAATAAAATTTCGTCCTCGAAATTACCTTAGTCAAACAGTTGAGGATATTGTTGCCGCATCGTTTCTTCACTTTCTTAAGTGGCTTTTTCGGTCTTGTGGTTTCTCCACAGCACTTTGACTAGCGAAATCTTCTAATTCTACAATTCTTTCACCTCACGAGCCAAAATCTCTACTGGCTCTTCCTCATAGGTCAAATCTGGTCTCAGCTCAATTGTCTCTGAAAAGACTACATGTGACGAGTCTTATCGGTACCTCCGTGATTCGTGTCGCAAGTAGGTGTGCCAGAATTAACAAAATTTATAATCCTAATTCCTCCTACTGCCATAGCATAGCTACTGCAGTGTAGTGGTTCTAAGGTCAAACACAGGGATGGGTTTTCTTCGTGTAAATGATGTGCGATTAAGTTACGAAAATGGGTGAGAATTCAGTTTGGTTGGGGTTTAGTAAAAACAATGTGAGTTGGTGATTTATAGGCGAAAATAAAATGAAGTAAAATATGAAAAAGAACTCCTTGGCTTGTCGAGCTGCGAGTTGAGGTCTAAGGCAAATGAAGCCTCGGGGTCACCTCGCGTTGTGGAAGATGACCTATAGTCATTTCAGAATGGGATCTTCATTTGACTATCAAATTTAAACCACACAGTAATTTTCCTTTTGAAATATAGCATTTATTAGACATAAATGTTCGGTAAAGTGAAAATCTATCTCTTAAAAATCCTACATTAACTAATAAATAAATGACTAATGAATCTCGGTGGATCCTTGACTAAGCATCCATTGAATTTTTAAAACTTATCGATGCCAGGGTTAACAGGTGCATCAAAAGAGATTTTAAACCTATTATGAGAAATAGAGACATAAATACCATGATATGCATTAAATACATGAGAATCGTCATTTTACCTCGAACCCTAGCCCAGCCCTCTTCAAGGATGGAGGGGTTTAATAATCATCACTTGAGTTGTCATCCTCAAGGGTGTTTGACAACCAGAAAAACAAAAGCTCAAGAAAATGAAAGAAGAGGAAGCCGACGGGAAGCTTGCGAGTCCCTTTGCTGTATTTCCCACCCTTGACCAAAAATCAGTTTTTTTTTTTACAAGGGTTTGATCTTCTATAAAGCTCTCAAAAGAAAAATACAAAAATACCCTCAATTCACACTTATACACATGAAGGGCAAAAATGAGGAAAAGGGAGTAAAAATGACAAAAAGTCAAATGTGTAGGAGAAAATTTCGCACAGGGGTGGGAAATTGCTCCTTGCTACCTTTAACCTTGCTCCTCTTTGCTCCTCCTTTCTATACATTATGAAATCTTGAGTTCGACTCGAATTCTTTGTGCTTGAATCGATTCAACAAATTTGGCATTAATAAACTACGAACTATAAAATTAGCCTGAAATGCGATCGGTAAAGATAGCAGGACCTTAATGCTGCAAATCGGGTTAATTACTGGCGGTTAGCTACACAAAAATTGCTTTCGAAGCCCAAATAAACGGGGGTTCAAAATAGCACTTTTTGGCACTAATCACTGACCTACATTGCTAATTCATATGTTGAAAGAAAGAAAGAAAGAAAGATCATACAAGACGATAACAAAATGGTGTTTCAAAAAGGTGGTGAATGAGTAATGCCTAACCCTCGATGAGAATCCTTTGAGCGCCTTGATAACTATCTCGAGAATGAATGCCATAAGGTGAGAATCAAAGAGCCTCCTTCTTGGTGAATCAACCCGAGACTTCCACTGAAAACTGAGTGTTTGTTTGATCGGTTCCGACGATAAGGCGTCGAGGCCCCACACTCTCCCCGACAGCTCACTTTACTTAGGACACTAACCAACCCCTAAATGGTCGGGACCCACTCTTATTCCACAATTCTTTTTGTGTTGTGAGGTGCAATCTTTGAGTTCGACCTCACGAAGTCAATGCTAGCGAGGGGATCCGCAGGTGACTCGACGGTGGGGCTTAGGGCGTGACGAGGATCTTTTCGACCTGAAACTCTTGAGGGTTTCACCAGGACTCGAATGAATTTGAAACTCCAGCACCCTACAGCTTGCTAAACTCCACCCATCCACCAGTGTAGCGCGACCTTGAGTCGGTGGCTCCCGACCCGGTGGCTTAAGGGCCTGGGGCTTTAAAGGCTTTGGCCGTATACCCCTCGGATGTGCTTTCGGGTTTCAAGGAATGACCGTTGCAATTTTCTTCTTTTCTTTTTCTTTGCTTTTTCTTTTCACTTCTTTTTATTTTGGAGAGACTCATTGGCCTTCTTTTCATGGGGTGTAACCTATTAAAGATTGGTCCAGCCAAAAACTAAATTGAGTTATTGCAAAGTTTAGAAGGTGAAGTAGTTTTCGACTTAAATGAAGAAACGATGTGCACGATGTGTTGATGGCTAAAGAGGTGGAAGAAAAGGTGAAGCTGACAAGAGTTCAGCGGTCATCCACTCAACTAGGCATGAAACTAATCTAACATCAATAGGGTAGACTGATGTTTCAATTTTTCAAACTACGAGGCTAGAAGCGAAACACGAAAAAAAATTAGGTGCAATTTTTTTTTGAAAAAAGTAAGTTGTATAGTATAGCACATTCCGCAGGAGAAACCAGTAAACCACAAGCAACACAAAATGGCTTGATCAAAATAATAACAAGAAACATAAAGAAATGCCACTTCCTTTTTGCTAACTCTCCCCTGACGGAAATGCATTGTGCGTGGGGCTTGGATTGGAAAGTTAAGAAGGAAGTGTTACCTCCACTGATGAGATGCTTTCGTTGTTGGATAGGAGACTTACGTGAAACTTTCCACGCAAACACCTTATTCACTTTCGTTTGGGCTTCAAATGAACAAGAGTTAAGGAGAGAGAAAGAGAGAGGAGAAAAAAGAGTGTGATTTGAGCATTTTAAGAAAATTACACCATAATAATTTCAGTATTCTTTCGGCTAAATTTTGATTACACTCTCTAAAAGCTTTCAGCTAGTGATTACCAAAAACGCCTTGGATGAGAAAGTTATGAGCGAAACAAAATGGGACTGTTGTTCAGTGCGAAAATTCGAAAAGCGGTGCGAAAGTCGCAGCGGTTGCAAACCATGGCCGGGTCTGAAAGAATTTCGCACTCTGTGACGATTTTTCGATTTTTTACATTCTTGTATCTGCATCTCCTCTCATTCAAAAATTTCACCAAAAACTAAAAATAAACACATAAAATAAAAAAATACAAAAAAATGAAAAATAAGCTAGAAACAAAGATTAACTTAAAATTAGAGAAAATACAGAGAAAAAATAAAAATAAATCAAAATAAAATAAAATAAAGCAGGGAAAGCAAAACAAAAGGTATGAGGGCGAGGAAATTTGCTGATGAAGGCTGGAGGAGAGTCACCTTCACTGTAAAGCAATACCAAAAATTATGAGAGTATATGTGATTGAAAATGAGAAAAATTACACATAAAACAAATCTAAAATTAAGAAAATTATGTAAAACTACAAATTAAACTTAAAGTAAAGCAAATAAAAGTCTAACAAAAATTGGAGTGGCTTCTAATTTACTGTAGAAACCACTCCTACTCAGGTAGTCCTTCTGGTTCATGGAGGATCAAGGAGGAGAAGTCCCTCCGTATGCAACAGTAATTGAGGCTGCCGACGAGTTGAGTTTACGCCTAATTTTAAGCACTGCGCCTTCTGGTGGTCTTTGGGGTGAGGCCTTTGGGTTCTCCATCAGACTCTTAATTGTTCTTCATCAATCCCTCTTGCAATTTGTGAACACTGTGTTTTCCTGCACCTGGGCTAATCAGGTAGACTTCATCTGGCTCTTGTTCTTCCATTGATTTGTGCTTACTACCTAGGTGGAAGATATTAAGCTCCAAAGTCATATTGCCCAGGAGGTGAGAAAGCTGGTGTGAAAAGGAGGGGGGAGAGAGGGAGAGAGAGAAGCGATTGATTATGGCATTAGATGTGGCAATGGCACCCGAGTTTGATGGGCACTTAGTTTAGTGCCCCTGCCACGACTCAGTATCAGAACTCTGAAGTCACCGGATAATAAAATTTGTCCACCTTCACCAAACATCCTCAGCTATGCCCTTAGAATTTTTACTTAGATCGATCGGTGGGATAGAGTGATGTTCGTGAGCTTGACTCCCCAGAACCTAGCTGCTATGCAGGTATGGCGGTGGGTTGACTTCTTGGCTCCCAATCCGGCGGTGCGCGGCCATCACGGGTCCCTCGATGTTGAGGGGCGAGATGGTGGGATCTGGATCATATATTTCACTAATGTTTTTGCAACTGGATAATGGCTCACTTGCTCGTCGAAGGCTTTCTTGTCGATACTTGACCACTCTTGGCCCATTGCACGGGTCCTTTAGAATTTTGCATAGGTAGGGACTTGTTTGATCTGTCGAAAGGGAATGTTGACCTTCACACTGCCTTAGCACTTTCAGGATGCCCGCTTGCTCGGATGCCTTCTTTTTGCCTCTTAGTGCTTGGGGAAATTGAGGAGGCATGCTTTTCTTCATTGAATCTTCTTTAATGAATATGTGCTTTGGCTCCACTTCCTCTTCTTCTCTGGTCTCTTTAAGGGTTTGAGCCTTGGTTGATCAACTTTGTTGCACTTCTGAAGTGATATGCTTGCTTTTACTTCATCATCCTTGGGGTAGAGATTCTTGGCGTAACCCCTATCTCATGAACTCCACAGGATTGGGGCGGAGTTTGGGCGAATCTTCCTTTTCTCTGTACCTCGACAGTTGAGTAATCTGGTGATGGAATACTGCAGATTATCTATTTTCTGATTGAGATCACTTTGGATCCCATCTTTCTTTTTATTCAGGGTGCTTTCCATAGTATCGATTCTCTGGGCGGTGCACATTAGGTGATTCCCTTTTTGCTCTTTCCTGAAACTCACACCTACCACCTTGCTCAAATTTACAATAGCTTGTTCAACGAGTAGATGAGTTGGTGGGCTGCTCTTCTTGGTGGACTATCGCATTTGCTCTTTGCTATGCTCACAGGGAACATATCTTTGGAGGGTTTGAGGATTCCAAGAGAGATTTGGGTGGTTCCTCCAGTTGAGGTTATATGTGTTGCCATACGAGGGCATCAGCTGATGGCTATTTGGCCCACTACATTTGCATGTTCAGCCATCAAATCCCTTGCGGGAAGCGGTGGACCCGGTGCTCTCTGGGTGACAGTGGATTGGCAATTGAAGCATGGTTTACCCAGTGCGTGGAGGACTTGATCCTTGCTTGGACCTGCATGTAGCCTTTTTCTTTCGAGTTCTTCCACCCTCCCAGCCCCGAGATGGATAGCTTAGCCTTCAATTCCACATCCTACGCAGAGTGAGGCAAGTGCTACCCCTTTGGGTTCTTGAGGGTCGTGCATCTGCACTCACAGGATTTGGCTCATCCCAAGCCTTAGATGTCACTTAACCTATAGTTGAGGAAATCCGTGGCCTCATCCTGATTTTTCTTAAGGAAGTCCCCTCCACACATGGTCTCTAACGGTTGCTTCATGGCGAGGACATTCCATCATAAAAATGATTCACCGACATCCCGTATCAAATCCGTGGTGTGGAGGCGATCAATGGTTTCCATGTATCTCTCCAGCGTGATAGAACCTTTTCATTTGTCGCCCAGAGCGCGAGCGTGTAGATTTGTCTCTCTTGGTGTGTGGTCTTGTGCCTTTGAAGGAATTTCTTGAAGAATTGTGTACTGCCGATTACGCCGGTTCCGATGGTTCTTGGCCTTAGTGAATTAAGCCAAATTTTGGCTTTTTTCTTTGAGAAATTGATGGGAAGGCCTTGACTTTAAGCGATTCCATGTCAATTGTACCCTCTTTACAAAAGTTGTGCATACTTCCTGAATTCCTTGATGTGAGTGTATGGATTTTCATTCTCCACTTTATGAGAAAGGTTGGGAGACGGGGGGCACTAGGTAGGGTCTCTGGGCATGCACTTCCTCGGCGGGAGTATGCATGAGGGGGTGCACTCACCACACAGATTGGGTGTGTGTGTGATCCCTCATAGATCGATAGGCATTAGGGTTTCTTTGCACCCCTTGCTAATTGTGCTGCTCCTGAGGTGGAGGCTCCATCTGATTGTTGTGTATACTAACTTCAAAGCCTTGTTCAAGGCGGATCCTTTGAGCCTTTCCGATCTACACGCAATGTTCTGTCTCCTTTGCATAAATTGCTATGAACCTGGCTCTGAGCAGCAGAAACTACAAAAAGCGAGGCTACCAAGGTTAAAAAGTTAGCTAAACTAGATAAAAATGCATGCGTACGATAAAAATTTCAAATTCCCCCTACAGTGAGCGTAAATGGGAAAAATGGTAAAATAAAAAAAAAAGAAATGAGAGTCGCGATGGCAGCGATGTGGATCCTGAAGTGCTTCATATGGTCATTTTGCATGAGCCCGCCATCCCGGCGGCGGCATGTGCATTTGATTCGTGCCGCAGTAGGTAGCATCTTGGAATCCAACCAAAGGTATAATCCCTAATTCCTCCCTCTTTGAAGTGGCATAGCTCTTTAACGTTATAGTGAGACCCAGGTCGAACATAGGGATGGATTTTCTTCGTGTAAATGATGTGTAGTTAAGTTCAAAATGGTGAATTCAATTTGGATTTAGGGTTTTAGTAAGCATTGAGTTGGTGTTTATAGTGAAAGTAAAATGAAGTAAAATATGAAAAGAACTCCCTTGAAGCATCGGGCTATTGAGTTGAGGTCTAAGGCCATAGAAGGTTCTAGGGTCCTTTCCTCGCGTTGGGAAGTGACCCTGGTCATTTCGGCAGGATCTTCATTTGACTATCAAAATTAAACCCTATTAATTTTCCTTTTGAAACATAGCATTTATTAGACATAAATGTTCCTAAAAATCTACCCTGCATTAACTAATAAATAACAACTAATGAATCTCAGTGGATCTAGCAATAAGCATCCACTGAACCCTAAAAACACCCAGTACGAGTTAACCAAGGTGCATGAGAAGATTTAAACCTATTATGAAATAGGAACATAAATACCGTAAATGCTTTACCGATTAATACATAAAGAACCATCATTTTACCCCGAAAACCTAACCGTAGCCCTCCTCTTCAAGGATGGAGGGTTTAATAATCTCCCTTGAGTTGTCATCCTCGAGGGGTGTTTAGCTTCAATAGGAAAAATAAAGGAAAACAAAGAAAAGGAAGAAAGGAAGCGGCGGGAAAGCTACTAGTCAACGCTGCAATATTTCCCACCCACGACTAAAATAGTTTTTTTTTTTACAAGGGTTTGAGCTTCTATAAAGCTCGAAAAGAAAAAATATAAAAAATACCCTCAAATTCACACTTATACACATGAAGGGCAAAAATGGGAAAAGGAATTAAAAATGTGGTCGAAAGTCACGGGAGAAAATTTCGCCTGGGGGTCTTGAGAATTGCTCATGCTACGCTCTTCTTACTGCTCCTCCTTTCCTTCTGATTTCTTATCTAAAATGCTGAGTTTATTTCGGGTGCTTTGTGCTTGAATCGATTGACAAATTTGGCATTAATAGCTTACAACTACAAAATTAGCCCGCAATACGTCGATAGAACTCATAGGGACCTTAATAGTACCGTCGGGTTAATTAAGAATTAGTACCTGGTGCTCATAACCTTAAATAAACAGGGTTCAAAATAGCACTTTTTGAGCACTAATCACTCCGTATCATGGACACATGAAATACATTATGGATCTTTTCCAATTTCAGAGGTAATGCCAAACGGTATGCCACTAGACCCACTTTTTCGATTACTTCATAGGGGCCAATAAATCTAAGGCTCAACTTGCCCTTTTTCCCAAATCTCATCACCTTCTTCCAAGCTGATACACCGAAAACTTTTTCTTAGATCTCATATCGAATATCTTTTCTTTTCATGTGTTATGATTTGTCTATCGGTGGCCACTTTGATCTTTTCTCTCATCATTTTCACTTTTTCTTCAGTCTCTTGTATCAAATCGGGGCTAATCACTTTCTTTTCACTCAATTTAGAGTCAACCTGATGGTGTTCTAGATTTTTCTTCCATATAAAACCCTCGTGAGGCGCCATTCGATGCTTGATTGGAAACTATTGTTTACCTGGAATTCAGCTAAAGGGATATTATCATCCCATTTACCCTCGTGAGTCGATCACCGCGACTCCTTAGCATGTCTTCGAGTCGAGATACTATTTCGATTGTCCATCCCCGTCTGTGGGTGGAGCGTCTTTGGCGAAATTGTCCCGAGTGCCTAAAGCCTCTTGCGATTTTCCCCAATCTCAGAATAAACCTTGGATCTCGATGCGAAATAATTGATGCTTACAGATCGGCATTACAATAGAGGCTATTTCCTTGATGCATTTCACGCTGGCTTATCAGCGAATAGTCAGTTCTCGGTAGTAGGAAGTGAGGCTAACTTGGTCGTCGGTCTCTTACAACTGGCGGGTCATGTTTCCTCCACATTGTGGTAACCCGACCCACGAAATCCATGGTGATTTGGTCCATTTCCACTACGGTATTCGATAGGTTCTGATAATCCAGGAAGGAACTTGATGCTGCTTTCACTTTTTGACACACTAAACGCGGTCCACAGTGCGAACATCTCTTTTCGATGCGGACCACTGATGCGAGACTTTTAAATCTTGATACATCTTTATGCTACTGGGGTGTATAGAAAAATATATCGTATGTGCCTCTTCAGTATGGCTTTCCTCAAAATCATTATCATCGATTTGCACAAAACCCAGATCTTTATATCTGAAAACCCCATCTTCATTCACTGTAAACTCGGTTTCCTTACCATTTCAATCAGGCTTACTATGGCGGCAATTTTCTCATCTTTCTTTCGTTGCCTCTGCTTTCGATTCAAATGAGCTGATCTATTTATTAGTGCGCCGCTACTATGCGGGTTGTGCATCGGCGACAGGTAGGCGTGATGCTTTCGGCATTTGCATTAACTTTACTCAAGCGTCGGCCAGCACTGTTGGCCTTTCCGGGTGATAATCAATCAGCGGTCATAATCTTTTATCAATTCCATCCATCTCCAGTTGTCTCGAGTTAAGCTCTCGTTGTGAGGGCAAATACTTAAGACTCTTATGATCGATGTAAATGAAACACTTTCTCCGTACAAGTAGTGTCTCCAAATTTTCAAACGCCAAAAACAATTGCGGAAAATTCAACGGAAATCATCATGGGGGCATGCGGCTTATTGTCTTGAAGCATGGCTACCACCTTACCCTCTTGCATAAGGACACGTAGAGTCAGTTTATGATAATAAGCTAAATACCACGTATTCTTTATCGTGGAGTCGGTTGAGTAAGAATCGGTGCCTCGGTTAAGAGCAGCTTTAATGAAATCAAAACTTATTGGCACTTTTCACTCCACTCGAACTTTACATTTTTACGGGCGATCTTGACGTGGGGGTAGCCGGTCATCGAAAACCCACTGATCTTTGTAGTGCTGCCGGTCCTAGGGAAACTTCCTGAGCTCTGTAACATTTCTTGGTGGCTTCCATTCAACAACCACTTCTATTTTCTTTGGATCCTTTCGGATTCAGCTGCTACGTCCTGATGTGCCCGAAAGGACGCCGTTCAACGAAAACTCACACTTGCTCGGTTTTGCATACAAGCTGCTATTTTCTCGAAGTCTACAACACTTTACGAGAAGGTAGGTGTAGTGATTTTCGATCTTTTAGTACCGCGAGAATGTCGCACATAAACACTCACGACAAACTGATCCACATACGGTTAGAAGACACGATTCATTAGGTCCGTGAAAGCCATTTTGGAGCATTTGAGACCCGAAGCGACATTACGAAGGGAACACGTGTCCATATCGCGGCCACTAGCGTGCCGTTTATGCACATACGTATTTTTTAATCTTCAGCTGATGATACCCGGTTGTCACACTGACCCGCTTAGACGGAAGAGAGGGGGCGCGAGCTATACTAAGGACTCTTTACTTGCTTTTTCGGTTTTATTGGTGGGCTGAGTTTGCATGAATCAAAATATCATATACAAAGATACCAAATAAAACTACCACGTAGTGGTGTTTACCAGTCAATACATCGAGTTCGAGTCCCATTTACATATACATATACAAAAAATTGTATTTACATTTAATAATCGGAAGCCTTGAAAACCTACGGGTGATAGACCCTACGAAGTGTCTTTGGCGTAGTCACGAGAAGATCATGGACGTCCCTCTGCCACCTACATGGATTAAAAACGTGCTAAACAGCGGCTTAGTGGTACATATGACTTATACACATGCACTAATACTCATTCTGATAAGCATATATGATATGATTATCTGATGCTTGAATGCTCCAAATTTTCATGAATTCATATAACAAACTTATACATGCGCCTTATAAGCGACTTATCTTGGTTCGGATCTCGTGGGATTCTGAGCTTATACTTGTACGAGGAGGTACGTGGGTACTATAGAGCTTATACTTGTACGGAGATTTACTCGTGGGTACTATGGAGGCTTATACTTGTCTGGTACGAAGTAGGTGTATTGAGCTTATGCTTGTCTGTGAGAGGTACCGTAGATTTTCACGAACATGATGTACATTACTTTACTCTTATTCGTCATTCAAATTCTTATCATATAACTGTTTGACTACATACCGATAATAAGAAATGAGTAGGACACGGCGATAAGTACCCAGAAGGTAAAGATGCGATCTTGGTGTCACTTAGCATAAAAGCGATAGTGCCCAGCCTGCTTGAAGAGAGTGTCGTCGCGATTAATCGGGAAAGTCTTAGAAGTGCTAAATGTCTTGAAGCACGGTCGGAGTGTTGTCACACTAATCGAGTAACAGAAGTACTATCGATTGCTACTCACGTAGCAAGGTGTCGTGTCATTCAATATCTGATCTTAGGCAGTCCTACAATTATATGTGTTCAGGAACTTATTATCTTATCATAAGGGCATTAACTTTGCCAACATCAAACTCGCCAAGGCGAAGAGGTACAGTGCGTTTTTCACTTAGTTTCATTCTTATTTGAACCACCGTTAGTCATTTATTAGGGTTCCTATACTATCGATGTACGAATATGGGACTTAACAATGCAAGGATACAAAAAATAGGGTTGTTGGAAGTTTCGATCTCAGGTACCCTTGGTTCGTGCAGGTGCCAATCCCTCTGCGGTGAGATGGATGCCAGATGCCCCGACTTTGGTATCGTCACAGATTTCCCTCTATACTATTAGTGGGTACTTGCTTTGGTGCCGATGCGTCTGTGCGGGTTTTGCTCGAGAGTAGCGGAGTTTTGTCATTTCTCACCCACAAAAACTCAAATAACATCATCTAAACTCATGTATCTCATAACCCACCATAGAATCCTACCCATACCACTCCAATAATGTGTTAGAATTAATAAAAACCTCTCTTTCCTAAGTTAAGGCTTTTCCCCAAAACCAAAATCACAAAAGAAGAGAGTTAGGGTTTGTGTTCATTCCTTAGCCTCTTCAAATCTTCACTTCTAAGTTGTTTGATCACAAAGGAACAAGAAAATAGGAAGAAACCCAACCAAAATCACTTCTTCTTGCAAAACCCTAGCTTTTCTCCCACACTTGCTCTCAAAAACGTTTTTGGCACCATGTGCCTTTCCAAGACCAAATGTGGTCTTAAGTCACTTATTCTCTTAAAGTAGTGTTTGGCTCAAAAGCTCATTTTGGGTTAAGTTCTCCCAATGGCTATATAGCCCATACTTATTTCTATTATTTGCACTTCAATCCCCATATTTACACTTAGACATATAAACTTATTTACAATTGACCCTTAGGTCCTCATTTTACAAACTCCAAATTTGCCCTTACTTATTTCCAGGTTTCTCAGAATTCACGTTTTACATTTAAATTCCAGAAAAATCAAATTATACCTATAAAATACCCTAAATATGTTTAAAAACAACTAGGGTGTATTTCGAGGTGTTACATAGATCGAAAAGATACTTGCACCTTTAGTTGGTGACAATCATGTCCAGGAATTGAGATGCATTCTTCTTATCGACTTGTTCAGGTTGTCTATAATCGATACATAGCGAAGTGTACCATCTTTCTTTTAACAAAAAGCACGGGAGCTCCCCATGGTGATAAAGCCAGTCGGAATAAATCCATTTTCTGGGTTCTTGCGGCTGCGATTTCAAATTCGCCCAGCTCAGCTGGAGCCATTACGGTCTGGTGTAATGGATGCGGAGTTGGCGGCACACAGTCTGGCGTCGATTCGCAATTTCCGTTTCACCCTTGGTGGAAGCGATCACGGCAGCTCCACTCGGGAACACATCCAGGGATAGTCACTAGCGGCAGGAACATCGGATACACTAGGTAACGCGGCACTAAGTTTCAATCACGCCAAGCGGTAGGCTTCACATCCTCCAGAGTTTTTGTGAACCTAAGACACCCCAAGCCACAACAGCGGCTGGGGGTTAAATTTACGAGAGATCAATGCGGGCGGCGGCGAAGGATCGGAGGAGGAATGTCGTCATGTGGTGAGTTGACTTCTTTTCCTATGTTAGTTTTGGTCATTTTGGGAGATTTTTGTAAGGGGCCCATTTTTCCACTAGTATACGTATCAGTTTGTGTAATAATTGGCTTTTTTAGCGCATTTTAATGAAATTTGAAGATGCCAACAAGACATGAGTCATGTTTGATAAAAATTCCAACAGGGCAACAACTATGTATGGACTTTTTATTTTAAAAGTGTCACTAGGACAACAACCATATCTGGGCTTTTAAAAATGCCAGCAGGACAACAACCATATCTAAGCTTTTAAAAATGCTAGTAGGATAACAACCATATCTGGGCTTTTGAAAATGCCAGCAGGACAACAACCATATCTGGGTTTTTCTTTTAAAAATGCCAACAAGACAACAACTATGTCTGGACTTTTAAGAATGTCGATGAGGAAATGACTGACCATGTGCAGACTTTTAAGAATGCCGACGGGACAACAACCATGTATGGGAACTTTTGAAAGAAACAATAATAGGCTTCAAGAAATGTTTAAAATGTCTTATTGATGATAGTGTTTTCAAAGAGCACTACGATAATACTTCTTAAGGTGCATGGCGTTCCACATCACAGGCACCGGCGGAGTCGTCGGCACAGCAACGCATAAGACTTTCATTTGTCCTGCTCGAACTACCACGTACGGCCCTTCCCAATTGAGTTGGAACTTCCCATCTACTCGATTGGCCATGTTTTCAAATACCCTTCTTAAGACTAATTCTCTGGGTAGGAATGTACGCGACTTTACACGTCGATTATGCAAGTTTTCCAGTCTCTGTTGGTATGACGCCATAAGCACAGCTGCCGCTTCTCGGAGTTCGTCAGTTGTGTCTAGGTCTTTGGCTACGGCTTCGACATTTTCTTTCTTGGGAATTTCTGTTCATACGGTGGGCATCCCGATTTTTGTGGGGATGATGGCTTCCATCCCATACGTGAGGGCGAATGGTAATACCCTTGTTAGCTTCCGGCTAGTTGTTCTATAGGCCCATAAAACCCCTGGTAGTTCAGCCACCCACTTTCCTTTGGCTGAATGTAAGCGTTTTTTCAAGAGCTGATAAGAGAGCCTTATTAAATGCCCATGCGGTCGTTGCTTTCGTAGATGCCAGTGGAGATTAAGTCTGAGTTTTTATTTTCAATTCGTTGCAAAAATCCTTGTATACCCAGCTATAGAATTGTGGCCCATTGTCGGTTACAATCGATTGGGGTATTCTCAACCTACACACAATGTTCTTCCATACAAACTGAACAACCATTTTATCTTTGATGGATCTGCGACGGCTTAGGCTTCTATCATTCTTTGCGAAATGAGTCGGTGGCAACCCGGTAATAGCTTCTTCGGCGGATGCGGTGGCGGTGGCCCTACGTGTCCATTCCCCCACCTAAGAAAGGGCTAGGGGCTCGCTATGGTCGTTGGGTCTTGGTGGAGCACTAGCTGAAGCGAGGGGACTGTCGGCGGTAGCGGTCACACTTCTTTGGCCAAGGTGGCTTGTATATATGGCATGGTTGTGATAGTGGCCTTAGGTATGGGCTGCATGGGCGATCTCTTGCCTTGATGGAGTTCGCATACCTCATGGGTTCACCGATACATACTATCCACATTGGTGAGAGGCACTTAAAGGTAGGGTCAGATCCCGGGGAGACCGGTTTATATAGTTGTGGATTCACGAGGAGAGCGGCGCTAATTTTTGGATCTTGTGGGCTTGAGCTCTATTATCCGGCGGAGTTCTCTCGCGAGGCTCGAATAGCGGACTATTGGAATATCGAAGGGCAGCCGTCTATTTTGTTTACCCGGTTGGTAGTAATCGATGACTTTGGCTGGTAGTAGACGGGAGAACACCATTTTCTTTTTATTAGTAAGGACACGCCCACGGCCTTAAAGTGTAAGACCGAGAAAATCAATTTTCTCAAAAGAGCGAAATTAATTTCGATCAAAAATTCAAATTTTATTTTCTAGATCTTGGATGATGAAACAGATTTCACCGTTGGAATCGTCTTGCGAAATCTAGCTAGCACATCGAATTTCGTCAAATTCTGAGATAGTCGAAATTTTACGTTTTTTAGTCATCGGAGTTTGAGTCTTGAAAAGCGACATGAGATCTTGACAAAGTCACATATAACATACACATATTATACATGTTGCATGGTAGAGATGATGAAAATGGACGGCCGGGATAGTGCCAAATGTCGAAAATCCAAGCTAAGGGACAAAATGGTCATTATTTAAATTTTAAATGACACTAAAGACGAAAGAGCGTATAGTGATTCATCTTCTCCATTAATTGGAGACAAAAAGGGAAAAACGGGGAGGACTTCCAGTGAGCTTCAGATTTGTTTTTTTAGAGTGAGAGAGAGAGACTTCTCTCACAGGTATAAAGCGTCAGATGGATTAGATTTTTCGAGACTGAAAGGGGAAGGCGCTCTGCGCGGAGGGCTGCAGCGTGGACTGGGTTTAAGGGAGTTTCGTCAAACTCAGAAGTAGGGGTTTCATCCTACTTGGGTTTACTTTATTTAAGTGTTTTATAATGTTTCGGTTGGTTTGAGGCATGAGTGGCCAGTTTGATTTGATCCAAAGCTTGGGGACCGAAATGTGGAGAGTTTTTTAAAATTATTTGAATGATCGTGACAACTGCCGCAGAGCTTGTTTAGATGTTTGAGTTGGAAATTGTTGAATAAATTGTATTGTGATGTGTATGGTAGGAAATGGTAGTGAAGTGAGTTCACAAAGAGTGAGCCCGATGATTGTGTTGCCGAGAGCAGTAACAGGGGTTTCCTTTGTTCATAGGAATAATTCCGCAAAATATTTTATGGAGAATATGTATATGTTTAGTTGAACGATTAAAGTTGGATTACTTTGTTGTGATCATTATTGGGAGTGACTATTTTGATTTAATGGGTTGACGTGAAGTCACGTATGTTTGTCATGGATTTAGAATTATGATCTGTATATTTATCTATGTTTTACATGTGTTATCATTATTGGGTTACTAAATCAGCGTTTCTTGTGGAGCTTTGGAGAGCCGGGGTGAATTTTGAGGTGGTTCACAGAGGAGGCTTCAGTTTCAGAGTTGATGATAATGATATTATGGAGTGAACCTATAAATATGATGATGCAGATGGGACTTGGAATCTGATATATGTGGGAGGTGTCCATGATGCTGTGAATGGGGTCATGCATATGGTTATCACAAACAAATAATATCTTTTATTTGAAACCGGGACTCCTCATGTGACAGTTGGGAGTGAACAGGGCAGACATGGGATGGTGTATGGGCATTTCAGTAGGATCACATTTACTTGAATGTATGTTTTCACGATAGACATTGTATTGCACTTAGGTGGGGAGTAACGTTAGGGTGATTCATTTGCGGGCGATAGCTCACCACTATCGAACATTTTTTTCGGTACGGCTCGAAAGACGGCTCTTCTTAGAGGCCGATTTAGAAGAAAGCCGAGGGTTGTGGCTTTGGTATTATGATGTATGACATGTATTAGAATTCTAGAATTTTAATATATGTTTGTATAAAAGTATTTTTCTAACTCTTGAAACTATTGTATATAGTGGGATATATTGGTTGAGTGATAATCACCGGGGCCCAGTGGCCATTATTTACTCTCATTTGGACCACATGTGGTCGTTGGATGTGTTGGGACGGAGGGTTATGTACTAGGGTAGAGCTCCCAGTACAAAGGAGACTCTGCGGAGATTTTCGTGAAGATGTCGGGTCACGAGCATTCCACAGTGTTCATAGTCGAGGTTGACGGGTGGCAGACGGACCCCGAGGGATTTGAAGGCGTCACATAAAGCGTCTACCTTTTCGTTTGAATTTCTTAGGACATGCTCCAGTCGCCAAGATATGAAGCTTCCTAGTCATAAGTTGACCAGACTTACATACTTGGTCATGCATTGGTCTCTTGTTTCATATTCTCCATTTACCTGCCCTACCACCAATTGAGAGTCGCTTCTTATGATGATTTTTTTTTTAAGATACGGAGATTGCGAGGTCGATCCCAGCTATGATTGCTTCGTATTCGACCTCGTTATTGGAAGCGGGAAATCTAAATGTATGGCCTACTCTATTATTTCCTCGATCAGGGCTTTAAGTTGCAGTCCCAGTCCGGCTCCCTACTATCGTGAAGCGCCATCCACATTCAAGGTCCACCAGTCGGAGCTATCTGATTTCGTTTCCTATTGAGGAATTTCTACTAAAAATTCGGTCGGTATCTACCCCTTTAACGTCAAGCAAGGTTTATATTGAATACCGAACTCACTCAGCTCAATCGCCCACCAATTCATTCTCCCTGACAAATCGGGCTTATAGAGGGAGGTTGGTGAGTACAATGATAAGGTGCGCTTGGAAATAGGGACGAAGTTTTTTAGTAGCTACCCGGAGAGCCAGTGCCATCTACTCGAGATGAGTGTATCAAGTTTCCCTCATACAGGGACTTGCTTACGAAGAATATAGGTCTTTGCTTCTGGGTTTCATCTTCTTTGAACAATGATGCACTCACCAAGATTTCTAAGACTACGAATAAAAGATAAAACGTATCCTTGCAGGCTTAGTGTGGAAGCTAGTAGTTGATTGAGATCTTGTTGATTGTTGTAATTTCTTGGTTGCATTCTTGATTCCAGTCGGCCTACTAGGGTACCTTTAGGGTGGCAAGAAGCGACTTCAGATACGTGATACGAGATATGAACCGCTGAGGAACAGCTGGTAAAAAAGCTAGTCGAGTTCTTTGTATCCACGCACTACAGGCGGGGCACGAGAGTCCATTATGGCTTTGAGATGGATAGGATTAACCTCTATCCCCCTTTGTGTTACCATAAAGCCTAGGAATTTGCCCGAGCTGACACCGAACGCGCACTTCAAAGGGTTAAGTTTCATGCTGTGTTTTTGCAACAGATTGAAGACTTCTTGTAGATGCCTTGTGTGATCAAGGCGTTCTTTGAATTTGATGAGCATATCATCGATATAAACCTCTATGGATTTACCTATCATTAGTCGGAATATCTTGGTCACCATCCTTTGATAAGTTGCCCCTGTGTTTTTCAAGCTAAACGGCATTACATTGTAGCAGTATAATCCATGTGTTGTAATGAAGGTCGTTTTCTCCATGTCAGGCGGATGCATAGGAATCTGATGGTATCCTGTGTCTACTTCCGTTTGAATGATCTGATGTGGATCCGGATGGAATCGCCTCACCTTTTGCCTTATTGGCTTAGCAATGGGGAGGACGTTCAGTTTGTGAGAAGCCACCATTGGATTTATCCCAACCATATCAGAGTGTCTCCAGGTGAATACATCTATGTTACGCAACAGCGTGAGTCGTAACTGCTCCCTTTCTTCATTAGACATAAGGGAGCTAGCGTAGGTGAACTTCTCTGGTCCTTCTAACTCTCCTTCTTCTAGGGGATCTATAACCGGGTCCTTTTCTTCTGCCCTAATCTAGGCTGCATATTGTGATTGCTATGCACGGGTCTGATCGTCCAGGGAAGGTTGTTCGGAATCACACTTTCCTCTCTGCTCCTACATGGACAGTTGATAGCACTATCGTGTATCCAGCTGGTTGCTTAAAAGGTCAACCTACACAATGTTTGTTAGATAGCTTATCATTTGGTGGTACATTAAAGGCCTGACCTCGGCTGGGTGCGGCCCGGTCCAGAGCGCATTTATGGCATTATGTAAGGCCCACGGAATCGATCGGCGACTAAGAACAAAACTTTGTTAGTGGTAGGCGGTTTTCACGGGAAGTATGACATCTCTATAGCGTCATTGTGGTTGCTTTCGGATTGAAACCCGAGGATTCACGGCTAAATCTAGCTTGGTAGAAGAAAGCTTCATGCAGCATGAAGAATTTGGAAGCTCACAGGTAAATGCGCCTCAACGCTTTGAGATCCACCCGACACCATGCATCAAAGCTAGTTAATGTAAAGGGTGAGTACCAAGGCATCATAGTGAGGCACAATGACCCTGTTCAAATTAACAGAAGGAAAAGATATAGGGCCATCTATCGGCTCATCTTTCCCACAGTACTTTTGCGTGGGCCGGCATTCACCACTAGCCTTACTTGAAGTAGCCGCCCTAACGAGTTTTCTTCCTACGGCGTTTTGATTGATATTGGTCGCTGACCAAGCGCCCATTATATAATTTATGGTTAGTGCGGGTTCAGACGGAGACATGGTAGGCATAATTCTACTGTGGGCTGCGCTTTGACCCGTGATACACTTCCCCCAGGTACCTCTGAGGGTGTCACGCGCTTAATCATCTTTTCTGCATGGCGTAGACCGACCGTCGGTTTCGTGTCCATCATCCATATGATAATCGCACCACAAGGATTTGTTTCTCTGAGCATGATCCTATTTGGATGGGTGTTAAGACCAAATGATATATACAAATTTATGACATTATTACCAAAGGACTATTATCTATTCCCTGGAAACATGATGAGCTTAAAAGTCATATATTTTCAGTCCATTTTCCTGATTGATTTTTATATAAAAAGACCGATTTATATGCAAGAATATGGAATAAACTTCACCAAGCTGGCGTGCGGCCGAGGGTGAAGCGGAATTTGCGAGTAAAGGAGCGAGAATGTGGCGACGATCTTGATGATGGGTGAGAAGGAAGTTGCGACGGGAGAAGCGCAAAAGTTAAGAATTTGATGTCGTGAGCTTCACAATCAAAATGCATATTGGGTTGCAACTACAAAGCTCCGTCCCTTGAAATGAAGCGTAATTGAAGACAAAACAGTGGGGCGTGAAATAAACTCAAAGTCGAAGCAACCGAGGAAATTGATGAAGAAGAAGGCGTGATGTCGCTACATCCTTCCCGGAGGTCGCGACGAGTGAAATCGATGCAGTGGATAATGAGGTGGCGACGCAGCGAGAAGTCGTGGCGAGAGAGATAAACAATTGGCCCGAACAAGTGTGTCATGACGTCACGGATGTGGTGGCGACATCGACACTTGAATCGGAGCGGTGGCGACATCGACTGCGAGAAGCCAAGATTCGTAGCGGCTAAAGAGATGGTCAAGACATCAACTACGAAGGAAGTCGCGACATCATTCGTGATCCGCGGCAAGCGATTAATGTGGGAAAAGAAGGTGCGGCGACGACACGGTTGTCGCGACATCAATGCAGGCCCAGAGTCGCGGCGTCATTAAGCGTTCAGCGACGGCGAACGAAGAAAAGAGAGGAATTAAGGTGACAGGTCAGTCAGCGGCGTACTCTGGGGAAGGGTTGAAGTCGCGATGACATTTGGTTGTGTGACATCATCTGATTAAGGTCATGGCGTCAGCAAGGCTGTTCGGCGACATCGACTACGCAAAGGGCGTCAGCGACGAAGCAAGGCTTTCCATGACATGATGCGAAGACAACGAGAGGTGTGACGAGAATCTATGTCGCGACATCGAAACAAGCGATTAGGCAGTTAGCTGCGGAGTCGAAAAAGAGGTGCATCGAAATTAGGGCCCGACTTGAACCACATAAATATCTGGCCCACTGCGAAGAAGCGCGGCTGGGAGCGACTAAAGAGAGATGCGGGTTCTTTGAGCTCCTGTATTTTAATTTTTCTTTTATTTTTATAGATTAGTTCTTATTTTGTTTTTAAATTTGGATACGAACGTTGAAATTTGTTAAAGTTTAGCTGAATGCAAATTTATATTTCTTCAAATTACTGTCTGGTTCTTTGAATTCCAGACAAATTTTGGATTTCGAACTACCAGTTTCCTCATTACAGTGGTTTCTTGATCAGCAAGCCAATGTATGGTGTAATCAGTAATTTAGAAACCCAGCTTCCATTGAAATGACTCTATCGTCAGAAATTATCTTTCCTGCATAATTTTATTTCGATGGTGAACTTCAGTTTGTAAATCTACTTGCTGGTTTTGTTTGTTTCTTGGAATTGATCCCAATATCGGTGCTCGCCTACCCGTAAGCGGATTGTCTAAGTCGGAGTTTTTGAGGGGCCCTCGAGTGACACGGGAAGGCATTCTGAGAGTAATGAGCAATTCGTGGTGGTATGCAAACCTGCTATTGGTGATTTAATATTAACCGTGTGATTAAATTAATAAATCCACTCTTTCACTTGGAACGAGAATGAGTTGAGCGATTTATCAATTTAAACATGCGAGAGGGGTCGCCTCGGTCGAATAGTGAATTGATCAGGTGTTAAACGGGGATGCAATCAAGGAAAGAATAAGTTGTTCTAATTTTGAGGGACGAAACCGGTATAGTGTAAATGCATTGCAATGATTAAAGGTTAAGGAGCTGGGTTTACGATTTGAGGTTATGGGTATGAAGTGAAAAGAAAAATACCCCGGAAACAGCGGCCAGTTAAGGTAGTTATCTAACCCACTGTCTTCTAAAGAAACAGTCAAGGTTAGATAATGAATAGTGGAGTTTGGAGAGATCTAGTTGCACTTTCATATTCCTTGGACTAGTTTTAATTCTGTGGTTCATGAAGCAAAATTACAGTGAAATATGAAGGAATTGATGTTTCCGCAAATAGGTTTGTCAATTAGCTCTTCTTGAGCGTTCGATCTAAATTTATTATTTTATTATTTCAGTATTTAATTCATTTGTTATTAATTCAATTCTTTTTAATTTTCATTATTTTAAGGCTTTCAAAACATATTCAAATTGTCTATCATTGTCCAAATAGTATAGAGCTTGATTAGTCAGGGTAGTTGATTGAAAATTCTTGAGATCTCTGTGGGATCGATATCTGGACTAAAATCCACTTTATTACTTGTTCGACTGTACTTGCGAGATCATGGATCAAAACCGGGAAGAAATTTATCAGTCTTAAAGGAAACCATTTTTAATTAGTATACTTGTAAAGAAAAATAGCGGCCGAAGTTTCGTAGCAGTGTGGGGATTAGACAATAGTCCTTTAGTAATCGTGTCATAGAGGTGTATATGTCTTTAGTCCCAGCGAAACAACGGCCTTAGCTTGTTAAGACAGCTGTGTGTAACACCTGAAATATACCTATGAGTTTTAGACTTGTTTAGGGTATATTATAAGCTAAATATGAATTTTCGAAAATAAAATTTGAGACCCGAAACGAAAATATTAGAGACAAGGGTAAAGTGGTCTTTTACCACTTGAGGACATAAATGGCATAAATCAATAAGTTATATGCCATTATGGAAATAGAGAAAGATGAAATAGAAATATAAGAGAATAAAGGCTTAAATGCAATTATGAAAAGTTAAAGAATCAAAAATGAGTTTTTGTTTTGGAGCCCCGAACATGGCCTTAACTAAACAATTGATTTAAGACCAAGTGTAGTCTCTCAAATTGGGGAGAGAAAAAACGTAGAGAGGGGGGAAGAGTAAAGGGAGAGAGGAAGAGGAAGAAGAGAGCGAGAGAGCTCAGGTATGGAGCTATATGGAAGGCACTTTAGTATGGAAACTACTTTGAGTATGAATTAAGTATGGATTTATGGAATTCTAAGGCTTGGTTTGGTTAATAGCTTGTCTCAAAAATTTAGGGTTTTGTTAAGAATTCATTCTAACCTTGGATCTCTTGAATTGTTTAGGGTTGGTAAAACCCCATATGGAACAAGGTAAGTAGGAATCCTCCCTTTTGGGTTGGATTCATGGTTAATTTGAAAGCAATTGAGTTAGGGTTTAGAATAAACCCTAACTAATCATCATGGTTGGTTTGAGGATGGATCATAACCCATGATGGAATGATTTTGGGAGAAATTCAAGGAAAGATTTTGAAAGAAGATAAGAAATGAAAGAGAAATTGAATAGAAAAGTGATTCAATTGGATTGGAAAAGGATTAGATGTGTGTGTTGGATGTATAGAATTGATTTGAGTATCAAAGAAGTATGGAAAAATGTGAAAACACGTGCAGGCACTTTCGGGAGGTTACATCGGTACAAGTTGAACTTGTACCGGTACAACTTTGATTCTGGTCATTTTTGGCCAAGTTCTACCGGTAGAAGTTAAGTTCTACCGGTACAACTTGTTCTGCTTTCCCAGTTTCGACCAGTTTTCATATTTTGGCCATAAATTCCTCATTTCTTATCCGATTTGAGTGATTCAAGTGGCTACGTAAAATAGACTTCAAGGAGGCATAAAACTTAAAGTAGGCATTGCCAAATTCTGATCTAAGTGTCACAAAATTCCTCAAATTGGGGGCCGTGTGCAAGTAAATTCTGGTTCCAACTTTGAACATAGAAGTCGGGTTGTTTTTCGGACGTAAACGAGTTCCGGTGCTCCGAATTGGGTGATTCCAGTTGGAATAGAACCCTTAGCACCTTAGCTTTAAATGAGTACAAAGACCTTGTGTCAAATATAAAAGTTAGAACCCGGAAAAAGAGTGAGTAATACAAAGCTGTTCTAGTGTAATCAGGTAAACCGACTGAGTTTGGCATGAAAATGCCATAACTTTAGTTTGGATGATCCGATTGGATTGATTCCACTTCCTAAGTAAAGTAGATTCATAGAGGAATAAGAATATATGAATGAGGTGTGATTCCATTGACATCATACTTCACAAGAATATGAAGTGCCATATGTAATAGGCATGAAACAAGGAAAATGTAGAAAATGAAAAATGTATAGAGGTGTTCATGAAACATGAAAATGATTATGGAAAATGAAAATGAAAACAATGAAACCTGAGCATTAGAACGAAAGACAATAAGTCATGAACACATAATGTGGTTGAGTGATATATGATTATTATCACCTATAACCAGAAAATGATAACAAATGATAGGAGTATTTATGAATGAGTATACATGAATGAGTATACGTGAATGAATATGTGAATGAGTATTTGTGAATGAGTATACATGAATGAGTATACGTGAATGAACACGTGAATGAGTATTTGTGAATGAGTATACATGGATAATTATGTACGTGAATGAACACGTGAATGAAAGTATTTAGGGAATGAAATTATACATGAATGAGTATACGTGAAGATGAAAATGTGAATGAGTTTATAAAAAATAATATATCGCAAGTATATCTTTGAAAGATAATACGAGTGATTATGAAATTGAAATGGGATATTTGAAAAATAGAATGAATATGAATGATGATAAAGACGGGATTCATTAAAGCGGAATCGAGTCATAAATGTGAATTAATTGATATATCGTCCGCCACGGCTAGGCACCCTGAACTTTCCAATGTCCGACTTAAGGAGGAACCACCCGGCATCCGCTGCCGACATGTGATTAATATCAAGGAAAGAAGATCCCACTTGGCGGATCTACCAATCGGATCCGCCGATGTTTACACATTTATATCATGCTTCGGATGCACCAAACGTGATCCCAGCTGCGTGACGTGAGAACCGAATATAATAATTATGTTTGGATACCAACTGCATCTTGCCATGATGGGGAGAACCAATAAGTATACGATGTCGGGAAACAAGCAGCATCCACGGCGAGAGAACTGAAATGATACACGTGTCGATGTACCAACGCATCCGCCATGGGAAACTGAATAATGGATAGTTTATGTGGTTTGATGTACCCAAACGAAAATCTGGCAGGGACGGAGAAACTAAGAATTAGAGAATGACGCGGTTGGACAAACAAACAACATCCTACGCATGGGAGAACCGGAATACATTACCACATGTTTGGAACAAAAGGTAGATTCACGGAGGAGATAATGAAGGTAGGCACATCAGCCTGATGATAAGGGTGACGATAAACGGAACTGTCAGAAATGTGAATTAAACAGTCAAAAGGAAATAACCAACAATGACTAAGAGTGTAAATGGATTTGGGTAAGGAACTTTATAAATTGGATTGTGAAATGGTTCATGTACTGAGAATGCATGATGACATGGTAAATGATTCAGAGATTGAAAGAAATAAAATTATAGAGAGTTGAGGTGGATAATATGGGCATTATTTTTGTAAATGGGCTGTTATGGTTGTGAAGATAGTCTTGATTGAATATGGATCGTCCAAAGAAGTGCTTTCATTGAATGGTGTATCTTGAATAGAATAACATGTACCTAAATGTTTTGGAAGATAATTGAAAATGTCTGAGTAAACCTGCCCTAAATTGAATCCGCCAACCTGGGTCAAGTCAGGATCTGTCGCGACACTTTTGAAAAAAATGAAAATATAATAAACAAAGTAAAAAGGATTTAATCTGCATCCCGCATCATGAAATGTAATTTCTAAAGGGAGTTTGATTAATGGCTTCTACTGTGATAACGTATAAGAGTCTAATGGGGAATAGTATTAGTTCGACTTAACCTAGAATGAGAGATTGATTTGTCTTGAATCGCTATCAGATAATGAGTAAGTTTACTTTCGGTTTGATTGATCCATCATACACATACATGTAGTAGATATGAGTTACAACCTGTAAAATGCATGACACGGGGAAGTAATATAGGCAAGAAAAGATATGAATCTGAAAAGGATAAAATACTACATGTATAATATGATATGAGTTAGAAGTCACATAAGATTAGACTTAGTTATATGCATAAATGATAGTAAATGTAAAAGTAGTGTGAGTGATTATTGTTATTGGTGATTACTGTCTATATGTTCCCACTAAGCGTAAAGCTTAGCAGGGTGTTCAATCGGGTGTAGATGCGAAGAGGAGATAAAGAGGCGGGACATTTCCACACCGGCGATCTGAGGCCGTCTCGAGGATAGGTGCTCACCGGCCTTATTCGCAATCTCGATGTTTGTATTAGATATGTGTGAATATATTTTAGCGTAAATGGGACTTAGTACAAATATGTATAAATTTTTAATGGATACCATTACGGTGGTAGTTCATTTGTAAATGTAAAATGATTATTGGTGCTAAAATCGTTTGTACACCACGAATATAAGTTTGACTCTGAAAAGAAAAAAAAAAAAAAAAAAAAAAGAAGTAAAGAAGTCAGTATATGGTTTGTTTTTTGGCAAGTTGGTTCATGTCAGGTCGGGCCAAGGGAATCGGGGCGTGACATGTATGATGTGGTCGGTGTATGCTGGCTTGTGTCACCTTACCCGAGAACTTTCGAGTCCTAAACCTTGACCTTGAAAAAACTTATTCGGTCATTTCATATACATGAAAGATGGATTGTTCTTTGTTGTAAAATGACTCATTTATTGTGTGTGTGGTCTTAATCCTTGCCAGAATTACTGCACATCATCATTGTAATAAGTGGATATTTAAAGTCCGAGATATCCGTTCCCACGAGGAAGGATGATAAATCAAAAGACTAACTACCCAAACTTCTCAAGATCATTACTATTTGAACTTTCTCCCTTGTTATGATGATAAGAGGACTAAAGATGTAAATCCTGATGAAATCTTTAATATACAAAAATAAAGTTTAATAAAATTGGGGTTGGATTCTTGGTGAGTTCAAAGCTGGACATGGATAATTAGTAATAACCAATTTCTGCATCTTTCGATTCGCCAAGCTCAACCGTAGAATTGGAAAATTGAGTTTGTCAAAGATGCAAGGTAGTATAGTTTGGATTTCTCCCTTAACCATACTTTTCACTTATTAAAGGTTCATATTCATTTATAAGACATGATTCTAATCAGTTATTTGTAATATGTATCCTCTTTCTAAGATTTAAGTATTTTTCCTTTTCAGTACTTCATACTTAGATCTTATGACTAAAGAATTCTTGCCCCCATAGGCAGGATATTGCAAGCCTTCTCCAATTTGATTGACACCTCATCCTACTTTTGATGAGAAAATTTCCCTCTCCTTGATTAGATCTTTGCTAACACGGGATCGGAATCAATTCGATAGGAGAGACCTTTGGTGATTAGCAAATACTCCGTTAAACTATCATCAATTATAAAAATACGTTGGTGATTTATCTAAGTAATCCTTCAAAGTTCATTAGTTCCATAGTATTAGCCTACCATACCTATAAGGAATTGCTCTACACTCTCAGGATTCTCTATCTTTGTGTCACTCAGAGGGCCTCCTGGAAATCGGAAGCGAGATCTGATTACCTTGTGGGTACACGATACTAAATGCGTAACAAGTAAATTTATAAACAATACCAATTAAATAAATTCAAGATTTCTAATTAAAGCTTTCTTCCACCTTATGCAGAAAAATGACTCTCATCAATTACCCATTTCCAGTGAGCTCAACTTTTCAAAATTGGCTCACTCATATCAGTGACTAACTGATCAGGAAAATTCAATGTAATCATGAGTGAACTGAAATAAATGAACTCCATAAACTTTCAATCATCCATTTATCAAACGATATGGAAAAAGATGAATTTATAAAGAAATACTATTTCGAAGTTGCACTTAGTACAATACGAAATCCGGAAAATTAAGGAAAACTAACAAAAAATAAAGCTATATTAAAAACTAAATCTACTAAAATGAAGAAATAAAAAAAAATAAAAATATACAAGAGTCTTCAACCCCGAACGATCACGGAGTTCGGAAGGTGCGCACATTGCCACACAGAAGTGTGTATTTATAGGCTTTTCAATGTGAGGCCTCACTTCATTAATTGTGTTGTGGTCATAAAATTACAGCCCAAATTGATCTCTTTGTCGCAACATAAAAGGTGCATGTTGATGAGCTTTCGAGTCTTTGTCATTTGCCTGCAGTTTGTAGCTTCTTGTTTTCTAGCCGTGACACATTCTCTAGGCTTGCTCTTGATTGTGTTGCAACATGCTTTAAAAGTAATGCCAGCGACATAGAATTTTGTGAGACTTGTTCTTGTCGCATGAGAATGTCAGAAATGTCGTGACACAAACTGTTGCAGAGAGGCGGGGGAGGAGAGCGGGAGGGAGAGCGGAAGGAAGGGGCTTGCGCTGGCTTCCTCATGTTCTTGTCCTTACGGAGTTTGTCACGACGCAGTTTCCTTGTCGCAACAAACTTTTGCCGACTGTCAACTGCATCGCGGCCGAGTTTTCTCCTATCATAGGATTTCTTTGAGGTCATGCAATTTATAAGCTTGTTGGTATGTTTCTGGCGTTAATTATTTGTTAGCGTCAAAGCCTTAGCCATTCTTAGTTCTTCTTCAATTTACATCACGACCTAAATTTTCTCTGTGTGACGAATTGGCATCATTCCATAGCTTTTATTTGTCGCGATGAAAACTTATTTGTAAGTGACACGGGTTATGCTTTCAACTCTTGATTAATAATACTTAGCAAAAATTTCTTTAATCGCCTTTCTTAACGTATTTGCTCTTGACTTCTTGTCGCGACAGAATTCACCTCCCTTCATGTTTTATTTGTATATGACTGTTGCTCATAGTTGTCGAATTCTGAAATGTTATGTTTACGACGAGATTTTCTTTGCTGCGGCGGCAATTGCTCCTTGGTGGCTTGATGCAAAACTGTCGCAACATAAAACATCTCGATTGACTTGTGTTGTAATTTGAGTAATTCTGTCGCTGACAAAGATTGTCTTTATTATGAGTTCATGTTAGTCTTCAGCTTTTATGTTCACGACAAAGTTTATGTCACGACACGGCTTCTTTGCTCGGCTTTTAATCGTTGTCGCTGACGGTCGAGAATTTAATACTTAGCAGATTTTCTTCACAATCTTCCTTAATAATGTCGGGACATAAAAACTCTTTGTTGTGACAAAATTTCTCTTTCAGCCATGGAGTTCTGTCTGAGCTTTTTTGCGACATTTTGTTGCTAGTTGTGACATAGTTCCTTTGGCCTACTTGAATTTTGTGTCGCAACAAAGACTACTGCATTTTCCACCTTTTTGCTTCTTTTCTGCTTGTTTTCTCTCTTTTTTCAAATAACACCTGCAAAACATAAAGTTTATGAATATACCATAATTTGGCATAAAAATATATCTAAAATTATTATAAACATGCCAAAAAAATTGATTAAAAATAGATGAGTTTAAGACTCATCAATGGGTGCAGGCCATTTGAAATCTAGTAGGTCGCGAATTAGGGGCAACAGCCTTTCGTACGAGATATTCAAGGGTGTGAATTATGGGGGCTCTCTCCTTTTATGAGACTGGTCTCGAGGCAGCTTCCAATCTCCACTCTGACCTTCCTTGGACATAGACGGCTTCCGTCGGCTTATCTTTCTCAGCCGGCTGGTTAATAATCATGATTGTCTAGGTTGCTCCTCGAATGAGTATCCGTCTGCCCGCCTGTATAACTCTTCCATTATTGCTGGCGAGTCTAGAGATAGCGAGTGGAAGAAGGGAGTCGACGGCCCGAATCTTCTCCTGAAGTTCTGAATAACTGCATCCATGCTGTAAAATTATATTTGTTGGACGGTTTGCCCGAACCTCCTTGTGAAGTCCTGTATGGACTCTTCTTCGTGTTTCAAAATAGTTTGCAAGGAACTAATATTCCTTTTTTGATGCACCGAGCATAGGTGCTGTGAGATGAACGCTCCCCAAAGTTCATAAAACGTATTTATTGAGTTTCACGGGAGCTTGTGAAACCAAGCTAGTGCAGGGCCTCGCAAACTAGCTAGGAAAACTTTTCATAATAGAAGGTCATTACCGGCATTCAAAGTCATCGCCTAATTGTAATGGAGCATGTGATCGTAAGGGTCAATAGAGTCGTCAAATATAGTGAAAGTTGGTATGACAAACCCACGAGGCGGCTCGTAGTCTAGAATGTGTCGCGCTAGGGGAGAGGAGAGCATGTTGTCAAAACTCCGAATCGTTGCTGTAGAGAGTAGGTCTTGTACTGGAGGCAGGGTATACTGGCGACATGGGATGAATTACGCCCATGGGTAATGTAGACGCGTTCCCAGGCGCTTCGTTTGGTTGGTTCTACCCTCAACCAATTTCTCTTCTTGCCTGACGGAATGTGCCATTATCGGCGTTACTGAATGCAGGGTGATGCAAGTGTCTTTGATGCGACCTGGCCCTGCTACTTTTTGCTGGGGAGAGATTTAGCGAGCTGCATGAGGACAACTCGTTGTCTGCCAAGGTATCTACATCGTCAAGGACGATGGGCTCCTTTTCTTTATCGTCAGCGGTCGGGTGCCTTACTTGACCGTTATCTTGCACGTCTCTTTTACCAAGATCGCGCCTTTTTTCTACCTGGCCCGTAAATGATCATTTTCACGTTGCAGATATTCAGTGCGATCCTGTAATTCCCTCATCTTCCTTGCTTGCTCCTCCTGTTTCTTCTCCATGTCTTGACACTAATGAAGGAATTGATCTTCGGGTAACGAGATCATCGGGTTGCTTGTCATCACAATTGTGTCAAACGAATCAAATGTGGACAGGGGAACCGTCGGAGCTACTGGTGGTGAAGGGCTACTGGAAAGCCATTAGAGCCAACCTCTTGCGAGTCGTTGATGTGACTTTTTGTTATATTCCCACAGAAGATGCCAATTGTCATTACCTGGATCGTCTAACCTTCGGGGCATCAGCAGTGCGAAGTAAACCTGCAAAAAAAAAGGGTTCGGTGACGATATTATGGCGCCCTCTTCAATGATTAAATTGACAAAGGATGGAGAGGAGAAGAGTTCACGCGATTAAGTGCATACCTTTCCCTCGTGGGGAGTCTTTCTCTTTTATACACGAATTTCTCCTTAATTATAGGAAAGATAATCTCGTGATTTTTGTGATAAAATCTCTTTTTCCTTATCAAGGACTAATTCTCCCTTATTAAGGATTCATGTTGTTTAGACGTATGAGATTTGGATACTGGGAGATCCATGGATAAATATCCTATGCGTGTGACGCCCCGGACCCTCGGGTCCGTTAACAACTCGTCAACCTGCAAAATAAATGTGGCCATTAAGTGTCTCAATGCCACAAAATGAGTGTGTCTCTCCCCGAGACTCAAGCATGAGTAAAAATGGTCACGTCGGGCCCATACATCCATACTCACAAAAATATAACCAACTATATTACAACAGTTTCAGGAGTTAATTACACTCCTATACAAACATGCACCAGTTAGAAGGTTTCATACATGTTTTACAAAAATACATAACATCCAGCCACATATCGACTTTCTTCTCGCGGCCTCCCAGTGAGGCGTCGTTTTCACGAATACTCACACACAGTGCCTAAAAGGGGATCCTGGCCAGGGAGTGAGCAATGCCAGTAGTTGAATTCTCTTATGAGGAACCTCCCCACCTAAACTGCACATGCAATGGCACATCCGCAAGCGTCCACATTCCATCTGATTTACAATGCATACATGAATGATTTATATCATCATGAAATGTTTCCATGCCCATACCACTGAGTCACTCATGACTCCTCACATGCCTATGCCAAGTGTGGAAGTAGATCACCCCAGTAATGTCAATGACGCATATCTGAGAACCTTTAATAGAAGCTCACCAGCACCTAATGAAATTTTCAATGGTGAAAGCCAATCCCAGTCAATCCGACTCTATCACTTTCCGACTCTAGATTAAGTGATAAACATGGCTAGTATGTTTTCCTTTAAACTGACAAAATTTTTTTGCTTACACCGTGGGTCTCTTACACCCACATAGAACTTTCCCGGATAGCATGAGTCTACACCCATACAAGACCTTTCGGATATCTGTGAGTCTCCTACACGATTCAAGCTTTTCACACGAGGATCTTGTTTCCTTCTTCAACCGCGCTTACACGTGAGTATTATTCCATTTATGACTTAAACCATGAGTCATTTATTGGACGTTGTCTGAAACACAAGCTCATCACACATTCACCACGAATGGTGAACAACCATACCGTGCACCCACACCCGACTTGACGTGATGTACCGGTGCACATGAATGCAATGATGTCAATTCATATATTCCATTCTTACACAATTATATTCCATATAATTCAAACGTCATGTTAACACATCAAATTAGCATGCATTAACCTATCATTCATGCCACATATCAATTTAAGCATATATGGACATCACAAGTCACTACCACCCGGGTAATGATACACACAATTCCTTAGGCCTAGTGGTGACACAATTTGTCCAGCTAGCCTCAACGAATATGTGATGGCCTCAGCGTACAACTACTTGTAATTCATTTGCCAAACAATGGCACACAAACAACTCAATCATGTTATTCAACTACCAAGCAATATCATGCAACAATTTCTCATGGACACTCTCGGTCCAAATAAAATCGATTTGAGATGTCTTAACGACCCAGGTAGCCATGGATGTCCGTGGGACCAGTCCCTTCATCAAGCCTTCGGTCCCATTTCTTTGGGACCGGAATGCATGGCCATTTCCTGCCTCACAACTCCCAAAACCATTTTCATGGCCTTTTAGACAAAGAATATCCAAGTAGAAGAAAACCCCTACCTCTCGGAGTTATCGAAACTCCACACTTCCAGCACCCACGCGTAGCTCTTGCAGTGGGGATCAACTTTGCCTCTTATCCCACCTGAATTTAACGGACCGATCACCGGGAAACCTAGAGAGAAGTGAGAGCTTCTCACTATAAAATCTCTCCTCCTTTCTCCCTCCCTTTTCCTTCTCCCCAAACAGGTTGGGAGAAGATGGTGGTCAAGTGGGATGTCATCTCACTTGCCACATGTCCATTTCTTATTGGTTCATTGGATTACACCTTATCCCTTATCCATCTACCATAGATTTCCACCTAATCACATGTTGCCATGTGTCTCTCATGGGTCCCACTTAAGCTCATGTTTGACTAGCTCTCCACTTGACATGTGTCTCATCTTGAGCCACTCAAAATGCGTCAATTGTCCCGCACCACTCTCGGTGCCTCGAAAAACATGAAATTCCGACTATCTCGGAATCTAACGAAATTCGACATGGTAGCTAGATTTTGTAAGACGATTCCAACGGTAAAGTCCGTTTTGTCATCTGAGATCTAGAAAAATTCCAGATTTTGACCGAAATTTACCGTTCTACCCTTCCTCAAAAATCTGGATCTTTCGGGGTTTCACAATGCGTAAATTCCTCCTTAATATATTTATCTATAACAAACTTCCCATATGCGGTAGGATAGCCGGTTGGGGGATTCGGGATCCCAGACGGATTTAGGACTCTACCGTCTGGTTAATTCCCGCATAGTTTTAATACGGTAGGCCATCTTGGGCCACTTCATGATGCGGGCCAAGCGCTGGCCCCGTGCGGACGCTGGGCCTATGAGTAGTGGGTCTAGGACTAAAGGCCACGATACTCACATATCTAAGGGGCCATATCCAGATTCAAAATAGTTGAAAAGTAGCTCAGTTTATTAGTCACAATGTAATGGTAGATTTTTTTTACATCATGTAGTATTTTGTTTTTATAAGAATTCGAGGTTGGAAACTCTCATAACCCATCCATTTACTACTTATGTCAGACCTCAAGGAAATTCGATGTAGTTTAATATATACTTGAAAAATATTCAATTTAATTCAATTGATTTACTAGTGCATAATATATTATTTTCAAATATTATTGTGACACCCCTATCCCAGGAGTCCCGTTGACAACCCGTCAACCTGCGGAAACCTGTAAATATCAGGTGTCCCGATATCACACTCATTTGTCTCATATATTGAGACCCGTTTCCTTATATTTAATTCCCAGATATCTGAAAATATATGATATACTATTTAACGTGATCCATTTAAGTCCTTTTATACAGCAAAAAGGTATACATGTTTTGGTTAACCGAATATAATACAAGACAAAAAAACAAAACATAACAAAGCCGCATCGGCTCTCATCCCTCATACGGTCCCATATGCGGTCGAGCGCTGCGTGGATTATACGAGGGGTCCCACTGTGGGAGTGAGCAATGCCCAGTGAAAAATATTCCTACAGGGGTTACTCCTCACCTAAAAAAGAGGTGCGCTGCAATGGCACACCACATTCCAAGCAACATATGTCCTACTCGAATGTCTCGTATTTATGTGGATGAGAATGTGACTCACCCTCATCCAGGCCCTCTCGACTCCCTCAGCATGCATATGCCAAGTGTGAAAACAGCATTTTTTCAAAACAAAAGGTTTTTGTTCTTGGCATTGTCGATTTCGATAAAATTCTTTTAGACAACCCTCCGAGCAAATACATTGGACAATCCTCCGAGGTTAATTGTTGGACAACTCAGTCCATTGGACATCCTCCGACATGAACTGTTGGACAACTTTCCAAAGCAATTCTTCGGACAACTTTCCGATATAATTTTCTTTGACAACCCTCAGATTTTTATTCGTTTGTGGACATACTCCGATAATCAATTATGAGTCAACCCTCCGAAAAACATGTCATGCACTCACACCTACAGTTCTAGGGTGCCCCAGTGCATATGAAATGCAATATGCCATTTCATAACAATTCATGTTAATATATTTAAGCATGCATATATTAACAAAATTCACACATAAACAACATGTTATTCATTTTTCCAACAATAACACACAAAATGGCCCAAATCTTGGACCCATAGAAAACAGGGCACCTCTTGGTCCCTTCACGGTTCGTCACCGAATTATTAGGATACCAAAACACACCACAAAACCCAAAGACATTAGTCCCGGGATCAAAACCAAACCTCAACCCAGTCTAGGGCTGCCTGAAAATAGTCCCGAAAATCCTGTCCGGACTGTCCGTAAACAATCCCAAAAATTTGCCTTTGGTTTGTCAGAAAACAATCAGTCGACTCGGTATCCCAAAAAATAATCCGAAAATTCCTAAAAATTCCTACACTCGGTCCAAAAAATTAGGGACTGAAATTTACGGCCTTTCACGACCTCTAAGCCAATCTCAAGCCATTAAATAGCCTTTAGACTAGAAATAACACAAATAGGAAAATTCCCTACCTCGTGGAGTTTGACGAAACTCCAAGATTTTGGTGTCCACGCGTAGCTCTCGTCGCGCATATCAACTTTGTCTTCTACTCTGACGAAAACCTACGAGTCTGATTTCCATAAATCTAAGAAAAAAACGAAAAGAAGAAAAAATAAAAATATCACTCTCTCTTATACACTCTCTCCCTCTCACCGTTTTTTTTTTTGACTTTTCTTTTTGTTTTTTTCGTTTATCTCTTTTTATTTATTTATTATTCTTATTATTATTTTCTTTTTCTTTTTCTTAATTCCTTTATTATCTTTTATTGCATCATCAATCATGTAACTAATTGTGGGTCACACATTCAAGTGCACCACATGGCTCTTGCCATGTGTCACGTCTTGGGATGCCATGTGGCATCCAATACCACATACCTCGAAAAACGTGCAATTCCGACTGTCTCGAAATTCGACAAAATTCGACATGATAGCTAGATTTCGCAAGACGATTTCAACGGTAAATTTAGTTTCATCATCCGAGATCTAGAAAAATTCCGGTTTTTCGACCGAAATTACCGTTTTACCCTTTTTCGAAAAGTCGGATTTTCTAGGGTTTCACAATTATAATATATATGTTTTTTCATTTCATAAAATAACTTTAATTTTGTTACTTTATAAGAATTTAATTTATAGAATTATAGAATTTTGATGCTTAGTTGTTTAGTTATTAGAAAAGTTTTAATGAAAACTATGTTATGGGATCATCCTCATTTCAATTTATTCGAAAAATTAGAATCAAAATACTTGAAACCAAGATCATGTCCCAAATTTAAAAAATATTTAATAAAGATGGAAAAATATTTGATAAAGGATCCAAAACACCTTAGATACAACCTCAGTATACCTTGGATACTACCATGTGTCAAGTACACCCTATTGGAATTTCCATTTGAAGAGTAAATGAAATTAACTATGGTTTTAATTTAACGAAAGGATTTATTTGATTTTAATTCCTTTTCAAAATGTATTTGAAAATGTTCGATGGTTTTTTATTTTTCACTTCATTTCTTCAGTAGATGTTTCGTCATGCATGAGCCTATATAAATAGGGTTATGCTTAGGAGCGAGCTACTCACGAGAGTACTCGGCGTGGCTCGTTAGACTCGTCGAACTTCGTTTATTAAGTTAAAAGTAGAACTAAATATCATTTGTTTCAAATAGAAGTTAAATAGGCGAGCCCGAGCACCCTCAAACTCGACATCGGCACAAATGCATAGGCTCGTAGAATAGGCTCATGAGCAAACATTGCGAGGCTTCGTGAGCAGGCTCGTGAACCAAGCTCGTGAACAGCCTTCTGAACATGGAGAAGGCTTGATACACAACAAATTTTTCCTACAAATAAACATGATGAATATTTTAACTCTTGAACTTCAATCAAGTTAATTGAACTTTTATTGTCTTATCTTTTTAATTTAGTTATATGTTGGCTATTTTAGATGAACATTTTCTTTAATTCCGAACATCACGGGGCTCGTGGATTAAGCGAGCAGGCAGGAACACCCTGAGCTTCGACGCCATTTCGTAAATAGGCTCATGGTGGGCTCGTGAGCAAGCTGTGGCTGGGCTTGTGAGCAAGCTCGTGAACCAAGCTCGTGAGCAAGCTCGTGAACCAAGCTCGTGAACCAAGCTCGTGAACAGGCTCGTAAGTTAAACGAGTCAAGCCCGAGCACCCTCAAACTCGGCTCGTCGACAAATGCGCAATGAGGCTCGTGAAATAATCTCAGGCCTGCTCGCTAAAACGAGGAGCCGAGCCGGGCCTGCCTAATGCTCATTTCATTCATTCGATTACACCCCTATATATAAGAGAAACAGCTCTTTTTGGTAGGTGTTCATAAATTGAAAAACATCCGACCAACTGACCGGCGAAGCGCGATTTTTAAGATTCACAAGTTTTGATTGGTTTGAAATTTTATAAAAACCGTAATATCGGTTGGGTTCGCAGTTTAGGGGTGAAAACCGATAGAACCGAACCTACCCAAACCGATATAATAAAATGACGTTATTATATCAATGTTGAAAAGGAAAGGCAAGGATGTATAGTTGTTTGTGATGATTTGAGTATGAATCTGGGTTGCAAGCTTGAGACTTATGGTTTGAATGCTTGCATTTGGAAGGTGGTTGATATGAGTAGGAATTGCATATAACCCTTTGTGGAAGAATTTTAATGGGGATGGACCTCTCATCGCATCTCATCAAATAAAAAATTCCAAGTTGTATAAGCAAAATCTTGAGTATCTTTCCCAGTATTTTAATGAGGCTAGCAAGTTTAGAATTTATATATAATATACTTCTCCTTGATTCCAACCATGTGAGATATCATAAAAAAAAAAACCAAGGAACAAGTTATACAAACCCACTTTGTGGGCGTGAATTTATGATTGGTTCATAACTTCAAATATTGCAGGAGGTGTAAAATTTAGACTTTATTAGATAATTTGTATCAATGTTTAAGAGAAATTGTAGTACTTAATTTTATTAGGTGTTTTAAACTATTTTTCTTATCATGTTTGTTGAATATTTTATTGTAGAATTTTCATTTCAAGTTTATGAAAAAATGTAGACTATTTTGTTCTTAATTATTTCTTTTAAATATATAAACTGAGTTCGAACCTTGGTTCAAACCATAAACTGAACAGAAAATGTAGTATTAGGTTTGGTTGGTTTGAGTACTTTGAATGGTTTGGATCGGATTGTAATTTTTTAAAACCGATGTCATATGTTTGGATTGAATATTATGCTCAAACCGATCCAAATCAACCCACTAATAGGCCTACTTTTGTAGAATGTAGATTTTTGAAGGGAAATTCTCTGAAATTCTGTTTGATCTCGTTCCTATTTCAAGTGAAAGTACGAACGTCGTTTCAGTTCGTTCGGAGAGACTTCATACAAGGTATTGTCACTGTCCCTTCAAAGACTATTCTATCCTACGAAGTAGACGCTAACGAAATCTCAAAGCACCATCGAAAAGGTGAATCTGCTTTAAGGAGATTGTGCAACAAGGCTCAATCTCCCTTCTCTCTATAGTTTTTGGTTTTCTTTTGTAATCTTCTTTCTCTCCTTCTTTTATGTTTTAGTGTATTCTATAAGTATTGTAACAGTCTTAAAGTAGATTCAAAAAAGAAGAAAAAAGAAAAACAAAGGAAAAAAAACACCTTGAACCACCAAGGTCACCAGGGAAGAAGAGTTCGGCAAGAAAGATTATAGTTGACTAGAAAGGAAAAAAAAAAAAAGGAAGAATGTCATTTCCAAATCGGGGAAAAGGGGGGAAAAGGGAAAAAATTGAACATCCAAAGAAAATCTCTTATTTTTTTAGAAAAAAAAATCCAATTTATTTGGATTTTTTTTTTAGATAAGAGAATCCTATTTTTAAAGTAGTTGAGATTCGTTCTTTTTGAAAAACAAATTCAATTTATTTGGATTTTTTTTAAGAATTCAGTTAAGGTTTAAAAAAAAACCAAAACTTTAAAAAAAAAAAGTCTATCAAGAAAATTTTCCAACAAAAAGAAAATTGTTGTTTTCCTTTTAAATAATTATTCCTTTGGAGATTTTGTTTCAGTAATTTCCGTTTTTTTTTTTTTATCAAAATAAGGTAAAAGATTTTTCTAAGGGAAAAAAAAAATTTGTTTTCTTAAGGAAACTAAGGAAGTTGTTCTTAAATAAAAAGGAAAAGCTTTTTAAGGAAAAAAAAAATTGTTTTCTTAAGGAAACAAAGAAAGTTGTTCTTAAAGAAAAAGAACATGTTTTTACGAAATAACAAAAAAAAAAATGGGAAGTTGTTCATTTGTTTCCCCTCGGGGAAAAAAATTAAAAACGACATTAAAAAAAACAAAAAAGTGTTTTCCATCGTATCAAAAGAAAACACTATGGTTTTTTTTTTTTTTTAGTGGAATAAAAATCTTGGAAATCAAACAAACAAATTGGTTTGTTGGTTTATTGGAAAATCCTTGCAATAAAATACAAGGAAAATGCTTTAACTTATGACCTATGGGTTCATTGTACAAAGCCTCAACCACTAGACTACGACTATTGGTCGTGTTTTTCCTTGCAAGGAATATATGATAAGGAGATAATAAGCCTACTAGGCTAAACTCTACACTCATTTTGAGTTTGTGTCACTTCCTTTGTAGTCTTAGGAAATTGGAAATTACAATATAGAGAAGTTATGTATAAAGAGTTCGGATCTTAAGCATGATCGTTTGTGACCCCTCCAATCTTTCCTAAGAACTGAATATTCTATCTAATGAGGTTGGTTCTGGCCTGGGTTTCTATACCCCACTAGTCTTTCCTATGAATACTTTGTTACACGTTATTCTCAATTATTCACAGAATTGGCTTTGGAATAGAAAATTTACACATTTTCTACAATCTTGCAAAGAAATGGACTCCGATTCCAACAATGTATTTCCAACTGCATCTACCCAAGTGGCAACCCCTACTGTGGCACAAGTACCAGTGATGCCTACTATTGTGCCTATCTCTGTCTTACCTAGAGAAAAGCCAGAGAAGTTCAATGGATTGGGGAAAAGGTGTACATGGAAAAATCTGCCACCTCTGAAATCAAAGGCCAGGGAAAGGTGGTCTTGAAGATGACTTCTGGAAATAAGCTCACTCTAACAAATGTATTGTATGTGTGAGAAATCCAAAAGAACTTGGTGTTTGGTTCATTGCTGAACAATCATGGATTCGGGTTGGTGTTCGAGTCAAACAAGTTTGTACTATCCAAAAGTGGAATGTACATAGGAAAATGGTATATGACGATGGTATGTGGAAGTTGAATGTAATAACTATTATTAAGTCAAACATGAATAAAGTTAGTACTTCTACTTACGATGTTTGAGTCGAGTCTAATCTATGACATGGTATATAAGGACATGATAATTATGATACATTGCGTAGATTAACTTAAACCATATACCAATTTTCCTAATTGATGCAAAGCATAAGTATGAAACTTGTGTTGAGGCAAAAATCTGACCATGTCATCTTTTTCAGAGTGTTGAAAGACACATTGAACCTCTTAACGTAATCCATATTGACACATGTGATTTGAAATTTGTACAAACAAGAGGTGATAATAAATATTTTATTAGCTTTGTTGATGTAACACCAAGTGTGAGCGCCCCCAGGCTTCGGGAGTCCGTTGACCACCATCGACTCTTGCGAAACACATTGTGTCCTTATCATGAGACCCATACATGAGTAAAATGACCCAATATGGCCCATCATCCATACTCGTCCATACAGTTACAAAACCATACATTTCTATAGATCCAAGAGTTATTACATCACTCTTAACATATATTAAAACTGGTTCGTTCTAATATACCTGAACATGAATCAAGGCCCTTGATCAGAAGCCCGCTTCATAATCCACCGCCTCTGGGCGTCGTTTACTGTACCACGTCTGTACGAAAGGGGGTCCCACGATAGGGTGAGTTGGCGCCCAGTAGAGATAAATCCTACAGGGCTACTCCCCACCTAGAGTGCACATGCAAATGATCATTTCCGCAAATCAAACCAACAGCAATCCGTGCATATATGTTGTCCTATCGAGAAAAAAAACTACATGCATGTGAAACGACACTCTATGCCCTGTACCAGTCGACACCAGACCCACCACCAAATGCAAGTGTCAGCGGAAATCAATAAGTAGTCAGACTCCCATCTCATAACGTAGTCTATGTGATATTTATTTAATCATTTCGTGTCTTTTGAAGCGACGAGACTTTCCGGGGTCTCCTTGCGGATCTCTTACACCCTCAGAGCATTTTTCGAGCTTTCATGATGGATCACATTTGTCTAACCGAGGTTTTCGAGGCTTTTCACACGAGGGTGTCTATTCCTACTTCTCACTTGAAACACTATTTATTTTCCATTTTCATTTAATCTTGTGGCTTCGATTGGACCCCGTGCCATTCTAAGCCCACACAATTCGGCGCAAACGCGGTGCCAAATCGATACCATGTACACACACCCATGTAATGTGGTGTTATCGCACCTGATGCAATGCAATTTGTGCCCACTTTACTTTCGAACCCATGACGATGTATGAAGACCTCTACATGGATATTCTACACATTACATTATGTATTGTGCTATGAACACTCATGTCTAATGCACACAACATTTATCTCATTGGATCCAACATCAACATACGTGCGATCGTAGTGAATTCCTTGTCAATCCCGGTACATCACATAAGCATGCACCATCTTTCTATCATTTTAGTTCATTCCTTATCAACACGTCATTCAAGCATGTATTAACATAATTCCAACCATTACTTAGGCAGAAATAATGCCATAATTCATGTTCGAAATTTGAGACGCGAATATGTCAGTCATACAACCCAATGCATATAATTATTTCCATCTTTATCACACATATATCACATAATTTAACATATTCAACATGTTATTCAATTTATGGCAATAACACACATTAGCAATTCTCGGCCATAAATCCGGCCATGTTTGGCCTCGGAAATAATCTGGACTTAGCGGAAAGTCGATTTTTGTAAAATACCATAAAATATCAACGTAATTCCTACTTAGGCCGTACGTAGCCAAACATTTTAGTTACAAACCGATTCCAAATAAGTTAAACACGGACCATTCCTCAATGTCAGTGACCGACCCAATTTTCAGCCCAAGTTTTGGCTGAGCGCTATTATATTAAATTCTAGACTCACTTGAGCTTTGTAGAATCGAACGTCTGAATCGAGTTCGGACCCGGGAAGGTTTATGGTCGTACGAAGTTGATCGGCAATTCACAGGAGTGTCACGGAGAATTTGGGCACACCTCGTTTGCCGATGCTCGAAGTTTTCTTGTCCCCGAACACAATGTTCGATTCGGACCAGTCCCGAAACCCCGTGAAACCGATCTTTGGCCATCACCTGATCACCAAACAAACCACACAACATACAAATCTCCGGAAATCGAGCGAAACCCGTGAAACGGTCCGCGGCCCCTAGGCGTAAAATAGCCAAAGTAGGAGGAAACCTACCTCTTGCCTGATTCAGGGTTCTTTGCCATCTGGAGTGCAACTCCTTTAGCGACCTCCTTCCTTTTCCTCTTTCTTATTCCTCTCTTCCTCCTTTTTCTTCTCCTATTTTCTTCTTCCTTTTTTTTTCTTTTCCTCTTTTTCTCTTCTCCTTTCCTCCTTTTCTCTTTTCCCTTCCTCCTCCTTCTCCCTTCTTTGCTCTACGAGGGCGGAATTGGAGCTCCGCACTATAGCCTTCAAGGTTGCCATGCATGTTGACACATGGCTTGCCATGTGTCACACACATGCATGCCTTTGCCATGCATTGTGACACATGGCTCGCCATGTGTCCCTTATGGTGCGCCATGTCACCACGTATAGTTAGCCATGTGTCATCCACATGGCTCGCCATGTGTAGCCCAACACCGTTGCCTCGAAATACGTGAAATTTCGACTATCTCGGAATTCAAAGAAATTGTACTAGGTAGCTAGATTTCGCGAGACGATTCCAATGGTGTAATCCATTTCATCATCCAAGATCAACAAAAATATCAACTTTTCTCCGGACTATTCAGATAAATTCTTAGTTTTGCCCTCCCCTTTTTTTTGAAAAATTTAAATTTAAAATTTTTACGGGTTTTACACCAAATACTGTTATGTGTACTTAATCAAAAGTAAGGATGAGGTGATAGGAAATTTGTTCTCTACAAAAACAAGGTTGAGAATAAGCTCAACAAGAAAATTAAAGTGCTAAGAAGTAATCGAGGTGGTGAGTATTAATCGCCATTTGTTGATGTTTGTGCTCAACATGAGATTATACATGAAACTGCAACACCTTATTCACCTAAATCCAATGGGTTCTGATGAAGAATCACGCTCTGAGGAAATGATGAATGCAATGTTGATAAGTTCTGGTCTACCATAAAACATGAGGGGAGAAGTCATTTTGTCTGCTATTTACCTTTGGAATAAGGTACCTAAAAAGAAAGCAGAGAAGACTTCATATGAGTTATGGAGATGACGACAATCATCATATAAATCCTTGCTAGTGTGGGGATGTCTGGCCAAAGTGGAAGTTCCTCCACCTAAAAATGTGAAAATAGGACGTAAAACTACTGATTTCATTTTCATTGGTTATGCACATAACAATACTCCTTATTGATTTCTTGTTCATGAGTCGAATATCTGATATATACACAAGAACACCGTAATGGAATCAAGGAAAGCATCATTCTTTGAATATGTATTTCCATATAAATCCAAAGAAGAACCAAGTTCATCAAAACGAGTGCATGAGACTATTAATGAAAATAATTAGGATGAGAATAATGGTGGTGAGGTAGAACCTAGACGTAGCAAAAGACCAAGGACAAAAAAATCTTTTAGTTTAGATTTTCTGACTTTTGTGCTTGAAGGAGAACCTCATACTTTCAAAGATGCAATGAACTCTTCAGAGAGTCTCATGTGGAAAGAGACCATTAAAAGTGAAATTGATTCCATACTACATAACCATACTTGGGAACTAGTGGATCTTCCACCAAGTTGTAAACCTTTAAGTTCCAAGTGGATTTTCAAGAGAAAATGGAAAGTAGATAGATCAATTGACAAGTACAAAGCAAGATTTGTGATCAAAGGCTACAAACAAAATGAAGGCCTTGATTATTTTGACACATATTCTCCTATGACAAAAATAAATTCCATAAGGATGGTGCTTGTAATTGCTGCCTTGAGGAACCTTGAAGTACATCAAATGGAAGTGAAAACAATCTTTCTTAATGGAGATTTAGATGAAGAAATCTACATGGAGAAACCTTAGGGGTTTTCTGCCTCGGGACAAAAAACGAAAGTCTGTAAATTGTGAATCATTGTATGGACTAAAACAAGCACCAAAACAATGGCATGAGAAATTTGACAATGTCATGATGTCTCATGACTTTAAAATTAATGAATGTGACAAGTGTGTGTATGTCAAAGACAAAGAACATGGATATGTCATTGTATGTATGTACGTAGATAACATGCTTATTGTTGGTAGTGATGATAAGATGATTACATCTACTAAGAACATGTTAAATTCAAGGTTTGACATGAAAGACTAAGGATTGTTGATGTTATATTGGGGATAAAAATTAAAAGAACATCAGATAAAATCATTCTAAGTCAATCACATTATGTTGATAATATTCTTGGAAAGTTTAACAAAGATAATTCTGGTATAGCCAAAACACCGATAGATGTAACTGTACATCTTTCTAAGAATAAAACAGAGAGTGTTTCTCAAGTAGAATACTCTAAGGTAGTAAGTAGTCAAATGTACTTGATGAATTGTACAAGACCGCACATAACTTAAGCAGTCAACAAACTGAGCAGATACACGAGTAATCTACGAGCTAAGCATTGGCAAGCAATTATGAGAGTAATGAAATACTTATGGTTTACTCTTGATTATGGGTTGCACTATACAAGATATCCTGTTGTACTTGAAAGATACAATTATGCTAATTGGATATCTAATGTTAAAGACTCAAAATCCTAAAGTGGTTATATGTTTACATTAGAAGGAGCAATAGTCTCATGGAAATCCTCAAAACAAACAGTTATTGCCAAATCTATGATGGAATATGAGTTTATAGCACTAGACAAATGTGAGGAACATGCTAAATGGCTCCTCCACTTCCTAGAGGAGATTCCAAGATGGTTAAAACTCGTGCCTCTAATATGTATACATTGTGATAGTCAATTTGCTATTTTTAGAGCATAAAATAATATGTACAATGGTAAGTCTAGACATTTATCGTAGACACAACACCATTAAACAACTACACTCAATTGGGGTTATATATCTAAATTATGTAAGATCTAAGGATAACATTACGGATCCCTAACCAAAGGGTTCAACAGAGAGTTAGTTGAAAAATCATCGAAGGAAATGAGAATAAAGCCCACAAAATAATAAGTCGATATAATGAATAACCAACCTAGCTGACTAGAGATCCTAAGATCTAGGTTCAAAAGGGACAACTAAATTGTAAAGACTTTAATTTGATCACTATGGAGATCTTCTTGTGTCCATTCTTATGATGAAACAATGATGCTCATACAAAGAAGGTTAAGCTATGCTTTTCATGATCTCTATGCATTTGGAAAGAGTAGCATGTGTAACACCCCAAAATATACCCTAGTCATTTTCAACGTGTTTAGGGTATTTTGTAAGTATAATTTGAAATTTTCGTAATTTAAATGCAAAACGTGATATCTGAGAAACCTGGAATTCAGATACAAGACAAGGGTAAATTTGGAATTTACAACCAGACATAAAAGCTGGCAAGATAATAAGATTATATGCTAAAGTAGAATAATGGGAAGTTGTGGTGCAAATAAAAGGGAACTTGAGGACCAAAGTGCAATAAAAGGAAAATTTTAACAAAATGGGATTAGACCGAGTTGGTCTCTCATTTTGGGGAGAGCAAAACGTAGAGTGAAGAAGAGAGGAGAAAAGAAGAAGAAGAGAAGAAGAAGAAGAGGAAGAAGAGAAGAAAGGTATGGAATACTATAGTTTTGTATGGAGACTATTTGTGTATGGAATTGTTGTATGGATGGCTATGTTTTTGTATGGAACTTGTACGGAAGTGTTTGTATGGATATTAGTAGTTCCATTCCGAGGGTTTAGTTAAGAATTCATCCTAATCCTAGATTTGTTGAGAGATGGGTTGGTAAAACACTAGTTTGTATAAGATGAGTATGGAATCCTCCCTTTGAGTATGGATTCTTGGTTTATGATGGGCGCATACATGTTCGGGGTGTTAGGAAGCTAACCTAACTTACAAGTAATTGAGTTAAGGTTTAAAAACCTTAGTTTAATCTCTATGTTTGGTTTTCAAGGTTTAGAACAATACTGGAAGATGTTTTTCTCGTAGAGTATATATATTCTTTGTTTTTGGTTGGTTTTCTAGAAAAATGGAGGAAATCATGAAAATCTGGGCGAATTATGGGGTCCTACGTCAAGGGCATAGGGATTCACACAGTTGTTAAGACCCACGCCTACAGTATGTATATGTCCACTCATGCAAGCTCTAGAGGAGATTTTTGGTCGCCTCTGGCCAGAGCACTGTTCACAACATGGAAAATTTTGGTGTTTTTTTTTTTTTTTTTTGTCTTTCCGCTGTTCGAGGACTTGCTCTGTCGATCAATGAGGACCCTATATGTACATGAAAGGGTCCATTCATGCTCTAGAAGGTAAAGGAAGAAGAATTAGATTGCTCCTCGCCGCGAGGCGAAGCAGTGTCAGTCGCAAACTAAATGTTCCGCCATGTGATAAGATCATAAGTCTCCCGAACACATATAATTGTAGGATCGCCAAGACCGGAGCATTGGAATGACACTAAGACCTCTATTACGTGGGCGTGCACATATACACTTCTAAGATTTCTCTCGATTAGTGCGACGACACTCTGACCGTGCTTCGTCACATTTAGTACTCGCATTCTCTGATTAGTACTTCTCCCCCAAGACTTCCGATTAGTACTTCTGGCATTCTCCGATTAGTGCAAGACAAGATTTCCTGTCACAACAGCTTTACATCCGCTTTCAGGCTACGACACCTCAATATCAGACCGTACCTTCTGGTGCTATCAGTGGTCAGTCCTACCTACGATATTACTCGGGTCTAAGTAGTCAAACGCTTATATGATAAGAGTCTAATAACTAATAAGAGTAAAGTAATGCACATTGCTTCGTCTCAACACCTACAAAGTATTCTCCTACAAGTATAGTTCTAGTACCTATGGTACCTCCGTATAAGTATAAGCTCAGAATTCCTACGAGATCTTAACAAGTATAAGTCTCGCTATAAGTACAAGTATGTGTATAAGTTTGTTATAAGGAATACATGAAAATTCTCGATATCTCGCTATCAGAGCATCCTCAATAAGTATTGTTTCATGCTTATTAAACGAGTATTAGTGCATGTGTATACGTATAAGTCATATGTTTCCCACTTCGTTGTTTAGCAACGTTTCAATTGCAGGTACGTAAGAGTATGTCCGTGATCTTTCGCATACTGCTGAGCCAACAAACTAATAGGAGTTAATCATAATAGGTTTTACGCTCTAATTATGTAAATGTAAATGTACAGTTTTTGTATATGTATATATAAATGGGACTCAGGACTGTATGTGGCTGATTAATCAGAACAATTCACTACAATGGTAGTTTTATTTTTGTATCTCGAATATGATATTTTGATTCGCTTATAAGACTCAGTCTTACTAATGTCTGAAAACGTAGCAGAGTTAGCCCCAAGATACTTTTCACCCCTTCATCCACAGTGGGGTCAGCCATGATAGCATGAGTTACTCTTAATTAAGAGATCACCTATGTAAGAGTGAAGTGGGGTCGCTTCATAGGGAATTGAATAAGGCACAATTCTTATTAAGCTCTTGCAGAACCATACGTATGGTCATGGCCAAAACGAACATAAAAGTGAGAACTAGAAGATGTTAGGTATGTCATCATCTACACAAATGACAGAATGGTTCAAGGACATCATTTCTACTATGTAGTTAGTATAGTAAACATACTTCTACTAGGGAAGGTTCAAAGGGTAACACCTACCTATCCTATGTAGGTTTCAACCGACGTACTCTATCACTCAGGAGGCCTTGTATGTTTGGGTGTCAATTTCATTCATGTGGGAATTTGTTGGACCTTTTATCAAATATTTTGTCATCTTTATTAAATATTTTTTAACTCAGAGGACCTGGCCTTGGATTAAGGTCTTTTGGTCATAATTTTTCAAATAAATTGAAATTGAGACCTCATAACATAGTTTTCCCAAGTTTTTATTTAGTTATTTATTTATTTAAAATGGATTGAAAGACTTCACTTGAAAAGTAGGTTTGTTTTTTATTTCCAAGATTGTGATAGACATGACAACATTGACAAGAGATAAGGATTGCAATTTGTGTTAATGAGTAGTGTTTGTGTCACGTCAAACTATAAGTATTCGCCAATATTGATTAACCAAAACACGACAAGAATAATAATCTTATTAAAAAACATATTCAAACATGGCCCAATTATTAATTGGGTGAAATGACACGACATGTATAACCCAATTATGAATAGCTCATTTAAGATTATCTTTGGATTTTACCTATTAACTTGAAAACGAATAACCCATGAAAATTTTGAGAGTGAAATTGTATAATTAGTGGAGATTTTGAGTTATGCGGATTGACATAAAAATAACACATTTATTAAATAGGTTTAACGAATTGACACGAATTCAACCCAAACACGATTACAAACAATTGTTCATAAATCATGTTGGATTCACAGTTATTAAATCATCTGCCCATCCATATCACATATATATATATATATATATATATATCGTTTTGTGTCATTGCTAGATGAGCATTTTTATATATACCATTTTGTGTCATGTTGAGGGGCAGGAGAAGATGTGGCTTGTTTACTGTGTGAACGGGGAAATGAGTGCACCCTTACCTATATCTTTATATTTCAGGAAAAGTAGGTTACCTACATCCATACAAAATATTTGTACATCGGTGATTAAGAAAATAAAATTAGGGGTCAATACATGCTTTTCAAAAATAATTGTGGTTTGATTTAAAAGTTAAAGATGCCCAAAAAAAATCCTCAAATTGCCCTTCGATTATAATAATAGATAGAGCAGTTATGATAGTAGATAAACTACTATCATAACATATTGCATCTACTACCATAATGTAATGCAGTTATTATTATAACTATTCCATTTACTACCATAACAAATGATAGTTTTGAGTTTTTTTGGACATCATTGACTTTTAAATCAAACCACAATTATTTTTGAAGAGCATCTACTACCCTATTTTGCTTTTTTTTTTTTAATTGCTCTATTTTGCTTTTTTGATTACTAATATACAAATATTTTTGTATCGATGTAGAGACATGATTTTTTCTCCATGAGGATTCCCAAAAAGAGACATGAGTGTATAAATGCATCCACCAATTAGGACAAAAATGACTATTTATATAATGACTAAAATGCTTAAAAGTTATCATTATCTATAGAATTAATTACATCATTTTTCTACTTTTTTATTTTGTTTTGGTGTCTCAATTTTTATTTTGTTCAATCAGATGTGTCAACTTTTGGATTTCTTCTATTTGGTGTCTTAACTTTTATTTTATTCAATTAAATTTATGAAGTTTTAATTTTTATTCAATCAAGTGCTACTCAACTGGTCAAAGCTTATAAGGATGTTTAATCAATAAAAATTGGATCATATTAAAATAACTAAAATTATTTAAATAATTTTTAATTAGGTGAAATAACAATTTTTTTCTCCTTAATAAAGTCCTAATGAATTAAAATTAAAAGCAAAATTTTTCTTTAAAAAACTTTTAATTATTTTCTATTATATTTACTTATTTTCTAAGCTTCATTCAAAAAATAATTATTATACATGAATAATTAAAAATAAATGTTAAAATTATTTTTAAAATAAGTAATATATTTATTTTTACCTCAATTTCAATGACAACCAGTTTTATCAATTTCTTTTTTTTACTGTAACAAATAGGTAATGAAATCATAATGAGAAAATGATGATATTATTGGAATGCCATGTGAATCCAACTTTTGTTCATTTAGCATCATGATAAGTTTGACCGGTCCACAAGCACTTGACCGAATAAAAATTAAGAGTGCAAACACTTAATTGAACAAAATAAAAGTTGAGACACCAAAATAGAAAAAATTGAAAAGTTGAGACACCATTTATGTAATTAATCATTATCCATATTATACTCCTAAATATCATTAATGACACTCAAAATTGTGCTTGTGGAAGTTGCAAAGGTCAAGCTACCTAACATGACAATGCATGTTTGTGAAATTTTCTTTATGTAATGAATTTAATGTGAAAGGAAAACTGCTTGTTATGGAAGATGTTCTACTAGTTGGTACAACAAGTTCTGAGACCACGTTATGTAACATGGTGCACCATATCATGACCCATCTGTGGAGACAATGCAATTCTAACATAAATAAAAGCACGAAAACAAATCAACATATATGCAGGGGCACAAGAGATTGGTCACACGGTTCGGCCAAACCTACATCCGCGGGGCTGAGCCCAAATGCAAAGGATTTAACTATATATCAATTAGGTTACAAGTTGGTCTTATATGAGACAATGCTCCCCCTTTCTCCAATGCCTTCTTCTCCCTTAATTTCCTACGTAGCTGAAACATAATGAACACATCATCTCCTTCCAACACCATCAAGACTCCCATAAGCCCAACAACATCATTCAACAAGAGATAAAAATCCATCCAACATTAAGAGAGTTAAGTCATACCTCAAAACTGGTATGTTGATACCAAAAACATTTTCTTCTAGCTTGTACATTTATCTTTTGTGTTTTTGCTTAAAGTCGTGATCTCTATTTATCAACCTCTAAGGGAGTTGAACCATGAAATTCTCAATCACACGTTTCCTATTCCGTTCAACTGCTTCAACTGAAAATCGCCTTCCATAGAGAAAACCACACCGCTTAGTTGGATTCTCCATATTCACTATTTAGGAATATTTGTCTTCCATAGAAAACCACCAAATTATGCTCAATCTTCTAGATTTATTCGCTTAATATCATCATCTGATCTTCCTTATTTGTCATTTTGAATCACAGCTACTAATCTTCATAATTTTCTCACCAAAATCGGATTAGACTTAATATGGTAAGTCTAGCCATCCAACTTGGTCTACCAACATGTGAACCAACATGTTATAATTGAGAATCTGATTGCTGAAAACATTCAAGGAGTTTTTGCCTGAGGCCATGAACCATGATTTAATTTTTGCCTAAGACTGATAAAAAATATCTACAACAATCTCCCCCTTTGGCATTCTTTGGCAAAAATAAAATCAGGATAACACAACGTATCAAGGAAGTCACAATATATGAAACCGTGGAGCAAATAGCGCACATGTTTAGTATGATGACTTGTTGACCCAATCACCATGTTCTCAAATAGCACCATAACTCCAAAAAATTTATTCTCCCCCTTTTTGCTAGAAAAGGCCAAAGAGAACAACACTTACTAACCTGGAAATGAGAGATGAACCGATTCAGTGTCACCACTGATAGTAGGGCCTGGAACAACCATAGGGGTAGGAGAAACAGAGCTTGGTCTTGTAGATGGTGCAACACTTTTTGAAACACTGCGAAGTTTAGCCCCATCAAATCACCAAATAAAGCAAGAAAAAATAAGAGTACCACCAGGAGCATCTTCATAAGCATATTCAGCAGCTTCTTCAATACCACCTCATGCAACATATGTAATAATACCAGCCTTGACATCCTCAGCTGTTGCATCTCTAGAAACTCCAACAGTCCCTGTAGGGACATCAACATTAGCAGTTGTAATATGCTCAAAAGGAGGATCTTCATGAACATCTAAAGTAACAACTTGAGCATAAGTTGTTCAAACATCTTCTGGACTTTCTTTATTTATGGGAACTTCCCTTTTAACATCTTAATCATTCTCCACTTAAGTATTACCAACATACTTTCCTTTGATCGACTTCCAAATAGCTCGAATTTCATTGGATTTTTTGTGAGACATACTGTTTGACATCTTATCTAACATTGGTTTCTTCACAAATTTTCCATTTCTCTTCCTTCTAGCTTGATACCCTGCACCATTAACCATCTTCCTAGGGTCATGCGTCTAAAGAACTGTTGGTTTGAGCATTTGACTCCCTCTTAATTTGTGCACCAAACTTATCTTCCTCTTTTATCATCGAAATAGTGTAAGAATGGATGTTCTTGTTGCTCTTCTTTCTTCAATCTACCAAGTAGGTAAAACAGTGGCATCTTATATGTCCCAGATGATTACAATAGTGGCATCTAGGGATCCACTTCCTTTTCAAGCACTTTTCTTCAAATTTCATATTGGGTATTTCCGGCTTCTGTTTCTTGGCTTCTTGAGAGTTAAATGAATTTATGGCTTGGACAAAGATTGTTTTTGGGTCGGGTCTTGTACCAGTGTAACCAATCCAGCATGATCTCCTACAGCTTTTCCAAGACTCAAAATATGATCTAATTTTGAACTTCTAGAATTAAGCATTTTGACTAAATTTTTTATTTGATTTAGGTCAACCTGTATGTCATCATCTTTTGCCAATTTTCTTTCTAAGGAATGCACCTTCTCAAGAAGTTCCATTTTTCTCCTTGCTCAATTGAGTGTTTTGTTTGATCACCTTCTGGTTCATGCGCATGGTTTGCATCCATGTGTCATACATGAGTTGGTATGATTCAGACAGCTCTTTATAAGAGATTTCTTCATCATCACTACTTTCTACATCATTTGTCTCACGATCTAGTTGACCAAGTGCAGAAACAAGGTCATATGCTTCACCACTTGGTAGACCATCTTGTAAACCAAGTGTTGGAACATGGCTAGAAATCTGGGACTGACTTTGAGGAAGTGTTTTTATAGAATGACTGACGAGTTTCACTGACTCACTAAAGATATCTTCCCCATCCTTGTTGTTTTCTGAGTCTTCATCACTCCAAGTTGTTACATATGATAAAATGTTGAAACACTCTTCTTGAACATGATCATAGCCTCCAAATTCTCTACAATTTATTCCCTTATTCTTGTCCATCCTTGAGGCATCATAGTTAGTATTTAAAGCCAAGTTACAGTGTGAGGAAGTAGTACATTTTTCATCTTCTAAATACATTTCAAATGTCTTAAGTGAACCCACCAACTCTTCGAGCTTCATGGTTTTGATATTTTTGGCTATGGCGGTTACCTTGTAGGCAAATCTTTTGGGAAGAGATCTCAGAACTTTCGAACAAGCCTTTCTTCAAGAATCTTATCTCCCAAAGAAAACGCTTCATTTGCTATGTCGCATACCTATGCATCATATTCTCCAATGGTCTCGTCTTCTTGCATACGAAGGTTTTCAAACTTAGTTGTCAAAATTTGCAATCTTGATTCCTGAACCCTATTAGTCCCTTCATAGGTTACTTGTAAGATGTCCCATGCCTCCTTCGCTGATTCCATGGTGAAGATAAGTTTGAGTTGGTTAAGACCAACTCCATTAAAAATTACATTAAGTGCCTTTCGATTGTTATTTGCCAATTTTTCTTCTTTGCTTGACCATTCCAATTCTGGCTTAGGTATAATCTTTCCTTCATCATCCCTTTTCGTTGGAGGACTCCATCCAGAAAGTACTGATTTCCATGCCTGCTCATCAAGAGTACTGATAAATGCTCTCATTCGAACTCTCCAATATGCATAGTTCGTCTCGTCAAATAGTGGAGGATGCTCCACCGATCCACCTTCCTTTAAGAAAGTCATCTATGACTCACAAAAAAATAGTTAGAGAGCCCACAGATCTCACTCAGTAACTTAGAGTGACCCACTCGATACTAATTGAAAGGAAAACTACTTGTTATGGAAGATATTCTACTAGTTGGTACAACAATTGTTGGACCACATTATGTAACATGGTGCATCATATCATGAACAATCTGTGGAGACAGTGCAATTCTAACATAAATAAAAGCACGAAAACAAATCAACATATGCAGGCACAAGAGAGATTGGTCAGGCCAGCCGCCAAGCCTAAGCATTCCGCTGCCGAGCCCAAATGCAAAGGATTTCATTATATATCAATTGGTTACAAGTTGGTCTTTTATAAGACAAAGCTCCCCCTTTCTCCAATGCCTTCTTCCCTTAATTTTCTCACAGTGAAACATAGAATGAGCTCCCCTCATTCCCCCAACACCATCTAGACTCCCTTAAGCCCAACAACATCATTCAACAAGAGCTAAAAATCCACCCAACATTAAGAGAGTTAAGCCATACCTAAAAACTGGTATGTTGATACCAAAAACACTTTCTTCTAACTTTTACACTTATCTTTTATGTTTTTGCTTAAAGACGTGATCTCTATTTATCATCCTCTAAGGGAGATGAACGAAATTTCGATCACTTCTATCCCGGCTCAATCAAGCCAACTGAAAATCTATCTTCCATACAAAACTCCATCAATCAAGCTTGTTGATTTCCTTCCATATTCACTATTTATGAATATTTGTCTTCCATAGAAAACCACCAAATTATGCTCAATCTTCCAAATTTTATTCGTCCAATATCATCATCTGATCTTCCTTATTTGTCATTGTAAATCACAGCTACTAATCTTCATAATTTTCTCACCAAAATCGGATTAGACTTAATATGGTAAGTCTAGCCATCCAGCTTGGTCTATCAACATGTGAATAAACATGTTCTAATTGATAATCTGACTGCTGAAAACATTCAAGGAGTTTTTGCCTAAGGCCATGAACCATGATTTAATTTTTGTCTAAGACTATGACAAAAAATTTCTCCAACATAATGATTAACAAATATGCCTCTATTATATATTTAAAAACCTTTTAATATATATTAGAATCTTTATTTTTATGAGAACATGTGATTATAATAGAGAGATTTTATGAATTTCACTATGATGCTTCGTTTTCATTCATTTTGATTAATAAATTGTTAAATATTGATATTTCATGATACAAACATCACATCATTGATCGAATTAGATTAAAAATATCATGTTCTTATTATTATTTTTTTGTTTGTCTATACTCCTCTACTTTGAATTCGACTAAAATTTGATTGAATTTTGAATACCCTAATTGAAGCCCATCACCCAATTAAAAAATCAAGTTATACATAGTACAAAATGGAAGTTCATTTCATCTAGGCCTTCATTTTCAATTTTCAATTTTTTACTTTTTAAACTATACTTGAGCCGGGTTCCTAGCTGTGTCCGAGAATGAGGTCACAAACTCGTAGTCGTGCTGGGCCTTTAGTCCCATTGATTGGTCATTTGTATGGTTTCATCCTTAAGTACTGATGTGCCCCGACAGTCTGGGCGAGGCCAAGACGGGCGGACCCGAATGGCCAAGGTAGGCGAGCCCAACGCTGGCAAGGCCACCCCCTCCCCCCTCCCTTCCCCCTTCCCCCTTCCCCCTTCCCCAACGGTCACATGACCATTGGAACCCCCTCTCCCCTGCCCCTTTGTGACCATTGGAACCCTCCTCACCTCCTTTTTTTTTTTTTTTCTTTCACTTCTTTTTTTTTCTCTATAAATACTACACATTTTGTTTACCATTTTTCATCCAATTAGCTCTTTAATTTCTCATTTTCTCTCACAAATTCAATTTCATTTCTACAATTTTCTCACATTCTTTAATATTTCATTTTCTTTCCATCGTTTCTCATATTGCATGATATGGCTTGTGGTAAATCAAGCATTGGTGACTCCAATTGTTTGATTTTAAAGAATTTCTAATTTAATCCTCTAATCGTTAGAATACTTTCTCCACCTCTCATTTTCTTTTATTTGTTACATTTTATTTTGGATTAATTATTTTACTTTTTTTAGTATAATATTTTATTAATAATTTTAATATGGATAGGGACATGTGCATCTTTCTTCTAGTCCCATGCATCATCAAGCAAAAAATCTGGGCTCAAATATATAATTTTTTTATGTAATATAAATACTCTGTAAAATAATAAAAAATAAATAAAAGAATGCAATTTGTAGCAAACTTTTTAACATGATCAAATTCGTGTATGTACCATCTAAAAGACATAAATTAACAATGCTCTAAACATAATGTGTAGATATTAGAAATTATACGCAATTAGGCAAATACGAATTACAGAATTTAAAAACATTTTCTTATGATGAGTCTTCTTATCGTGAATGAATGATTGATTACTTAATAAAAGCTTGACAACCTTTTAATATGATGAAAACTCATGATTATTCAGAAATAATTCAAACATTGATTAATCCTCAATTCAAAGATTGTTCTAAATACCGGCAAAGAGGTATTATGAAAAATTTCAAAACTGAAGACAAAATTTTAAAAATATTTGCACTTTGAATGAAAAATTTTGTTAACATCTAATATTTTGACATCTTAATGCATGAGTTTTTTATGACACGCTTAATTATATGTATAAGTAAATAAATATTAAATAAAAGTTAATAATTTCATTTAAAAATACTCCACATAATGGTAAAAATATAGCAACTTTAATAAATGATGAAATTATAGATTTAAGTATTCGTGATAAAATATTTACAATAACATTAGATAATGCTTCTAATAATGATGCAGCAATACAAAGATTGCAAGATTTTGACAAATGTTATGATCATGCAAAATTATTTAATGACGTTGTCAAGGCACATATTTTAAATTTGATTGTAAAAGATGGGTTAAAACAAGTTGGATAGTACATTAGAAAAAAAAATTAGAGACATTCCATATAGTATTAATAGTTTCTAAAGAAAACACGAATTATTATTTTTTATCAAGGTAAAATTGCAAATATGAAAAGAAAATATAAGTTTAGATATACCAATAGATGGAAATCTACTTTATAAGCTTTTACAAAATATTGCCAAAATATAAAAAGGTAATACAATTCATACGAAATGCAATTATCTAATAATAATAATGACGTAGATGCCGATGTATTAAATGATTATGATTAACACATTGCGCATCTTCTACGAGATTTTTTGAAATTCGATGTTTTAACAAATATTTTTTGTACTGTGTATTATCCAACTTCACATCGGGTCATTATGCAAATAACTAGTATTTATATGGTATTGCAAAATTATTTAAGTTATGAAATTTTTAATGATAGAAAAAATAAAAAATATTGGGTAGAAATACCTTTGATTTATTATATTGTTATAATTGTGGACCCTAGATTAAAATTCGATGCTTTAGATGAATGGTTACAAGTTATTTACAATGAAGATCAAATAAAAATTGAAGAAATTAAAAATGAAGTAAATTCGTTATTATATTTTTATATAATATTTATAAAGAAAATATGATAATGAGCACACTACATAAAATCATCATCCACGCATAAACTCCTCATCTTTATGTTTCTTAAATATTTAAAATAAAAAATGCAAATAAATCTAATTCTTCCAATAATAAAACAGATAAAGATATATATCCTAGTGTAAAAACAATTTCATTTGAAGACAATGAAGATTTTGATATTTTAGAATGGTGGAAAAAACAACAAATTAAATACCCGGTGTTATTTACTATTTCACGTGATACAATCCGTATGTGTTACAATGCATCGGAAGTCGCGCTTAGTACGTGGAAAAAATGGTTAGCAAAATGATGTAATTTGTCACCTAAAGCACTAAGTAAGAGGTAAATATTTAAAAGATCGAATTTACCAACAAAAGATTGTACGATCATGTTCGAGAAGCCGCACTAGTGACCGATACGAAGAACTTAAAATTATCAAAACACCTGCTCGATTGTTTCATCATCGTAAAATAATGATTAAAAGATTATTTCATTAAACGATATCAGATTTTTGCCTCTTTCTTATTAAAAGCATAAAACGAATGACAAATGTTATGCTACAACCTGGCGTGATGTATTTATTTCAGTGATGTAAACTTTCATACATTTCCAAATAATTATATTCAACGACAAAATTTTAAACGGAAAGATTTTACTCAATTATTTTGTTTTACTTTTTATTTTTTATTTAACTTCGAATACAATTTAAATAAAAACCCAAGTATGGTCGCTAGCGGCCTCCGAAATGGACTTTGAAAGAGCTCTCCTGACCTGCCTCAGGCGCCTCCGTGCCTAAAAGCCCATGAATCGAGCCCCAAGCCTTTCTAAAGGGGGTTTAGTCGCTCATAAATGAAGCCAGGTCGCCCAAAGCTGTTACTGGTCCCAAGCTCTTGGATATCCCTATGTTTGAGTAGTTGAATAAAATAATACATAAAATAATAATATCCAACCCTTTTTCATATTCTTTATTCTTCCATGATATAGATATCTACCTAATGGATATGATATTTAGATCCAACATGGACTAAGTTCTTATTCTTCTATAATTTGAAATATGATATTTAAATTCAAAATTGAAGTTTTAGGTGCGCCAAAATTTTTAAACCTTCCACATTTATTCCAAGGTCTAAGAATTTGGCTTCAATCCTCTCCAATGGGTCCAAATTCAACCTTACATAAAGCTAGTACACAACCTCTCTGGTTTGCACAAACTCCTCAACCAATGAACCTACTTCAAGAAAGACAAAGGCTTGGAATTCCAACAATTAGAGCTATCATTTTGAGCCCAACCCATCATAATTAAGATCACCGGACTATTATTTTGTCTGGCCCAAAATCGGCCAAATTCTGACCGACCTAATTTAGGCATTGCCCTGATGTGACCTCGACCCGAAGCCCAAATTGTTAACTTTAATGATTTATAAGGCAATTTGGTCCGACTCGTCCAAAATTGGAACTGGGTTGGGTTGTAAATTTATTGACCAAAAAACCAAACCAAATTTGACCCAATCCGACTGGAGTCTAGCCCGATGTGAATGACTTGTCCGCTCGATTGTCAACTCCACCAAAAATGATAAACACAAGATTAAGAGATTTCATTTTCAGTATTTTTAAATAACATTTCTAGCATAAAAAGTGTGAAGAAACATTAAGGACCTTTTTTTTTTTTTTTTGTCAACAAGGAGATTCCATTAAGAGCCTCTTAATTTTGAGCCCAACATTAAGAGATTCCATTTTCAATTTTTTTTTTTTTTTAAACCATAGAAAACACAAATTTCAGAAAGCAAAAACAGTTTTCAGCTAAAAAAAAAAAAGCAAAATAGAATTATGTGTTTCAAAATTTGTTCTCAATAACAACTTTCAAACGAGAGCAGAGATAGTGAGCTTTGTTGGAACCAGAGAGAGTATTAGGAAAGAAAAAATATTAAATAAATTAATTTTCTCATGGTAAAACTGTTTTACCGTGAAAAATATAAAAGAAAATCAAATATAATTAAAATTTCTTAAAATTTTATATATTTTTAAATTTCTTAGTCCTTTAAAAAATAAAGAAAAAAAAAACAAATGAGTTTGAAAAAACATATAGAATTAATTTATTAAATTTAAACCTATTTTTTATTTTCCTCGGTTTTCTTTCCTTTTACTTTTCCTGTCTACTTTCCTCTATATTTTCTTTATTTAGCACTTTTCAGCATCCAAACGAAGCCTAAATATTTGACAAAATGTGAATTTTTTTTTAAATTCAAATCTTTTTATAGTAGCCCTTCTGGTTTGACTCAAGTGGTAAATTTGTGGATACGGGAGATCTTAGGCTTGAGTCTCTATGAGAACAAAGTACTACAAGGCAAAATATAAAATGAATAGAAATGAAAAAAAATCTTTTAATAGTGTAAGAAATCATTTATAGTATTAAAAAAAAAAAAACATTTTATATACAATAACTGGTTAGAAGCATCCCACTAACGAGATAAATTTGGGTAGTAGACATAATTCATATAAACAGATACTTGATATCTACCACATATTCAAAGAAATGAAAGAAATAAATAAAAGAAAACAAAAGGAGATAAGAAAAACCCATGAAGAACAAGAAGAAAACAAGGACTCAAGGCAGAGAATGCATTGACAGGAGAATGGGCGGTATGGAGCAGGATTTTGACCAGTTCCAAACCAGAGTCCATCCTTCATTTGATTCTTCCCTTCTCACTTAACAAAAATAAATGAAAGCGACCACTCAAATGCCCTGTTTTCCAGAATTCCAAAACAGAAGCAAAGGGCATGTTTGATTCCTGTTTTTGAAAACCGTTTTCTGTTCTCAAAAATAAGAAGAACAAGGAAAACAAAGATAACACATTTGAGGCTTGTTTGTTTACCTTTTTTGAAAACTATTTTATGTTCTCAAAAATAAGGAGAACAAAAAAAACAGGGAAAACATGTTTGATTTCTAGTTTTTTTTTTTTGTTCTGAAAAACACAAATAACACAAAAACACTAAATTTAAATAATGAGAAGAGTTTTCAGATAACACCTTTTTGGTGTTCCCGGTGTTTTCAAAATATGCTCTCAAGAACAATTTTAAAAAACAAGAACCAAATAGGCCCTTGATTTTAAGTTTTTTTGTTCTAAAAAACACAGAGAACACAATATTCAGATAACAAGAACATTTTTCAAAGAAAACAAAAATTGCGTTCTATGTGTTTTCAAAAACTGTTCTCAAAAACATGAACCAAACAAGCTCAAAGTGCCTGTTTGGTTTCTATTTTTGAAAAGTGTTCTTGAGAACATTTTTTGAAAACATGGAAAGCATCATTTTAGTGTCATCTGAATTTACTCATTGTTCTCTGAATTTAGTGTTTTCTGTGATCACCGTGTTTTTCAGCACAAAAAAAAAGGGGGAACCAACCGTGTTCTTATTTTTCAGAACAAAAAAAAAATTCAAAAACTAAAACCAAACAGGCTCAAAGAGTAACCACTAATGCTCATCAATGTATGCTTTTCAGTTATTTAGGAACTAAACAACAATATAGAGTGCAAAAAGCCTGTATAAGAACAGCAGGGGCTACATCATTTAAAACCTCTGGTAAGTAATACCTGATTCAAAACCCAGTGCACTCCCAAGCTGGGCAAAGAACAGCAAAAACACAGAAGGGCAATTAGTTGTAAGATGTATCAACAGCTATTACAAAACTCTAGCTCTTCGCATTCTTGGCTTTCAACGAAAAACGCCAACAATGTAATGCACAGTTTGAAGGCAGAGATCACCAGAATTCAAGGTCTAACCATGTAACCAAACAAATAGAAAAAAAAAGGAAAAAAAAAAGAGCAGAATCCCTCTTATCTGGAGTTGTCAATGGCAGAACCGTTCAGATGATCAATCTGTCCGTCAGCCTGTCTCTTTGTCCTCAATCATACCATCAAAGCAAAGACAACAAAGAATGAAAATCCTATTGCTAGCTCTATTAACATGGATTTTTTCAATTAGTCATTTCATTTTTTCCCTTGATTCTCACAAATTTATCAATATTTGGTTCAGGTGTTGAATTCTGGAGGGAGGTCTGTGTGTCTAATCATTAATCACAACTATTTGCAAGATCAGGATGGTACTTAAACATTAAGGTTATGACCTTTCAACCACATCATATGCTGATCCCTGCTTATAAGAGATATTTCAGAGTGAAGAACATTAATCCATGGAATGACATACTGCAATAGAACACTTGAGATTGTTGAAAACCTCAACAGGCATTTAGCGAATCACTACCAAAGCATAGTGATAGAGCTCTAGGGCAACAGAATGAAAGAAAAGAGGGGTTTTCTATTAACTACAGGCCAAAACACTACGGGAGAGCATTTCGGGAGGCTCCCCTGCTCTCCTTACAATAATATTCCCCAAATTATTCTCTGCCGCCCACACACCCCCAACAAATACCGCCACACGACTGAATTAAAAAGCTCACGTGCTAGCCACCCTCCCCCCTTAGTGGCTCTTTTTCTTCTTTCGTCTATAAGTAAAATGGATTGGAGGTTTATCAATACACCGGGTGGAAGAAGCACCTTGTCCTCAAGGTGAAAATCAGGGAACTGGTGCTGAATAGTTTCAGTTGGTTCCCAAGAGGCCTCATGATCAGGTAACTCTATTCCATTTAATGAGAACATCCAGTCCAAGGGAATTGGAACGTGAACTGGGGCGGGTACTCAGAATTTTCTCAGGCTCATACTAACATCTCAAGGTCTTCACTTAGCTGTGGTGGTAACTGGAACAGGGAAGTGGAAATACCAACAGCTGGTTTAAGAAGGGAGATGTGAAAGACTGGGTGGATGTGGGCATTGTCTGGCAGCTGGAGACAATAAGCCACAGCCCCCTATTTTTTCAATGATCCGAAAGGGCCCATAGAATTGTGGGGAGAGTTTCTCATTTAAAAGGTGAGCCAAAGTTTTCTGATGATAAGGGCGTAATTTTAGGAATACTAGATCACCAACCTGGAAAGAGAGTTCTCTTTGTTTACCATCAGCTTGGTAAACAAAAGTTGAGCTCAGTGGAGGTGCTGACAGAGTTCTTCCAAGATACCATCCTGATCCAAAAGTTGTTGATCTACCTCTAGAAAAATAGAAGAGCCTGCTTCATATGTTAAGAGAGGCGGGGGATCCCGCCCATAAACTATGCAGAAAGGTGTTGTTTTGGCAGCTGTATGGAAGGTGTTATACCAATATTCTGCCCATGGTAAATATCAAGCCCAAGACTTCGGTTTTTTGATGGGAAAAGCACCTTAAGTAGGATTCCAAGCATCAATTCAAAACTTCTCGTTTGGCCATCAAATTGAGGGTGATAAGCCGTACTGAAATGAAGTGTTGTACCTTGCAGCTGAAAAGGGTTCTCCCTAAAATTTACTAAGGAAGATTTTGCAAAAATTGTTGCTACTCCATGAACCAATAGTGCGGGGTACTCCATGAAGAGGCACAATTTCTTTAGCAAAAATTGTTGCTACTGTCACTGCAGTATAAGGGTGCTTCAGGCCAAGAAAATGTGCATACTTGCTCAATCGGTCCACTACTACAAGGATAGTATCATAATTCTCATATTAGGTAGGCCTTCAATAAAATCAAGGGAAAGATCTTACCATATCTGATGAGGAATCAGCAAAGGCAGGAGTAAGCCTGCTAGGGATAAGTGGAATGTTTATTCTGTTGACACGCTGGACAAGCGGCCCCATAAGCCTGAATAGTCTTCTTCATACCTTGCCAGTACACACTGGCTGAGGCTCTCTTGAGTGTTTTGAGGACACCAGAATGGCATCCTATGGGGTTGTCATGGCACTCGTGTAGGAGCAGGGGAATCAAGGCTGAAGAGGCTGATAAGACTAGACTATTTTTATAAGAAAAAATCTGCCATTGATTACAGAATAACCCGAAGCTGCAAGCTGGCCTTGAGACAAGGCTTGCTGAATTAGAGACAGCTTGGGGTACAGGGCAATTTCCTTGGGCAGATCCTCCAACCGTAGCACCCGTGGTATAGATAGGGATAATAAAGTAGCTTGGGAAGGAATGCAAGATAGAGCATCGGCCACTCTGTTGGTGGAGCCTGATTTGTACTCAATATCAAAGTCAAAACCTAACAATTTGCACAACCATTTTTTATGGTCCAAGGTTACCATTCTTTGAACCAGTAGAAATTTGAGACTGCGCTGATCCGTGTGAATAATGAATTTGCGGCCCATAAGATAATGTATCCACTTCTGTACAGCCCACACCACTACAATAAGCTCTCTTTCATAGACAGATTTAAGGCGCTCAGACGGTGGTAAGGCCTTATTGAAGAAGGCAATTGGCCTCTTATCTTGTAAAAGGACTACCCCAATACCTGTACCAGAAGCATCCATCTCTACAATAAAAGGCTCAGAGAAATTTGGAAGACCGCGAGGACTGAGAGTTTATTCATTGCAACTTTGAGAGATTTGAATGCAAATTCAGCCTCCAGTCCCCAATGGAATTTATCCTTTCATAGCAACTGCGTTAATAGACATGCTAAGGTGCCATAATTTGCCAGAAATCGCCGATAGTACCCTGTTAAACCCAAAAATCCATGGAGCTCCTTTAAGGAACAAGGAGCTGGCCAGTTTAGCATCACTTCCACCTTACCCTCATCAGCCGCTACTCCTTGTTTAGAAATAGCGTGGCCCAAGTACTCCAACCTAGACTATGCAAATCGACATTTCGTTTTGTAATAGCATGTATCATACTTTACATATAAGATTGTAATTGATTAGGAAGCTTGACTTGTAGGGTTGTAATCAATTAGGAAGGATAGACTAGCTTACCTATTAAATAGACTAACCCTCTTGTATATATAGACATGATGATTCAATGGAAAATACCAGGAATTCATTCCTCTAATTCTTCCCTTCATTCTTTCATTCTTTCTACATGGTATCAAAGCCTAGGGTTCAGATTTTGGAAGAATTTCAAGTAATTTCGGTAATTCACATAGGACACCAGGGTGAGCTTTTTTGAAACACACAATTCGAGGGCACGTGGGGTGACATCGCCCACCTGAGGAGGAGCGACGGTCGCCAACAACCACAGCCACCAAAGTCCGATGGCCGAAACCCTAGCGCGTGAAGCTCACGCATCGATTCAGTGTTTCTGCCCTGTTCTGCACGTGCCACACTGCACATGAGAACTTCAACCACTTCCGGGGACCACTGCAAGGTGCGCCTTGACCTCAGGATTCCTTCCATTTAGTTTGTGGTGCCATACTCCAACAGTTTTGGGGTATTTTGAGGATTTTTGTCGCGGGATCTAGTTTTTTTTCAAGCAATTTTTGGTGATTTCTAGAGGTATTCTTTGTCTCTGATTTCCCTCCTTTGACTTCCTAATGAGTAGTGCAATAGACAAAAAGCTCGTTGGGGTGCCTAAAGTGGTCCCTATGATGTCCAAAATCACAGAGGACAAAGTAACTGGTCCTAATTATTTGGATTGGAGTAAAACAATTCGGCTCTACTTAAAAAGCCTACATATGGGTAGTCATCTCACTAATGATCCTCCAACTAATGATTCGAAAGAGCAATGGCTAGAGGAGGATGCTCGTCTATTCCTACAAATTCATAATTCCATCAACACTAAAGTACTTGGTTTCATTAATCACTTTGAGTTTGTTAAGAATCTAGTGGATTATTTGGAGTTCGTGTTTTCTGGAAAGGGGAATGTTTCTTGTATATTTGATGTGTGTAAAGCCTTTTATCAATCAAAGAAACAAGATCGATCTTTCACGGAATTTTTTATGGACTTTAAAAAGACATATGAGGAGCTTAATATGCTATTGCCCTATAGTCCATATGTCAAAGTTCAGCAAACTCAATGGGGACAGATGGCAATGATGGAATTCCTAGCCGCCCTTTCTTCTGAGTATGATTCTACTAAGACTCAGATTATGTCAGGCCCTAAGATATCATCCTTCCAAGAGACCTTTAGCAGGATACTCCACACATAAATCTCCTCACGCTCTTCATACGCCCGAATGAAGCGATTACCCTTGTTGGTCGGAACATTATTGGTGAGTGAAGGCTCTTGATGCGAAATAGTGGTCAATGGTAGCTTACTAAGGGCGAAACTACGGACATGTGATACCAAGGCTTGTAAGTGTAATCGGAGATAATTGAAGAAGAATTATCATTCATTGATGTAAACAAGCCTGTTATATCTGAAACGATCCCTAAGCCAGGCTAGGAAAGAATCACGAGTTTCTAACTCTACGAATACATGTTTCCTTTCCCGACTAGTTTCTAATTCTACATTATAACCTCCTCTCAAGTTGGAGCATAGATGTGATCATCTTGACTTATTTATAAGATAACACCGGTCCCCACTCAAGGTTTCGTGAAATATATCTACTTTGTTCTCAGTCTTTATATCCTGTAGAAATCAACCCCAACTAGATTTTCTCAAGGACAAAATGACAATCTATCTCAATATATTTGGTACATTCATGAAATACTGGGTTGGATGCTATATGCATGGCAGCTTGGTTATCACACCAAAGCTTCACTGGTAATGAAGTTTCGATGTCCACTTCCATGATAAGCCAGTGTATCCACATGATCTCGCGCCTGGGATTGTGTCATGGCTCGATGCTCGCTCAGCACTGGACACGAGACCTTTGGCACAGCCTTTGCTCTTCAGTGAGACAGTTTCCTCCATGAAACGCAATATCTGGTGAATCTCCTATCTTCCTTAGATCCTACCCAATCTGCGTTTGAAAAGCACTCAATTCTGGTATGTCGATGCTTCTTATACAATATTCCACGTCCAGGAGCTTCTTTCAAGTAACATAGGTTATGTTCTACAGCTGCCCAATGACTAACTGTGGAAGATGACATATACTAACTCAACACACTAACTAAAAAAGCAATATCTAGGCGAGTTATTGTAAGGTAATTCAATTTCCTATCCAGTTTTTTGTATCCCTCAGGATCTTCAAATAGTTATTCTTCCTTAGTTAGTTGTACATTAGGAGTCATAGGAGTACTACATTATTTGGCGCCCAATTTCCTTGTCTCAGATAACAAATCAAGTACATATTTTCTTTGAGATAACAGAATTCCCTACTTACTTCTCATGAAATTAATGGCAAGAAATCTTGGCGTTCACCAAATCCTTTGTGTGAAATAGCGTAAGAAAGGTTTAAGATAATATATCTTTAGAGTCACTCCCGATGATGACAATATCATTACTATCTTACTACCGGTAAGACAATACGAAGCTGGGTTCTTATAGAAAACATAGTGGTTAAAGTTTTACAACTGCGTCATAAAATATGCCGACTACTTTGTTTAGATTTTTCCAAACCAAGCCAGAGTTCTATTTCCAAACCATACAGATTTCCAAAGGCGACACTATTCCCTATCTCCCACTTGAAGACATGAGCCGTGATTTGCTCCATGTAAGCTTTTCTTCTAAAGATCTCCATGTAGAAAAGGCATTCACGATAAAAGTTGATGCAAGTCCAATCGTAAAGCGTGAAAAATATTGAATGAGCAGTCTTTCGGCTTAGCTACAGGAGAAAAAATATCAGAATAATCAACTTCATAAATCTAAGCATAGCCATATGACAGAAACGGCGCTTGATGGCAATAAGCCGTGAGTTAAACTTGATGGAAAACACTGGCAATGACCAATAGCCTTCTTGCAATAGAGTAAAGAGCACCGAAATCCCACGTGCCATTGTATCTAAGCTACATTTCATCTACCATAGCACTCATGACGAGTGAGATAAACCTCACAGATAGTGTTAGGAAGAGATATAGAATCAAGAGATGCAATAAAGGAACAAGAGGAAGATGGCAAGTGGTTATAGGAAACAAACAAAGAGATTGGGTGAGCACACTATCGTTTACCTTTACGGAGAGCAATCAAAAGATCATCATTCTGAATTGGATATGATAACAAAGCAGCTGGTGTTGGACTAGAGATTGGAGGGTTCTGGCACCGAGAATACACCTGAGTAATGGGAGGTTTAACACAAACAGGAGCAAGAGTAGGAGTAGAAGAGGAAATAGTGTATACTAATAAATCATCATCCTCCCCTTGACTAGTAACAATAGAGAGGAAAGCGAGTCTTCTGAAAAATGCAATGATAGACACAAAGTACCTTGAGAGACTGATAACATATTTTTTAACAAAGTAACCCGTAAAATGCACTTTGGGACTTGAGGATCAAGTTTAGAGACTTATGAACGGACATCCCGAATAAAACATACGTCCAATATCGACTCAAATGAAACAATGGATTATTAGGAAACAATTGATGATAAGGAGTTGCTTAGTTTAGAACCGATGATGGCATCCTATTAATCAAGAAACAAACGGTAGAGACTGCATCAGCCCAAAAGTGTTTAGGAAGATGCATTTGGAACAATAAGGTCTATGCAGTCTCAAGAAGATGTCTATTCTTTCTCTCAGCTACCCCATTATGAAAGGGTGTATCCGCACAAGAGGTTTGATGGAGAATTCGTGTTGTAACATGAAAGATTGAAAAGGTTCAGATAAATATTCTTTGGCATTATCACTCATTAATATTTGAACGGGTACATGAAATTAGGTTTGAATTGCAGCAAAAAATGCAGTGAAATGAGAAAATAACTCAAAACGACTTTTCATTAAATAAAGCCAAGTCACACGGGAGAAATCATCAACTAAAGTAACAAAATATTTAAAACCAGTGGAGGACATAAGCGGAATAGGACCCCCGAACATCAGATGAATTAACCGAGGGTGGAAGCTCGCTTATTGAATCTAGGACTCAAATGCACGCGATGAAGCTTAGCATATTGACACGACTCACAATTCAACGAGGACATACTAGAAAATTGAGGAAATAATTTCTTCAACAGAGAAAGAGACAGATGACCCAAGCGATAATAAACTTTGTGCGGGCTGGCAATCCCAGAACATGCAATAGGCTTTTAGCGACTCACGGATCGAGAATATAGAGGCCCCGGACTCTTGTCCTCTGATAACCGGCCGTCGAAGATCTTGAAACAAACAATAACCAGGAAAGAATGAAATACTACAATTAAGTGTTCGAGTAAGTTTACTCACAGAAATTAAATTAAAGGAAAAATGTGATAAACTTAGAACTGAGGTCAAAGGGATGAGAAGAGTAGGATTAATTGTGCCTTACTCAAGAACACATGATTGAGACCCATCGGCTAGGGTGACGTTAAGTAGAAGTGTGGCGAAATGTAATTGAATAAACTAGAATTACCTGTCATGTGGTCGGTGAATCTAGAGTCAATGACCCAGTTGGAGGAAGAGTAGATAAGGCATGTGTCGGGTTTACTTGACTCGGCAAGTGCGGTGGTGGGAGTAGAAGCGGGCTTCAATAACTTAGCATACTCATATGTGGAAAGCACAACTGACTGCTCTAAGGTATTTCTTGCAGATGCAACGTGAGCAGATTGAAATCTTTGGTTCTGATTTAGCAACTTCCTACACTCTTGACGTGTATGTCCTAGCTTATGACAATAATAACATACCACTTCCCTTGAGGACTGACCCAAAGGCTCAAGAGCCGATCCATTGCTCTTGGTTTACTACTTCACAGGCTCATAGTTACTATTTTTACTGACCAATGGATTACTTATCTGAATAGATGGGGAGATCTCTATATGTAATAATCAGCTAAAAGTCTCCTGTAGCGAGGAAATCTCGGGACTTGAGAGACTCTGAGATTTGACCTTATCAAATTCTAAAGGAAGACTGGCTAGAAAACTTATAACCGCCATATGTTCTCTCTGAGTTTGCTAGACTTTGATATCGGTGCTAAAGGGCAGCAACATATTCAACTCATAAGTTTCTTGAATTCCATGAAGTGGGCAATAAGAAACTTGTCTTGTTTTTCAGGTCGATGAAAAGTCTTGCATACCTCAAATATTCATGAGACGTTCCCTTTCCCATAATATAGAAACTCCAAGTAATCCATTAATTCTTTAACAAATTCACAATGATTAATTAAACCAATTACATCACTGTCAATGGAATTACGAATATGTAGATAAAGGCGGGCATCTTCCTCCATCCACTGTTCTTTCGAATCATCAAGGTGGGTCCCTGGAGAAATGAGCATCCATACGAATGCTCCTTACATAGAGACGGATTGTTTTACTCCAGTCCAAATAAATGAGTCCATTCGGTCTGTGTTCCATGATTTTGGACATCATTGGAACCACTTCCGGCACTAAAGCAGGCTTATGATCGTCCGAGACCACAATAGACTTCTTCTCGGTTGTATCACTCATTAGAACAACAGAGAGAGTACCCTAGAGACAAGAAACAAAAAATTCCTTGAAGAAACCCTAGGTCCACAATAATTTTTTCACTTAAAACACCAAAAATAGTAGGAGCTTAGCACCACAAACTAGATGGATGGACTCCCGAAGCCAAGACGCACCCTCCTGTAGTCGTTGAAGACTAACTAGAGCAACCACACGCCCCAACGCGTGCCAAGTGTGAAAACGAGGGGAAAATCCCTTCATCGGCACCATGAGCCAACACACCTTTGTGTTTCGTACGGACTTGAGTGCGCGGTGGTCGGCTGGCGGCCGAGCTCCTCCTCAGTGGGCGATGTACTGACCTTGAAGTTGGTGTTTCAAAGAAACACCCCACGGCTCTTCTCCTCTTCTCTGTTCTTCTGAAAATTCTCTCAAAAATTTGCCTTTTCTAGGGAAAATTCAAAATCATACTCTAATAGCATGTAATCATAGATAATTGAAGGAAGAATTGTATCATTCATTGATCACAAACAACTTATTTATATACAAGACAATCGTAAACAAAATAAGAAAGAATAAGAAGTTTCCCCAAGAGCTGATAATCGGAAAAAAATGAGATCTTTGCAATTAAGTGTACGGTGATTTACTCATAAATTAAATTAAAAAGGGTGGTAGGCTTTCGAACGAGAAGTGAAGTGATTGAAAGAGTAGCATGAATTGTCCTTGACCCAAGGACACAAGATGTTGACCCATCTGCAAGGGTAACAGTAGAAGTAGAAGGGTGTGGCTGAAACGTTGTAAATAAAATGAAATTACCTATCATGTGGTTTGTGGCTCCAGAGCCAATGATCCATTTGGAGGAAGAGGAAATAAGACATGTGTTAGGTTTACCTAACCCAACAAGCATAGTGATAGGAGTAGAAACACCCTTCAATGATTCATGAGCACATTAGAGCACCGATTTCTATTCTTATGACTTCCTCTGATCCGTGTGCATTTCCTAGGTTATAGCAATAATGACACAAAACTCCGCCTAATGGTCTCTTATTAGTCATAGAAGCATATCTAACTCGAACAAGCCTCTGAAAATCTGAAAAATACCAGAAAAATAGGATCTTGCAAGTAAAAGGACCATCTTTCCACGTAAAACACCACAACTGAATTGATTTTAGCCCTAGAAACCACAAATCACCTTTGGATGTTGCTAGATCTTCGAAAAAATCAAGAAAGGATCACAAAAGCATAGTCTCAAGGCTACCAGGCACAAAAAGGGCTAAAAGTCATTGTTCCGACGGTTGGACAAGGGAGGAAGGTGGCTGGGGATGCTGGCCGGCAACCCTGCTAGAGAAGTATGGTGACGGAAGGATGGCCCACGTGCCCCCACGTGCAAGGATGGCCCACTTGCCCCCACGCATCAGCGCGTGGGGAACAGTTGCTAGACACAGGCTGACTTTTCAACGATCGGATTTCGGGGACAGGCTGATATCCAGGCGGTGGCGCACCTAGTGGTGGCGGCTATGTTAACCACGAACCACCCTAAAGTGGTGTTTCAAAAACACCCCCTATGGTCCTCTAGGGTTCTTCCAAGAAAACTCAAAAAATTTGCCTTTTTTTAGGGCAAACTCAAGCCCTAAGCTCTGATACCATGTAGAAAGAAAGACAAAAGAATTGAAGGAATGAATTCCTTGTGTTTTTCCATTGATCTTAGCAAGTATAAATACAAAAGCTAAATATCTACAATTGGTAGGTCAATCTAACATTCCTAATTAGTTTCACAACCTATAAGTAAATTATATATTTACATTCTATAACACAATCCAAGGACAAAATGTTCTATTTTGGTCGAAATGCATGATAGGAACCAATACCAAATACTCAAACAAAATCAAATGGAAAGGAATTGCTAGAAAAATCAAACAGTATTGAATTTAAGGAATCGTAGAACAAGATATGAAGACTGTTTGAGAGGTCTGTTAGCCCTCCTAGAGATAATATATTTCTACTCAGAAACAACAAATGCAATTCTCATACCCTGCATCTTCCACACCCTTCCATATACCCTTGCCAGGTCAACACTCTCAATGAGGAAATAAGCAAAATGCAGTAAAAGGGAGATAGATAGAAATACCCTCAATTTGTTGCTTTAGGACGCCTGGCATACATGTAACGAAATTGCTTTAGAAATACCCTCAATACCCCTGCCTAACATTTCACCTTCTCTTCAAGGTGAAATGCAGAAAATTGTTGCAAATAGTAGAGGCCAACTCCCCAGTAGCTTCAAATTCTGGGAGCCGCGTCCACTTAATCAACATTTCCATGTTGGAGTCATCATCGTGTTGTTGTTGTTGTTAAACCCCCAACATGCCCTCTGGCTCAACTGCCATCTCCATAATATCACTAATCCAAGGTCGCAAGGTGTCTAAAGCCACTATCCCCCAATGCCATGCTGGAATTGAGATACATGGAATACCAGGTGAACTGAAGTAGGGTCCAGCAATGTCAGCAGAGGCCACTATGCTGCTGCGTGCCTCCACTGGGAACAACCCATAATATCTAGGATGGAGTTTTTCATTGTGCCACTTGGCCATGGACTTCTGGTGATAAGGGTGTAATTTCACACACACCAGATCACCCGCATTGAATGCACCTCATGATGCTGCCTGTCAGCTCTTACCTTCATTTGCGATTGAGCTTTCCGCCAAATGGAATTTCAACTCATCCAGAATAGCATCCCAGTCCTCCAAAGCCTGTTCATCAGCCAAAACAGTAGCATCTCCCATACTATAGCGCACCAGGGGTGGGGATCTCAGTCGTATGCCACACAAATTGGGATTGAGTTGGCAGCAGTGTGGTATGTAGTATTATACCAAAACTCTGCCCAAGATAACCATTGGCCTACTGTTTGGGTTTATTGCCTTTAAGACACCTCAATAAGTCTCCAAACACCTGTTTACCACCTCAGATTGCCCATTGGACTAGGGATGATGCAGGGAGCTCCGGTTCAATACAGTTCCTTCCAGCTTAAATAACGTCATCCAAAAGATGCTAGTGAGGATCTTATTACGATCAAACACAATAAACCTCGACATTCAATGGAACCTCACAATCTCCTTAGCAAACATAGCAGAAAAGCTTGGCCATAAAGGGGTGGTGCAATGCCAAGAATGGTCGCATTTGCTAAGTTGATCCACCACTACCACCACCAAGATAGTATCATACCCATTTGATCGTGGGAGTCCTTCAATGAAATCAAAGCAACAAATTCTCATATCTTGTCGAGAATAGGCAATGGCCATAGAAACCCTGTCACTCTGTCAGTGACATTACCAAATACTTGTTTTGCTGGCAAGTTGCAACAAACGTCTTGACATCCTTTTTCGTACCCACCCAGAAAAACATTTGGGAGGCGTTGGTAATGTCATCATAGTGCAATGGAATTTCTCAAGTAGTTCCAGCATTGGCTTGGAGTCTTTTACCGCCACAACTCAATTTTGATAGAACCTTCTATTACTCGCCTGATTGTCTGAATGTTGTGTTCTACCAACCAACACTTCTGAATGTTGTCTGCTTTTAACCTAAATATTAGAAGCAGGTGACAATATCAAGGCAACCAATGAGACAGTCTCAGGTTGGCAAGACAACACATCTACGGCCTTATTGTCCTGCACTATGCAGTCATGTATCTCAAACTCATAGCCAAGTATCTTGGCTAACCATTGTTGATGCTCCAAGCTCACCAAACATTGCTTAAACCAGTACTTCAAATTTCTTTGATCAGTTCGCACAATTAACTTCCTGCCAAACAAGTAAGGGCACCATTTCTAGATGGCAAATACAGTAACCAAGAGCCCCCTCTCGAAGACAGTTTTCAGCCTACCTCGTAGTATGTGGCTGAAATAAGCTATTGGGTGCTGATTTTGCATCAAATCCTAGCCCAACCCCTAAGGCATCAACTTCCATAGAAAAAGGTTGAAAGAAGAACGGTAGTATTAAGACAAGCACATTGGACATGGTTTGTTCCTGTTGAGAAAAGAAATACTTTGATTCTCATTGATTAACAAAGTGAGGGAACATACATATTTATACTCTAAGTGTTATAGCAAAAAAATGAAACAAAGTTAGAGTCTAATTATACTAAAGAAAAAAAGGAAAGAAGGAAAGGATTCCTAAATGGATTAGGAAACTAATCCTTAACACTCCCCCTCAAGCTGGAGCATATAGATCAAAAGAACAAACTTGTCACAAATATACTTTATCCTAGGACCTCTAAGAGACTCAGTGAAGATATCTACCAATTGGTCATTAGAGTTGACAAAACTAGTAGTCATGCATCCCGATGCAATCTTCTCACTGATAAAGTGGCAATCTACTTCGATTTACTTGGTCCTCTTATGGAAAACTGGGTTAGATGAAATATGCAAGGCGGCTTGATTATCACATATAAGCTTCATCTGTTTATCCTTCCTAAATCTTAGCTCTTGGAGGAGATGTTTCAGTCATATGAGTTCATATGTTGCTAAGGTCATAGCTCAATACTCAGCATCAGCACTAGATCAAGCTACTACATCTTGTTTCTTACTCTTCCAAGATATTAATTTACCTCCAATGAACACACAATACCCTAATGTAGAATGTCTATCTATGGTTTAAACTGCCCAATCTGCATCACTATAGCCAACAATCTAGGTATGACCTCTGTTCCAATACAACACCTCTTGACCTGGTGTTCCTTTTACATAACGGAGAATATGAACCGCAGCATCCCAATGGCTATCACAAGGTGATTGTAGGAACTGACAAACTACGCTTACAGGAAAATAAATGTCAGGCTGAGTGATAGTGAGATAGTTAAGTTTACATACAAGTCGTCGATATCTCACTGGATCTCGTAGAGGCTCCCCCTGACCTAGTACAAGTTTGACACGCGAATCCATAGGAGTGTCTATAGGGTTACAATCTAACATACCAGTGTCCACCAATATATCCAAAGTATTCTTCCTCTGAGAAATAACCACTCCATAAGATTGGTAGGCCTCGATACTGAAAATGCTTGAGTTTCCAGGAAGTCTTTTGTGCAGTGTTTGAAGAGGTGTTGTTTGAGTTTTTGAATATCATCCTGGTCACTGCCTATAATGACAATGCCATCTACATAAACAATCAAGTAAATTACATTGTCTAATAGAAGTATGTTGATAAAAAACGAAATGGTGCATTTGTCTTCCCTACGAATCATCGCCGAAACTCTGAACCAGGCTAAATGGGTTAAACCCGAGCTTGAGGAGATTGTTTCAAACCATATAAAGAGCAGCGTGCTTCATTATACAAGCCCGGACTCTCCTGAGCAACAAAATCAAGCGGTTTCTCCATATATACCTCCTCGACGAGATTACCATGAAGGAAGGCATTCTTAATATCCAACTAAAAAGGGGCCATGAGCGCATAGTAGCCATAGAGAGAAGCAAGCGAACAGAGGCAATCTTGGTCACCAGAGAAAATGTATTATAATAGTCCAAGCCATATTGCTAAGTGTACACCTTGGCAACCAAACGGGCGTTAAGCCGATCAACCTAGCCATCAAGTCCCACCTTCACTGTATAAACCCAAGGACAACCAATGGGAGATTTTCCAGGAGGAAGAGCGACAAGCTCCCATGCGCCATTGGAGTAAAGAGCATCAATATCCTCATTCATTGCCTATTTCCAGCCCGGATGAGAGAGAGTCTCACTAGTGCTTTTAAGGGTAAAGACAAAAGTCAAGGTGGAAACAAATGCAAAATAGGGTAAACATAAACGATGAAAGCTTAGAAAATTATAAACAGGATGTGAATTACAAGTAGAGCGAGTACCTTTCCGAATGGCAATAGGTAGATCGGCAGGCAGTTGCGGAACCAGAGCAGGAGATGACGACAGCATAGAAGATGAATCAGCAAGAGTCCCTATAGGAGGACGAGGACGGCGAGTATAAACCTGAAGTAGTCGAGTCACGACATCCGTAGGTGGAGAAGGGAAATTTGGAGATGGTAAGACAAAAGGAATAGATAAGACATTGGAAACAAGAGGACACGCTGCAGAGGAGAAGGAGGAGGAATCCTCAAAGAAAGTGACATCAGCAGAGATGAAGTAGCGATTGATGTCGGAAGAATAACATCGATAACCCTTCTGAAGGAGAGAATAACCCAAGAAGACACACTTTGTGGCTTTGGCTGAGAGTTAGTCTTGCTCGAGAGTGAGAATATGAACAAAACAGACACAATCTAAGACACGAGAAAGGCAAAAGAGAGGTTGATTAGGAAGCACCATGGAATGAGGAATCTGATCATGTAAAACAGAGCATGGCATACGATTAATCAAATAACATGTAGCTAAGCTAGGATCCCCCCAAAAACGTTGAGGAACCTTATGGTGGAGAAGGAGAGTGCAAGTTGTCTCAACTAAATGACGGTTCTTGTGCTCAGCCACTCCATTCTGTTGAGGAGTGTAAGCACAAGATGATTGGTACAGAATTCCATGGGAAGACATAAAATAAGAGAATGGCATAGAGAGATATTCCTTGCCATTTTCACTTCTTAGAATATGAATAGAAGTATTGAATTGAGTTCGAATTTCAGCATGAAATTTTTTAAAGATAGAGAATAACTCAACTCGAGGTTTCATTAAAAATAACCGAGTACGTCAAGAATACTCGTCTATAAAAGTAACAAAGTAACGAAATCCTAAAGTAGAGGCAGACCTAGATGGCCCCCAAATACCAATGTGGACAAGCTCAAAAGTAGACAGAAAGGTAAGAGAAGAAAAAAGGTCTTTATTACCAGAGATATGATCAGAGGCTCCAGAAGGATCCAAGATGCAGATGAATGTGTAAGGCAAGTGGAGACATTACCGGTCTGGGCAACAGAAGTAATGGAGGCAGACTTGGCTACTTGAGTGAGACGAAGGCACTCCTCATTTTCGTTGAGGCGTAGAATGACCTGCGGTGCCAGATGACTCTGGGGCGAAACCCGAACTCGGGGATGGAACGAGAAGATTCGCGAATGAGCATTCTGGGGAGGTTGACCATGTGGTGATAGCATCCCGGTGGGAGTGGCAGGCACATTCTGGTAATGTGCGGTGAGACGTTGTCCTCACCTCGATTCTTGTCGTCCGCCCTCGAGAATCGCACTTAGAGAATGAGTAGAAACCATCCGCAGAAGTGTCTGATGTAATCTCATATCCAATGGGTTGAGTGGCGGTGGAGGTATGGTGAAGTAATCAAGCAAAAGCCTCATCAAAATTTGGAATAACTGCTCCAGTGAGTATCTTTTCCCAGATGTTCTCAGAATCTGGCCCGAGGTTAAGCAGAAGAATGATCATAAAGATTTGATCCATCTTTGATTGTGACGTCTCGATATTAGTAGATTTCGGCAAGATAGACATAAATTCATCCTTAAAGGGCAGACATCTTGCCACTATAAGAAGATATAGCCATGCCGGACTGTTTCAAATCAGCAATGGAGGATGTTACCTAATAGAGACGCTGAATGTCATTAGTGTGCAGTTTCTTCACCTGATTCCAAAGAGTAGCAAGTTTTATAGGCCCCTATATTATATAGAGCCTTGGCATCAATAGATTGTCGGAGAATATTGCATAGTAAAGCATCAATTTGTCGCCACTGAGGGCGTCTATCTTCGGGGATACTTGTGTTCGCGATAGTAAGATGATCCTCACAAACATTACCAATAAACCATAGTTCCACATAATCCGCCTAGATAATTTTCACTCTCCGTAAGTTTATCCAAGGTAATCATAGGAGTTCCAGAAACAAAGAAATCAAATGTCTGACCTTCTTAGCCATAGAGAGGCCTTTTTCAAACCATAGAGACACCTTTTTCAGCCATATAGACACTTTTTTCAGCCATAGAGATGAAAAATCAAAAGAAAGGCACAGAACATGATCAACACAAAAATAATTAGCAGAGCATCCACATGAAACAAAATAATTTCCAGGGGCCAGAAGGTGTCGTAGGGCTTCGGAAAACATAAAAAATAAGAGGAATCAGACAGCAAAACAACCCAAAACTAGTCGCCGGAGGGGGAAAATGGGGAAAAGTTTTCCAGCACCGAATGGGAAACCAGGGTGATAGGAAGGTAGATCGGCAGCTGACAACCTTCACAATGTAATCTCGTCGCTAGAAAGTGGGCCACCCGCTGATGCGTGAGGGACAGTAGTGTCTCGTGGAGACGCATGTGACAGTGCGTGTTTGTCCGGTTGACGGAGAGACTTCCATCGAAAGAAAGAGCAGCCTCTGGTGATCCTGATGGAGTAGTCATCTTCTGGAGTTGAGATCGACAGAAAATTTTGCCGCCGACGAAGAGGAGATTTGGCGACGTATGGAGCCTCTGTGATGTTATGTGATGGAGTTGATGTGGTTAGAATAACACACAACCACCAGATAGGTTGCCAGAATCAATTGCACAGCTAAACCCTAACCCTAATCTTCAATAGCTCTGATACCATGTTGAGAGAAAAGAAATACTCTCCTTCTCATTGATTAACAAAGTGAGGGAACATACATATTTATACTCTAAGTGTTCGAGCAAAAAAAAGGAAATAAAGTTAGAGTCTAATAAGGAGACTAAAGAGAAAAGGAAAGAAGGAAAGGATTCCTAAATGGATTAGGAAACTAATCCTTAACCGTTCCAATGTACAAAAAGCAGCCTCCGCTTCCTCATTCAACACAAAACTATCATTGCAGAGTTGGTAAGTTAAAGGAGATACTATCTTTCCATGCCCAAACATAAATTTGTAGTATTAACCCATAAAACCGAAAAATCCCCTCACCCAAATTCCAAGGTACTGGCCACTATAACATTGCAGCCACTTTGGTTCAGTCTGCTGCCACCCCTCTGCAGAGATGATGTGCCCAAGAACCTCTAGTTTTGGTGGACCAAAGTGACACTTATTTAGAGTTGCATACAGTTGTGGCTGCTACAACACCTCGAGCACTAATTTTGGGTGCCCCAAAAGTCATTTCAAGTCCCTGCTGTACACCAAAATATCATCACAGAACACCAAGATGAATCATCACAAAAATGGCTTGAAAACCTTGTTCATCAATGCTTGAAATGTGGAGGAAGTATTAGCAAGGCCAAATGGCATTATGAGGAATTCATAATCACCCTCATGTGCCTAAAAATCTGTTTCTGGCACATCTTCATCTTGCACACAAGTTTGATGATATCCAAACTTAAGGTCGAATTTCAGAAAGATTGTGGCCCCATGCAGCTTATCCAATAACTCATCAATAACAGGAATAGGAAATGATCAGATACCATGGCTTGGCTGAGTGCCCTATAATCAACACAAAATCACCAACTCCCATTCTTTTTCTTCACCAAAAGGACCAGGCTAGAAAATAGGTTTTTACAAGGTTGGATAATCCCAGCTTCTATCATCTCTCCGACTAAGCATTCAATACATTCTTTTGCACTCATGGATATAAGTAGGGGCATACATTCACTAGAGTTGATCCCTCCTTGAGGACAATGGCATGCTCCCGGCCATGGCTAGGTGGCAAACCCCCCAGCATCTTGAACACAAGATGGTACTCTTTCAAAAGTTTCCTCTCCTCTTATGGAATCACCTCCTAGGCCATTGTTGAGCTCACTATAGTTTTGGATAGCTCCAACAGCAACCTTGGACCTCCTACCATAACTATTCTCTCCATTGATTACAAGTAGACTATGCTATTGCTCAACCTCGACCCACCTTGTACTTTCAGCCTCAAATCCCCAATCCAACTATCCCTCCTAAGGTCTCTAATATTGCATACCAAGGATTATATCAAACAATTCCAATGGAATTAAGTCCTCCATAATCTCAATATTTAGCATTGTAAGCAATACCTTTCTATAAATCCTTTCGCCCTTGATAGGTGGTTCAGTTCCCACTAATACACCTATCTACTGGTCCTATCCAACAGAAGCTCCAATTTGGCCACTATCATAGCAGATGCAAAATTATATCTAGCCTCACAATCAATTAGTACAATTACCGACATGCTTTTTTTTATATTAAATGGAAAAACATATTCATCTTGCCTTTTACTCATCAAAAAAAAAAACATGGAGGTAATTGTACTAATTATGAAGAAAACAGAACTGAGTTGGAAATTTTATTAATTTCTGAATGAATCTGTACAGCCTATATAACACACTATATATACACATATTTTATACACTGAAAAGGAAGTTCCCATAACCAATTCACTAAATTTTGGGATTTGATTATTCACTTCCCATAGCTGATTATTCACTTCCCATAGCTAATTCTAGAGTCGGATTATTGACCTTGATTCTTTCCTAAAATATATTATTTACATAATTTCCCACACTCCCACTCAAGCTGGCGAATATAGATCTTCCATTCCCAACTTGCTAATATTTTTATGAAACACATTACTGCACAGCCCTTTTGTTAGCACATCTGCTAATTGATGTCCTGTAGGAACATATGGAGTACAAATTAACCCATTATCCAGTTTTTCTTTGATGAAGTGCATGTCTATTTCTATGTGTTTTGTTCGGTGTATTTACATTGGATTATGAAGCGTGCGATTCTTGATTTATTATCACAATAGGTTTAAGCTAGGCTTACTCCATCGGGGTTCGAAGCTTCGTAGAGTCGTGCGACTCGTAGAGTCATGCTCTCAGTGTCTGGCGAGTCGATGCAGGATATGGTACCATCCTTGGTCGGTACTTCATCGGCCAAACTCGGATGATTCAGTCGAGATTCCGAGTTAACTCGGTCAACTCGGTCTTCTTTGAGAATGAAAAAACCAATTCCCTACCTTCTCAATCTGTTTTTACCCATCACAACAAAAAAAAGCAATTTTTCTGAAATTTGAACAGCAAAAAAACCATTTTTTTTACAGAAATTTGAGCAACAAAAAAAAACCATTTTTTTTACAGAAATCTAAGATTTCTCTTCAAAAGTACCAAAAATCTGTTTTTACCCATCACAACAAAATAAAAAACCTTTTTTCTTGAGAAATCACGAGATTTGTTCAAGAAAGAGCAGAAGAGAAGAAGAGTCGAGCAGGTTACGAGCGGCGGGCCAGAGAACAAGGGAGGCGAGGAAGAGAAGACTGTCGGCGCCTTGGAGCAGGTACGTCTCCCTCCTCTTCTTCTTCCTTTTCTTCCTCTCGTTCTTTCTCTTCATTTTTGCTGTTCTTAGATCGGGGCTGCGGGGAAGAGGTTTAGTTTTTATTTTATTTTTTTAATACAAATCAAAACGACGTCATTTAGGGTTGTCTGGGACCAAAACGACGCCGTTTTGATCAGTGATTTGAATTAAAAAAATTCTGATGGCTAAAAGCAGCGTCGTTTAACCCTAGAAAACCCAACGACGTCGTTTGGACCCCAATACTATATTTATCATGTTCAACCTTAGGCCTCCATTTTAAATATAAAAAAGAATTATTTATATTAAATATTTGATTTTACTTGAGTATATAAATATTTCCTAATGATTTATATAAATTTTAATAATTTTAGGTATTTTAATCACCTTATTTTGCGTATCAGCCGATCACAGCGACCATTCCCCACCCACGGCAATCACGATCTCGGGACCGTCAGAATTCGAGTGGCCAAATCTGTGACTTTGAACCATGTACTCCATTAAACCTTCAAATCTTCTAGAATGATCTTGACCCACAACAATTCACATACTCCTGCTACCATAGCTCTAAACTCTGCTTCTGCACTTGACCGTGATACCACATTTTGCTTCTTTTTTCTTTTTTTTTTCTTTTTTCTTTTTTTTTTTTTTTTTTTTTTTTTTGATTGAGTACTTGAGTATATAGATGAAAGCAGGCACAAGGCTCCCCGAAAGTACCTGAGAAATTACGAGGAAACACCCTTGCTCACTTCTGCTATCACTTGCAGCCAAGACAAGACAAAAGCCCCCAGATTTAGTTATGGGCACTCTATACAACGGCCGGAAGCCCGCAAGGTAAACAAAAGAATGATTTCATCCGCGTGACGGAGGGGGCCTCATTCTGAAAGCCACCCTATTCCTTTCCATCCACGTCAGGAATATACAAGAGGAAGCGCTTGACCAAACTCTCTTAGTTTTTCTGCAGGCAAGCGCTTTGCCAAGCAAAGGAAAAGTTGTCGAGCCGTTTGGGGGAACACCCGGTTAGAATCGGTAATGCGATATACTAGATTTTCATTTGCCTCCTCAAAGATACTAGATTTCCTAAGAAGGCCTGATAGCGTGGTTTGACCTGTCCAATGGGGCCACTCTGAAATCTGCATCGGTGTATATTGCCAAATATTTGATGTTTTCTTGAATAAGATTCCCTTTCCTAGATGTGCTTTTAAGTATTGGAGGACTTAGGAGGCTACTGTGGATGAATTTCTCTCGGATCATGCATGAATTGACTAATTACATTCACTAAATAGGCTATGTCTAGCCTAGTATGTGCAAGATAAATGAGTATCCAAACAAGTCGTTGATACATTTTTCAATCCACTTTCTTCTCTCCAAGTGCTTCACTCAATCTGTGATTTTGTTCAATGGGAGTCGCAACTGGTTTACTAGCCATCATACATGTGTTCCTGGGAAGATCAATAACATATTTCTATTGAGAAATGAAAACGCCTTGCTTGAACCGAGCTACCTCAATTCCAAGGAAATACTTCAATTTTCTTAAATCTTTTATTTCAAACTCCTTGGCTAGGCATTGCTTCAAGGTATTTTTCTCTTTCTCATCATTCCCTGTCACAATAATGTCATCCACATACACAATTAATGTTGTGACTCCCCCTGAAATTGAATGTTTTATGAAAAGTGTATGATCTCCTTGGCTTTGTTTGTAACCATTAGCTATCATAACCTTGGCAAACCTTTCAAACCAAGTACATGGGGACTGCTTTAACCTATATAGTGCCTTCTTTAATCGACAAACCTCGTTTCCATCGCTCCCATTGAACCCTGGTGGAATAGTCATATAAATCTCTTCTTCTAACTCACCATGAAGGAAAGCATTTTTTACATCATATTGTTGCAATTCCCAATCAAAATTAACAGCTAAGGATAGTAAAATTCTTACTGTATTCATCTTTGCCCCTGGAGCAAATGTTTCTTGATAATCCACTCCATGTATGCAGTACACCCTTTTACCTTGACCTTGCCTTGTATCGTTCTAGGGAGCCATCACCTTTAAATTTTACTGCAAACACCCACTTGCAGCCCACTGGTTTCTTACCACTAGGTAGACCAACCAATTCCCAAGTTTCATTCTTTTGTAATGCCTCCATAGCAAGTCTCCATTCTCTCTTTGATAATGCTTCACACAATGAGTTGGGAATAGGAATAGTGCTTAAAGTTGAAAGGAAGCTTTTATGATTCAAGGAAAATCTCTCGAAAGACACAAAGCGAGACAATGGATATAGTGGCCTTTTTGTACATTCACGAGTTCCTTTTCTCAAAGCTATAGGTAGATCATGATCAAGAATAGGAGTTGAGTTCTATTCAAGAATTGTTAACTCATTTCGAGGACTGGTTGATGAAGCTGTTCTTGCCTCGTTGTTAAGGGTCCCTTCTCTTTGCATACACCTGATCAAACCGAAACTAATCAAAGATTTTACTGTCTTCTTCCTTTTCCTCTACTGACTCTTCGGATTGTGATATTGGAATTGGTTCCAAAGAAATTGGTAACACTTAAGTGGTTCTTTTGATTTGAATGACTCGGATGAGAGGATTATTTCTAGTGGTGGTATGACTAACTCCTCATCTTCAAGTATAGATAACTCCCCTTGAAGATCAGGAGTGGAGAAGTATGGCTTATTTTCAACAAAGGTAAAATTAGCTGAAACATAAAGTTTTCTAGTGGGTGGATGACAACATTTATATCCCTTTTGAGTAAATGAGTACCCCACAAAAACGCACATAAGAGCTCTAGGATCTAATTTCCCCCGATTATGATTGTGAATATAGACAAAGGATGTGCACCCAAAAACCCGAGGCACAAGGTTGAAGGAGGATCGAATGTCCGGATAGAATTGAGACAAGGTTTCTAGTGGACTTTTGCACTGAGCTTTAGAAGGAATCTGTTTATGACATATCTTTGATGCTGAGCCTGACCTCCCGGTGGGATTTTGATACATTTTGTTGAAACAATAAGGCTCGAGTACAATAAAGAAGATGACAGTTTTCCCTCTCCGCCACCCCATTTTGTTGGGGAGTGGTGATACAAGATGATTCATGTATGATTCCTTCCTTTTGAAACCACTGAGACAAAATTTGATTGAAATAATAAGAAATATTATCTGAGCGGATTTTCCTGATTTTTGTACCAAATTGATTTTGAACCATTGTAGAAAAAACAGGGAAAATATGACTCACATCATATTTATTTTTGAGCAAATAGATCCAAGAAACTCTTGTACAATCATCAATAAATGTTACAAACCACACTTAATCACGAGATATTTGGAATGGTGGATGGTCCCCCAATGTCACTATGAATTAGAAGAAAGGAAAGAAGATATTTTATTACTAATAGGAAGGATGCAGGTATGACATACTCACAAATGTCACAATGAAAAGGTTGAATATCTAGTCCCTTGAACAAGGTAGGAAACATTAATTTTAATGTGGAAAAAGGCACGTGACCTAGACGCCTATGATGTAACCAAATGACATCTTTATTTGATGAAGAGAAAAAGGAAGTAGACTTAACCAGTTCTAGCTGACTAGATGTACTCAAGAAGTAGAGTCCATTGTGCTCCTTAGCAAGTCCAATCTCTCTCCTCGAACCCTGGTCCTGAAATTCACGAAAGGAGGCATCAAATATAATAAGACAACTTAGATCTTGGGTAAGTTTTTGTATTGAAACAAGATTAGTGGATAGTTGAGGGACATGAAGAACATTTTTAAGAACCAGATTTGAAGTAACCTGGACATCTCTTATACACCCATTGCTGCGATGGTAGTTCCATCAACAACAACAATTTTACTATTGCTTGGACAAGGTAAATAGGTTTTAAATTGATTTTGGATTATGGGTCATATGTGGTGTGCTGCCCAAGTCAAGGATCCAAACATTCCTAAACTCGTGCTGAAAGCGTTTGTCGAGAGGGGGTGAAGTCTACTTCAAAGAGTCAATGAACATACCCGAGTTGATGCTTGAGAACTTAAAGGTGGGTGAGATATTTTGAGTAAAGTTGGGGCAGCACAGCACGTTCACCTTCAGCAGTTGAAGAGATGGAGTCAGCATGATTGATGCTAATGAAGCGGTAAGCGATCGAAATAAAGGTAGTAGGGGCCCTGAAAGAAATCCTTGATGAAATTTGAAAGGAAGCGAAAAACTAGCCTAGAAAGTAGCTGAAAAATGGTAAAAAAATGCAATTTACATGATAAGGCTACCAGAAAATTCCCTCAAAAAACTAGTACGACAATGGAGAATTTGTGAGAGAATCCCAAAAACTTTAGGGCTTGAAACTAGGAATGAAGGTTGAAGGATGGTTGAAAAATACGTCTGACAATGAAAAAGCGGAGAAGAAATGGGAAAAAAAAAAGCCAGAAACACAAAGAAGCTGAAGAATGGGAAAAAGTTAGGTCTTGTGATGAAGGGTGCACACGAATTCCCAAAATGAAGGATGTACAACAATGAGGCTGCCTGGGAAAAGGTCCACGAGAAATGAAGGTTGGACAAAGGCTTCTTAGAAAAACTAAGGCTACGATACCATGAAGAAAACATAAGCGAGTTGGAAATTTTATTAATTTTGAATGGATGCATGCGGCTTTATGTGACCCGTAACGATTCTAACTTTTGGGATTTGATTATTCACTTCCATAGCTAATTATTCACTTCGACTAATTCTAGAATCGGATTATTGGCCTTGATTCTTTTCCTAAAATATATTGTTACATAATTTCCGACCTCATCACTTTTATTGTTCCCCCCCAGCTTCCTGGAGTCTACATAAGGGTGATTCTAACCACAAAACTCAAGGAAATAGCAGCAATCTCCCCTTGCACCTCAATCTCCTCCTCCTCTATAAGCTCTTTCTCTTCCATTCTTTGGTTCCTCCTTTGTGTCTTAAATCACCAAAACTTGGAGCTCCTTCTTACAACGATGGCCATAGGTGAATCTTTTATCATGTTTGAAGCATAAGCCTTCTCCCTCATAAGTTGTAGCTCAACATCCAACATCTTCTAGAATCCTTCACCTTCTCAGGTGTTCCTAGGTTTCTTCAAAGTTTCACCACCCTTACACTATTGTGGTCCTCTCATCTTGGCAGATCCAACTATACTTGAAGTAGCTTTGCTTATAATAGTTAAGTTGGGTCAAACTCTAAATGGATTTGAGGATTCAATTCTGATTCACAAAACAATGGGCCATCAACATGATATGGGTAAGCCCATGAGGTAAATGAACCTCAATCTAGAAGTTTGGCAGGGACTTGTGAAATTTTGGCAAGTTGTGGTGGAATTTGGCAAGCTATTGCGAAAATTTCACAATGGTTCGTGAAAATTTGTAAGTGCATGGGAAATGTCTAGAAGTTTGCAATCATAAGCAAGCCTCTATCCAATTTCGCAACTCCTTGCACTATTTGGCAAAGGTTTGCAAAAGTTGCAAAACTTATTTTTGGCCTTCCTCTTCCTTCATTTGACACTCTTGATTACTCGAAAGTGTGATATAAGCTCATAAGCTCTCGAGTAGCCACACCAAAATGTCTTTTTCAGCACAAGTTCAGTCAGCAAGGACTTGTCGAAAGTTTAGCAACATGTTGAGAAAATGTCATGTTCTTTAATTTTGCTCTTTTTCTATCCTTCTCACTCCCAACACATTTGGCATCACTTTTGAGGTTGCAAATCACATACACCAATTTACTAGTTCTTGCTTGTTTTGGTAGCAAGTTGCGAATTGGTGTTTTTAAGGATAGCTACTACTCAAAAGAGACTAAAATCATGTCAAACACCTTCAAATCATGCTCTTTTTGAGTATTAATCACTATGGAAACCAAATGCTACTCACTAGGATTTTGATTCCTCTCTTCTACATGGTATTGTGATTCACTTGCACTCCCGTTACTATTCCCCCATACCAAATTCACCCTTATGGTGTTGATGATTTCTCACTTTTGAGGATGATATTTTCCAAATAGATTGTATTGGGTTATGGAAAAGGACATCCTTTAGCAGCCTAAAAAGAAAGATAAAATATAATCAGTGGAAAAGACCCTGTCAGATGGAACTTATAGATGCCCTTAAATGGACAACTTGTTGATTTGTGTTACAGTATTAAATTATTGATTCTGAGCATTCTTCTTTGCAATAGTTTTTCTTTTACATAACACAAATGAGGGATGTTCGATCAAAAAAGAGATGGTAATGGAAAACACAATAACAGGCAGTCAGACACAAATGTTGATGTCAAGCACACAATGGGAGAGGGGTTAGTGTCCATAGGAAATCACAAAGAGCAATTGCGAACAAGTAGTAGGCAAACTGTACAAAAGTTTACTGCTGGAATGAGCCTGCAGGCACAGATCAAGATGATCTACACTGACATTAAGCAATATTCGTGCATAAATCATCCTTAGTAATAGACTTTTAGTAAGAAAGGAGATAATCTGCCTCTGGTTTAGAAATTGCTAAAGATTGGAGAGCTATAGCAGTAATATTTGAATGCAACACATTGAATGAATGCATCTATCCGTTTTCTATGGCATTTGAAGGCACAAATCCATCATCTTGGAGAATGATAAAATAACATTGAGGCATAAGAATTTTGAGCCCAGTACCGTGATAGAACCCATATAAACGATACCTCTGCCTGAAAAACAAAGTCACTCAATATAAAATACTATGAAAGATACATCCTAATTTTTTCATTCTCATTGGGTATCCAAATGACACCTTGCCATTCACTGATTATAAATGCAACTGTCAAAAAACAAATATTCCAAAGTTCTTCAACCATATTGCAGCAAAAGAAAATAAAGGCGGCAAGTTGTACTGTACACACATGATTAAAATGAATATATTAAAAAATAAAAAGAATAGGAAACTAAGCAAGTAAACATGCCTTTCCAAACAACAAAAAGTACACTTAGAAGAGTAAATATCTATACTAACCACCTTTAAACAGCTAAACACTAGTTTATCCAAACTTTTTCAACCTGCTAAAGAACAGAAAACCATTTTTAGAACAAAAAAAATTGTCGACAAGAGGAGAAATCTAAGTATGCCTCGAGAGAGAAAGAGAGAGTTAATAGTAGGTCATCCAAAACCTAACCTTGCATTGACATGTCCTCCTGTTATGTCCACTTTGTTTGCAAAGCATGCAATGGAAGTTTTTTTCTTTCAGACTGGCAGTCTGGCTTTCATTGTGGCTCAACTTTAAGCAACTCCTCCTATTATGTCCTGCCTTTCTGCACAGGTTGCAATGAACCGAACTCCCTTTTAGAGGCTTCTTTTTTCTCTGATCTAGAATAGTATGTAGGTCATTCTCCAAATTATGAACTTCAGCTTGATTAAGAACTATATTCTTAATTGGCATCCCAAATATAGACTCTAGAGCCCGCTCTTTATACGATAAGGCCTTTAAATAAGGAATCATGACACCATATTCTTGTTCAATATCTCTCATAATTTCCTTGGGTTTGTAATTAATGTTTTTTCGAACACGGTCCATGATACAACTTAAGATCCATTTCATGTTTGCTTGGCGATGACTAGAACGTTCTGGCCATACACAAGAATGGTTCCCCTTCAATGTCTTAATTCGGAAAGTTTCACCATCAGGGAGCTTAGATGCATGTATTCTCCATTGACAACCATCTGCAGCACATCTAGCAGTTACTCTAGACCGGTCTGATCTGATAAATGTTAGTTCAAACTTCAAGGCAATGGCAGAAGCTACTAATGCATCACAGCTTAATGTGCATCAGAATTCTGGCCAACCATTAAATGTATTTTCTCTTCCATTAACCAATTCTGATAATACTGGACTTGTGTGGCTATCTACAGAAGCCTGAGAAATACCTTCACCAACTCTGCATTACAATGAAAATTTATCATCAACTTATCTGCATGACAGTGCAAAAAGAACCCAAAGGTCCCATTTCCTTTAATATCATTGCAATGTAAGGAATTGTTACCGGTGACAACTCTCATTATGGTATAGAAAAATTATGCAATCATTTCAATTCCCATGAAATGATGACAGCTGCTTTCATATTGCTACATGGCATTCTATGCTTGATGAAGACAGAAAGTTAAATGAAATTGAAAGCAAAAACACAGAAATTTATTTTCATCACATACCTATGTGACATAAATAGATCATTTTCACAATCATTTAGCTCCTGTGGATAAATTGGTGTTGCATTGTCTCTTCAAGAATCATAATCCAGAAAAAATTGGAAGAGAAACAATCATCAGAAAATCAACATCACTATTCATTTATTAATCAGATACTAATATTCAGAATCACAGTACCCATGAGCTGAGGCTGGACCACTGAAAACCGGCTGGACAGCATCTGGGCTCACATTCTCCCTACAAAACAGTACATTTAAACCATAATCACATCAATACTCCCATAAAATGTGAATTGAAAAAAGCAGGAAAAAAAATTCCAACTCCACTTGATTGCTAAGATGACTGGGAAGAAAGAGAATAGAAGCGATAATATTCTTTTAAGTTGTTCTGATTTTCCTCTAGGTAGTGTATTCGTGAATTGGCAGTTCTAGGTCATAGTAGCTCGTGCTCTTCACATCCTCCCTGAGACACTTGCCTTTTTCCAGAATTGTTCATTTATGAAGATGGCTAGAAGAGATGGTAAGTGCCTTAGAGGTGCTTGGATGATGGCAAACTTTGATCAACCTTGTTTTGAACTCTTATCATTTTATTGAAAATTTGAGTGATTGCCTAAGGAGTGCAAAACATAATGTTCCAATCATTTGGATTGAATTTGATTGATTGAACTCGAGCGTAACAATCTCTGTTGTGCCTAAGTCTTTTCTATTATTGTCCAATCGATCATACTTCAATCACATTTGCATTCTTTCATCTTTCCCTAATTCATTCTTAACCGATGGTTTTAAAGCCCTAATATTTAAGCTTGTTTAAATCGTGAGAGACTAGTGCAGAATTAGAAACCCTTGTGTTTGAGCTTCAAGTTGTCTTACCCTGAGTAGAAGTGTTTTCCTTATGAGAAAGTGAGTTTGAATTGAAAATTGTTAAAAGGCATTACTCTTTGTAATAAACTCAAATCAAGTTTGGGCTTTTAGGAGTTGTCATTCATTCTGCGTAGTATCGAAAGCTTGGTTTTGTAAAGTCCTAGGTTCGAGACCTCTCTCTACAATTTAAATCCTCATTTGTTGATTTGAAAGTCCATGAAGGACCTCCCCATTTGGTTTGCTTGACTCTCCACGTGTAGATATGGGGCCACACGTGAGGAGGTGTTAAAAGGCATTATATTCATAATGAAGCCCTAATCCTAAAGTTTGAGCTTATAGGTGATGGGCTATAGAAATCAATTAGGGTGAGAAATCTTTGTTCATAATGGGTTGATTCACTGTGTTCTTCATCTTAGCTCTCATATTAAATATATTAGGGGGCAACCTACAATTCTTCTCTCGTGGAATCAAGAAGAGGCTGAAATAAAAGCTTGGAGTTAATTCCAAGTGTTTTCCAGAAGAAGAAAGGTGGTAGCTGAAACAGGAGTCCTAGTAAGTGAATCGGGGTAGTTGAAGGCTTGGGCCTAAGTAAAGGCCTTGCACTCAGCTAATATTTCTTCATAGTGGATTATTTGATTTTCAGGCCTGTGGTTTTTCATCTCTTTGAAGGTTTCTGCATTGAAAAAAAAAAAAATCGGTGTCATTGTCTTTCCTTTCTATCTTAACTTATCTTTTCATAAGCCTATGGTTTTCACATTGTATAATGTTGATTATATTAATTAGAGCAAGAACTGAAATTTGTCTGTCGGATCTTTGAAAGAATAAGATATATTTTAGCTTTTGTTGATTGATGACAAGGGGAATGTGAAATTGAGTGCTTTTGTTAATGCAATATATCATATATCATGTTTTTGATGTTGTCTCATTTATGTAACTTGTATTAGATAATTTGTTTGGGAAAGTGCTACTGCATTCATTTTATTGCTTGCAATTTGTTTGTTTACAGCATTATAGGACTGAAAAAGAAGATATTCTCATAGGAGAGAAATAAGGGAATTATGAGCATTTGGAAGGAACCTTCTCTTGTTGCTGCAAAAACACCTATTTACAACTCCTTCCTCCTCCCCTCCACTTCTCTAGGTGTTATTGATAGACGAGATTCATTTTCACTTCCAGGCAAAACAGGGCAAGCCAAATAGATACATTGTGCAGAGTGAAGGCTTACATTTTCTCTAGCTTTAAATGATGAAGATTTTAAGGTTCAAATTTCAATTTCATTTCGCATTTAAAACCCAATGCAGTCTAAAACTCTGCTTGATTTTTTTGAAATTCAAAGCCTCACAATGTTTAATTTCCAAATATCAGTTACCAGTTTTACGAGGTTATATTTTGAAATGATTAAATTTCCTTTTTTTTCATAGACTTGACTCAAATTGTTCTGAATTGATCATTTCAACAAACTAAGGTTATCAAATATATATATCTTCGTTAATTTCGTTTCACTTTAGGAAGGAAGTTGCTTTCTTAGAGGCCAATCACCTGCATGTGACTTTACCACATACTATGCCCACCACTTAAAGGCCGAATATGGGGGAAAACTTGAAGAAAAAATCAAACCAACCCTAACGATTCAAATTTCTTTTTCCCCATTTTCTCAGCAACCAAACGAAAACAAGAAAAAGCCGAAAGCACAGTTCAATTCAGTATGACCTGTGGTCCGAAGCGAAGATGTAAACCTGAATCCTCTGCGAAGCCTCGAACTCGCTCATCATCGCAACGACGTCGTCTTCGCACTCGACGGAGACGAGCCGGGACTCCAAGCTCTCGTCGGGAAGCTGATACTTGATCTCGATAGAGAATGGAGAAGCGCCAGTGAGTTGACTCAGTTTCGATCGAAGTTCGTCGAAACTGACTGAGCGGTCGACGAGGACCAGCCGAAGTCCTCCATGCTGGCACAGGATTTACCGAGTTGGCTAGTGAACTCGCCGCCGAAGTTGCAGAGGGCTTTAACTGGAGGCGGACATGGTTTCACGAACCGGAGTCGACCGTTGAGGGATCGAACCGGGTTGGAGATCCGGGTTTGTACATTACAGAAGCTATGGCTATGCCGAAATATGAGGGACAAAATGTAATAAAAGGGCGTGGTGAGGGCAATCTTGAGAAAACACCCCTCACCTACCCCTGAAAATGCGATTTGAACAATATTTTGAGGGCATTTTTGACCTTTTGTATTACGCTATTGAACGCCAAAAACATATTGATAGAAAAAGTAGTTAGTAATTGATTCCGATTTAGATATTCAAATTTAATCACCTTTAATATAATATTCAACAACTTTTTCAAAAACATCTAAATCAAGGATTGTTCGGTAAAACTTAATGCTTATTACATAACGACTGAAGTTTATTTTAAATTAAATTATATTTAAATTAACATAAAACTTTTTTGACTCAATTAACCAAAACTTATTACTTTTTTTACATCACTCTATATTAAGTTGTAATATCCTAACCCTTTCCCACTCCTTCACAATTTGAGTTAAACCTCAAAGTCACTTAATTTTACTTTTAATGATAAAATTATTTAATAAAATTAATTTATAACATAAGTAAGATAAAAGAGTTCATAACAAAAAGAGAACTTATGCAAGAAGAGATAAAAATAAAGATGAATAATAGCCAAACTTTAAACTACGATTCATTGATTTACTTATTATGAAATTGTTTTATTTTAAGTCATTGTTAAATTATTTTATCGAACATATCTAATTTATTAGATAACTTAAATTAAGTTATTAAGTATTGAATTTTTTAAAAAGAATATAATTTTATTTATTGAGTAGTATACGTTAATTGAAGCGTATCTGAATTAAGCTAAAATGCGTCACGTGATAAAAATGGCGTTGATTAATAATATAATAAATGTTAGAGAACATAAATTTGATAATATTTATAATAAGCTATAATATCGATATTCGAGTTACCGCATTCGTATTACTATCGTATTACCGATTGTTATTTATTGTCGATCGAAAATGTTTCTTGTTTTTTGAATCGTCTACTGTATGAATAAAACATTGTAATGAATGCCTTGAAAGCAATGAATCAGCGAAAAAGCAAATAAAGCTAAGTATCTTGGTGGAATAACTATTTTTTAATAAATAAATTAATAAAAAAAAAGGTGTAAAGAAGTATTCTCAAGCAAAAAAAATATTGAATTAGTTTATTAATACGTTCATTTAATTATTAATATATTGGTTTTCTTCAAACATCTTTTATCTCTCCTCATTTTAGATGCTCAATGTCTAGTCTTCATGCATAAATAAAATAAAATAAAAGAAAAGTTATATCACTTAAAATTATCTTGAATCTTTCTCAAAAAAAAAAAAAAAAAAAAAAAAAAAAAAAAAAAAATATATATATATATCTGCTATATATATATATATATATATATATATCTTGAATCAAATAAAAATGGGTATAAGTCATATTCTAAGTCTAAAAGTCACCACAAAAATATTACATTTCACATCTTATAAAGTCATCTCAAACATTAAAGTCAAAACAAGTTGTAAAATTCTATTTGACAATCATCTTTAAAAAAAAAAAAAAAAAAACTTTCTAAGGTTAAAAATACTTATCGATAAAATTTAGATATAACATAAAATTTATAAATTATTTGTAAAAAGTTTGAAAAACCACTTACAACAATTCTTTAAAAAATTAAGATAAAAATCAACTTCTACTTCAACTAAAAACTACTTCAAATAAAAACAATCCCAAACACTTTATAGATCAAATATATATTAAATATTTAATAATATACATGGATGATTGAAGATTTATTTAATTTAACTCATATTGAATGCAGAAATTTTAGAAAGTTGACTCCACCACCTAAAAGAGTAGGTAAAAGAAAGAAGCTTGGAGAACAAGGCATTGGGGGGGCATGACATGACAACAAAAGAACATATAGAGGTGTAGGAGGATCATATAATATAACCTAGACCACATGACTATGAAAGTCAAGCTATGTCACCACCACCTTTCTTCTCTTCCCTAGACTTGACCAAATGGAGAGAAAAGATTATTCAATTGAATTTGTTGAATCAATTGAGAATATCTACCTAATAAACATTTTTCTTTTATTTTTATTCACATTTTCATAACTACTCTATTCTTATTAGGATTTCATCATAATTTTCCTGTATATCCATCTTACCTTTTTACCATTCGAGTCAACATCAAAGACGCAATATTTAATAAACATTTTTATATTAATTCTCTCTCATTTCATACCTCGTAATGCACCCTTCTTAAAATTATAAAGAATAACGCGCTTTCATATAATCTTAACTCGAAATATCTAGGAAAATGAAAGATTCTTTTTTTAAAGAGAACAAATCCAATAAAGACATGATAGGGTTTGTAGCTATGAGGATTAAGAGAGCATGGCTACAAACACGATATCAGGGTTCAATCCCTCCTGACCCAAGAGGATCTTTTCTATGGGTAGGAAAATCATGATCGAGATAGTAATTTTATTTTTAGGATTAATTACATAAATAGTGTCTCAACTTTTCAATTTGTTCTATTTTGGTACTCTAACTTTTTTTTTATTCAACCAAGTATGTGAACTCTTAATGTTTTTTTCAATCATAGTGTCCAAAGGTCCAAAGTTTTTTAATCTGGCACAGTTTCAGGTAATACTTGTCATCATTAAAGACTCAGCTTAGAGCATAACTTTATCAACTACCTATTTGAAACGATGACGTTTACCACTTGGAGTTAAACACTTGATAAATTATTAAGTCCAAAATTTATGAGGTGCTAGATAATAAAAATCAGATTACATTGACATTCCCATCATATAAAATAATAAATTATTAAAATTTGTGAAAAGGACATATTATATTTTAATAATGTTTTATTATTTATTTATAAAAATGAAAAATTGTAGAAAATTTTGGATACTATGAAATTGAGATAAAAGTAAATATTTTAATTGTTTCAAAAATAATTTAATATCTAATTTTTACTTTTAACTATTCATATATATTTATTTTTGTTTTACGTAACGTTTTAGAAAATAAGTAAAATAATTGAAAGCTAAAATTGTTTATAATATCATCATTTTAGAATTATTTTATTTTATCTCAATTTTACAATGAATTTTTCCTATAACAAATATATAATAAAAATCCTAAGTGAAAGAATAATATTGTATTTTTCCTTATAATTAAAGTCTATTCAATAATTTCATAATTTTTAATGATGTAAAATCTCATTTGATCATTACATAATCCATCATCCTAATAAACTATGACCAAGCATGATTATTAAAGGGTGAAACATCAAAATAGAAAAAATCGAAAAGTTAATATATCATTTTATGTAGTTAATACATCAAATTATCAAATACAAAAATTAAATTCATTGTTTCGAGGAAAAATAAATAAATTCATAGATAATTATATCAATAAAACAAAAATACACATATTAAGTCCATTACGTCAATTCTGTAAATTCTAAATTAAATAAATAAAAATGCAAAAATAAATAAAAATACAATAGATGAACACTTTTTTCTTTTTTCTTTTTATCAGGACATACACAAGGTAAAGTTCCACTATTGATGAAGATGAATCAATATTAAAAATGATCTTAAAAGTTGTTATTAGATAACCACATTCGTCATTGGGATAAATAGTCAACTAAGAATAGTGAAATTTAAAAAAATAATCCAAAACCATTTGACCACATAAAAAGAGAATATCTTAGAGAAGAATAAAAGGGAGTTTGAAGAAAATATGATTATTGTAATTGTTTTAGTAACATACAATAATGCTTTACGCGCTTTCTTTAACTTAATATGTGGGATTTGGTCATGGAAAAAGACATTGAGCATATGATTAGAGGATAATATTCTAACTAATGTGGAATCTCAGTATTTTAAAGTATTGAATATGTGTAGCTTTGGATTTTGTTTTTATCCTGCTTTTTAACTTTTAACTAAGATATTACATTGAATAAAATCTATTTATCGTAAAATGAAAGGATATTATGACATAAATGTAGAAGTGAAACATGACCGGACAGCCGATTTTTTTTTTTTTTTTTTTAATGAAAAAAAAAAGAAAAGGGGGTGAGTTTAGAATTGAAATCAGAAAAGCTGTCAAGAACACCAATCGACTTATATATAATATATAGAGGAGGAGGTTCTTAAAGAAATTTAAATAAGAATGTAATTCCACCATCAACAGCCAAAACAGAAGACAATGCTGAACGAGAAATAAAGGTAGTTAAAATCGTTGAAACGAATACAAGAGAGGCGTTAGGATTAACTGATAATTGAAAGGCATAACCAAATAGCTTTTTTTTTTTTTTGACATTTATTCATTTCGTTAGTTGTAATCTTTCATACGCTCGTACAAATTTGCTCGGCCCAAGTCGGAAGCTTTAAGGGCAATTAGCATTCCAATTTAGTTGAACGTAGTTAAGTTTTACCCCTTTTGACATTGTTTAGGTTTTTTCTTTATTCTAATCTTGTCACTAACTTTTAAATCACACTTCAATGTTTTTTTTTTTTTTTGTCAAGACACTTTAATGTTTTAATCATAATTTTATAGGAAATAAGAACTTTAGAATTTAACTAAAATATCTTTTTATTCATCTAAATATGCTTTCTATTCATCTTTCAGCATGCCCGTTAGGCGGCAGAGGTGATTTTTGTCATTTTTCTGCAAAACACATCTTAGTACTTCTTCCCAGAAAGCTTTAGTTTTATTTTCCAATAAAGTGGTTTTTTTTACACCAATTTGAATTTATGCTGTTTTTATTTATTTTTCGTGTTTTATAT